>CM052080.1:31253753-31462294 GCA_020010945.3 Muscidifurax raptorellus | reverse complement strand
TCTCTCTCTCTCTCTCTCTCTCTCTCTCTCTCTCTCTTCAACTACGCCCAAACCGTAAGTCAATTTAGCGATTGCTGATCTGAGTATGTGGCACAAGAGAATGGGGCTTATCAATGCGCAGTCACTTAAAGTTTTAATCTGCAGAGATCTAGTGAGCGGAGTCAAAGTAAATAAAATGAGCGACTGACACGTGAAGTCTGCACGCTAGGAAAGTCTCATAAACTTTCCTTCATGAAAGGAGTCCTGAGATCCAAAATGCGAGATGATATATAGTGACGTGTATGAACCTATGTCAGAGATATCTCTAGGAGGACCGAGATACCACGTTTCCTCCATCGACGATGCTACCTCATTTCGACATGTTTACTTCACCATACACAAATCCATCATTGAAAAGTTTGTAGCTTTCAAGAAGATAATCCGTAATAAGTTTGGCAGAACCATGATAATTTTGCGCCCCGACAATGGATTGGAGTATCTAAGCAGACAGCTAAGAAAGATCCTGGAGTCCAAGGGCATCGTTCATGAGCGAACCGCACCTTACATCCTGGAACAAAATGGTAAAGCTGAGCAAGAGAATCTCACAATCGTAGAATGTGCAAGAACAATTCTCAATTCAGCTGAATTACCTCGTTCGCTCTAAGAGGAAGCCGTCAATACGTCATTATATCTACTCAATGGTATGTTGACTCTGCCAAAAGACAAAGACAAATCTGCATAAGAGTTATCGCTGACGAGAACCACCCAGAACCACCAATAGCTAGAGAGGTAGTTATAGAAGAAGCTGAAGAGATTGCACCTGAACCTAGACCTGGATGTCAACGAGAGCCAAATCCAGAGGCTTTCTCCCAGGGAGACATCCTTACGTGATAGGAGTTAACTAAAGAAATCCATCAGGTATAATGCAAATTACATTGCTTTGCAAATTTCTACTACTTTTAGTGAGGCTGTAAATGGTCCCAATGCCAAGAAATAGAAAAAGTCATCAACCAGCAGCTGGACGCTCACATTCGCAGCGATAGCTAGAAACTTGTACAAAAAGAACTCAACACTAAGACCATAAAATATATCTGGATCTTCAAGGTCACTCAAAATCAAGCCCACGGAGAGGCTCTGGTAGAGAAAGCACGACAGTGTGTAAAAGGGTACATGCAGGATCCAGGTCTGAACTACCAGGAAAATTTCTCCCCAGTCGTAAGATATTACTCACTTCGAGTACTACTTACACATTCACGTCCAAGACGAAGATTTGAAAAATATGGTATGTAAGTTGGGAAAATCTCTGTATGGCTTGGAACAAGCACGCCGCTATTGGAATTTTAAGTTCAAAAACTTTCTGTATAAATTCAGATTCAAAAAATGTGAAGCAAATAGTGATATATTTGTATCTGAATATAAAGCCATGAAGTTTACCTTGCACTGTTTGTCGACGATGACTACAAGCAAATCGACTACTATTTTGATTCAAATTCTAGATATTTTCAAAAAGCAGTTTTCTATAACAATAGGGGATGCAAGCTTTACTTCGTTGGTCTTCAAATTCAGAGAAATAGAGAGGAAAAAACTATGTCTTTCTAACAAAGTACATATCTAGAACATGTTCTTAGAAAATTTGGAATGGGTGATGCGAAGCCACCCATTCCAAATTTCCTGGCTATTTATGCCGGCCGATATAGATGTAAAGCTTCAACCAGCTGATTTGGAATCAGCAAAAGAGGGCTCCATTTATAGCCTCATACAGCCAGGTGAGATCACGCGACTTGGCGCCATATAAATTCAGTCGGGTGTATTGTGGTTTGAATGTGGAATTTTACGTTGTAAAAAGGTAATTTATAATAATTTCTCAGAGTTTTCGTGGCCACGAATCCACCACATTAATGTGTGCATATATGTATGTATGTATAACAATTAAATAGTTTCTTCATTTTTTTGGCATTTTAAGGTGGTTGAGTACCCGTACTCAGATAACCGTTAATACTAAAATAGACAGTAATATTCCTTCTTAGAATTAGAAAAAAATTAAAAACAATTATTTTAACAATCAACATTTTTACAACAAAGTTATCATGTAGCTTTATGCAATCTAAAAAGTATAATGAAATACCTGTGAGCAGTAGTCTATTCTGTTCATCAACAAGAGAAAAATTGTCTTTTTGTAACCCTATAGGTAATAATCTTTCAAGTAGTGGTATTTGTAATTTTGATGATTTATTATAGTCCTCACAAATAAATGCTCCATCTTGAATCTGTACTGCAAAATATAATAAATAATTTACAGATTCAATAATGTAGAAAATACCGTAACTGTGATCTTGATATATAATAGGAATATATTTCTCATGCAATTATAAAATATAAAACATAGAAAAATATATATATTTTAAAATTTTTTTAATCAGTAAATATTTACATATATAGACACAATCATACACGTCGAACTCTGCTAGAGCTACTAGATTTTGCTAACTATGTGTAGGACCAGTAATTATATAATAAACAAGTAATATGAAATTATAATATCATCAAACGATCTTAGATGTAACGTATTGGAGCAGTTCCGAAACACAACTCCTACCGACTGAGAATGAGTCAATAGTGAGATTGTACTGCTACGCGGATACGTTGTGCGTATCTATGTAGCGATCGCCGAGTTCACAGGTCCACTTGTAGCTGCTGATGCTCTTTACAATCACGGTCGTATCGGAAAATTGTGTACATTATTTTATTATGAGTCTACAAACATAAGTAAAGTGTAAAATATCCACAGAAGTGGAAGCAACAACAACGTAGCTTGCTTGCATCAGTTCAGTAACGATGGCAGCTCGACTAACAATAAGAGTGCTAAAACTTAAACAGTGCTAAACTGTTTTGTTCTGCTGTTTTGACTCGAAGAAACATTTCGAAGTGTCAGAATTCGATACTTTCGAAACTACGGGAACACGAATAATATTGTACTCTGTCCCATCTAATTACGAATGATTAGGCTTTGAATTCGAAGTGTAGATACTGAACGATTTTTGTGCATGTATGGACGCAAAAATGGGAGAGTGGGGACTCCGAAATTCTCCACACCGCAGGGACTCGACGCTTTGCAGTCTCAGACCTCGAAACTTGGAATGCTAGTGTGCCGACTGTCGGCTGTTCCACGCGGCTATGTATGGTGTATACACTACACAAGCGAACCTCCCTTCTCCTTCTAGTCCTTCGCGTTATTCGAAATTGGAAGTCTCAGAGCTCGAAAGTCGAAGTGGTAGACGCTTATGTTCGTATTGCCAGAATGCCGAAACTTTCGGAATCGGGGAATGGCGAAAATAGACTGCAAAACATTAGTAAATTATACAATTCACAAAGTACAAGTTTTGGTATACTATAATTCCATAATAGACATAAATACATACGATCGATAGAGACCTGTACGACCGAAATAATATAGAAAGGCTCAACCTTCGAAATTTTTCTCCGTGTAGGTTAGGGTCAACGGTTGCTGCTATACGTTCGGTTTTCAAAATAGTTGTGCTTCAAGAATCTATTTTGCTGCTACTGCGGTTATTATGTAATTGTGTAAATTATTGTCTCTAACATATATAGTAGAAAATAGTACATTACGCATTAAGGGCGCAAACTACATGATTCGCACCCGAGTCTGATTTGACAAAGGATACGAGAGCAAGAATAACCTTGCTCCCGTGTTGCATAGGGCTTTGCGCCCTAGAGCCAGAAACAGGCACTTTGCGCCCGACTAGTATGCATGAAAAGTCAAATTTCGCGCCAGCTGGTTAAAAAATATATTATACTGTTAAGACCGGGTTGGATATATTAAATAATGACTTGTTGTTTATAAAGGAACGGACACATAGATTCTTTATTGGAATATGACTGCCACAGCAGCTGTCAAAACCAAACTCAAACATAAACAATAACTTCACGACTTCATTGATCCCGTTGCTAGGGGTTGCTATGTACGATACCGAAGTTCAAATCGTACGCTCATTCCAATACAATCATATGAACAGTTTTTAGTGTCCATAAATGACCCTGGATGGTAGGCTGGCTTTGAGTGCGGTAACACCAATTTGGGCAAATGTAAACTTGCAATGTCCAAGCATTTCCCACTGAAAACATTCTCCGTCGCGTTTATACTCCTTGCCGTAACGCGATACCAGGAATGGCTAATAAGAATCTCTGACTTATTGAGGACGTAGGTATAGTGGTAACTGAGGACATGCACACCCACTTATTTACAAACACCTATACTCGTAACATACCTGATGGTGACCCTTCATTCCCAAATCACTTGTGAGAGGGATGGTTCTGGAACTCTATAAATGGGTTTCTCCCATGAATGTAGTGCTTTATAACAGGGTCTTTAGTTACTACTCGCAATACGCAGCAACCTATTTAAGATGCGACGATTGACGACTGAACCATAGCGGATAGGTAAACCTTAAGTCCAGAATTGGGGAATTCTGAACAACAGAAGACGGTCTCGCGCGCTGTATTTAAAGTGCAGCAGACTGCATTCAAGATTAAACAGAGGAAATGGACTTTACTACATTTTAATGGAATTTGAACAGGAGCAATGTGGCCCACGTGTGGCTGTTTCAAATCGAGGGGGAAACGAAAACAGTTGCGACGTACTGGGTAAATCTATACAAATAACTATTAGCATATCGTGGCTACCTTGCGTTGTCGTGCACGGTAAGAATGCGCAAACTCGGATAAGAGTAGAAAAATTGTAAAAAATTGAGTGATTAAAAGCATAAGAATTACTAAATAAAAATAATAAATTTTTAAGTAACAGCAATTCAAAGTTTAAGCTACTGTTGACAGTTTTATGTGCTTGCCGACGCATATGAATATTGAAGCGCGCTCGTATTGCAAGGCTACATGAACAACTTTTGTCTCTTATTTAAAAAATTTACGTGTTTAATATAGATAATGTACGAAAAAATGTACTATTAATTTTTGCCAGATTTTTATTATGATAGTTCATATACTATATCATAGCAACTTTTCTTGTTGCTTATTTTTAAATAAATTTGTTAAATATTTTTGTTAATGATGTTAATAACTTTTTGGTAACGCTTTAAAATTGTAATATTACACATATTTATATAAATTTCGTTGAACATTTTTTGTTGTGTTAAATAAAATTAATAATGTCTGAGTGTGTTATACTGAGACTAATAACACAGCCACACAAAAAAAAACTGGTTTCGAGTTTGGGGATGAGACAATGATATCTTATAGTATTTTGACCTGCTGATTCCGAATCAGGGGTCAGTTTGACCCCATCGGATCAGAGTCAAGGTCAAATCAAGGTCAGATTGAGAAAAAATCAATTAATTGCATAAAACCGCCAGGTATATAGGTTTTTGCGGTCACTGATTCATAATCCGGGGTCATTTTACCCCATCGATTCAAGGTCAAAGTCATTTTAAAATGAGAATAATTTGTTTAATCCCATAAAACTTCCAGGTATCTAGGTTTTTGAGGTCGTTAAATCAAAATCCCAAGTACGTTCACCTTGCCGGGTCATGTTGAAGGTCATTTGGAGGTCAAAGTGAGAACAAACCATATAATAGGAGAAAGCACCGCACATGAAGTTTTTTAGAGTAACTGAAATTTTAAATAGACCAGTAAATATATAATTATATAGTTATATAGTTACGGGATTTAATATGTGGTATTGCCTATTTAAAATATCAATTACTCTAAAATGCTTCATGCACGGTGCTTTCTCCTATTATATGGTTTGTTCTCACTTTGACCTTGAAATGACCTTCAACATGTCCCGATAATTCTCATTCTAAAACGACCTTGACCTTGAACCGATGGGGTCAAAATGACCCCGGATTCGGAATCAGCGACCGCAAAAACCTATATACCTGGCAATTTTATGCAATCAATTGATTTTTTCTCAATCTGACCTTGATTTGACCTTGACTCTGATCCGATGGGGTCAAACTGACCCCTGATTCGGAATCAGCAGGTCAAAACTTGACCGCTTTGACCTGCAGTTTATTGTACTCTTATCAGGCTACAACACCCAACGTAGACCCGTCTCAGTTCGAAAGCAGCTCCTACGACAGCAACATAGTGCACATCTAGAGTACCTACAGTTCCTAAAGTTAATCGTTTATAAACAAACGATAATAGTTATGATAATAGTTAATAGTTAAAAGTAACTAATATGAATAATTATAGAAATGTCAACAATCAAAGGAAGAAACTATCGACATTCAAAGGTTTCATGTTACAATCTTTCATGCCAAATTCTAATAGTGATACAAGCCATTTATTGCAACGTAAGCAGATATACTCGTATCTTTTATTTATAAATGAAAAATGAAAATGATTTAGATAGACATTATCTGATCCTGGGAAAATAAGTGAACAAAGTGAGAGTAGTGAAAATGAAAAATTAAGTACCAATTCTCAATTAGACAATAGATTCAGTGAATAAAATGAAGTCACTGAGGAAGTTAATCGAAAAATCAAGTGATTCCAGTGTGTGTAATGATGATATAATTAAAATAAATAAAAAATTGGTTTTTAGAGATATTACAAATAGTTTGCCAAAAAAGAAAAAAAAATATTTCCACAGGTTTTTATAGAACTTATGGTTAATACACGACAATGTCTTTAAAAACAAGAGAATTTAATTGAACGAGTTGTAAAAGCTACTGCAAAATGTTTAAATATATCAGAAACAAGTGTTGTCAGAAGAAATTTTTATTCTCGTCTAACACTCTCACAGTTAGTAAAATAAATGTTAATCTTACCTTTACGTTGAACCCAGTACGAGTCAATAGCTGCAATCAACTCAATTTGTACCAGGTTCAACATAAAGGTAAGATTAACATTTATTTTATTAACAGTGAGAATGTTAGACACGAATTAACAATTTCTTATAACATTGCCACTACACATATCATTACTTCCTATCTTTTTAATTTAGGATAGTCAGGAAGTAACAATTGGTTCCGATACTAAAAAATTAAATTAAGATAACAGTGAAATTTAAACAAAATTAATTTAAAAAGAAAGATGTTTAATAAAATACAAACCAATTAACAATCGGTTCCGATACTGAATAAAATCTAGCAATGATGAGGAAAAAGCCTAACAATAAATTAGTTGAACCAATTAACAATTGGTTCCGTTACTATCAATAAATTAAGCTACTACAGAAGAATCTAAAAACAAAAATTGCAAAATATAGGACACGTGCAAGGGTTTTGTGTTTGTGTACCCTATCCCTTAGTCTGCTTAGTAGCGACTTACCCTTAGATCTGCTTACATAGCAGTCACTTAAGTCGTTGAACAAGCATTAAAATATAATGCAATCGTAGAAGAGTTCGGTCAACCAGACTCACGAGAAGTCGGAGCTCAAATTCAGAAGGGGCCTCGGGTATCTCGTCAATAAGGAGTACCGAGCCTTCCCAGAAAGTCCACCTGGACCCACAAAGCTACCCGCAGCCAACTAAGTCCGCCTGGGCCACCGAAAAGAGAAAAGCAGTCAGCACGCGCACGCAGTCATCGACGCCGACCAGCCGTCGCACAGTGGGGCCGAATGAAAAAAAAATGGACAAAATTCGTGCTTGAAATGCAGTTACATTTAAAATAATTTTTTTTTCGGTGAATAGGTTTCTTTTATATCATATGTTATGAATCCGTTTTCCTCGTAAGTATATCGATTGTTAATAAAAAGTTTTAAATAAACGAAAACGATAATAAATTTTAGAATTCTTGACAATTTGTGTTTGAAGTGTAGTTACATTTCAAATAACTTTTTTTCGGTAAATATTTTCCTTTTCTATGATATTTTATGAATCCGTTTCCTTCGTAATTATATCGATTGTTAATAAGTTTCAAATAAACAAAAACGACAATAAATTTTAGAATTCTTGATAATTTTTCATAAATCTAAATATGCTGATAATTTTGATAGAAACACCCAATTTAAGATATTTTTATTTTAAATCGAAACTCTCAGGTCCTTCTTTAGTTTTTTCATCCTTCTTTAGTTTGTTATCATTTTTTAATTATCAGGTAGCTGAATAATAATAGCAAGAGAAAAATGATTGTTTAAGGTAATTTTAACGCATATTATATATTCTGTGGAAAATTTAATAGACCCATAAATTTTTAGTAGAAGCAGAATTTCTGCCGTGAAAAGTAAATTTTAGTAGATAGATAGATAGATAAAAAGATGGATAGATGAATACGTATCAAGGGTAAACAATGCGTAAAATATCAAATAATCGTATTTTATTTTCAGGGTTGAAACGAACAAAGATATGTTCCAACGTTTACTTTTGAATTCTGATCCACAGGTATCACTCTAGAGTTTCTCACTACCAAAAAAATCTTTAAAATTGACTAGCGAAATGAAAAGATTGTTAAGTGTTGAAGCAAGCGATAATCAAAGTGATGACTCCGATAGCGAGAATGATAGCTAGCTTAGTGACAATGAATCTGATGATTTTTAGTACACTCATTTGTTTTATTAAATATTTATTTATTTATTTATTTATTTATTCAGGTTTTATACATTTTTTTTTATTTATTTGTTTATATAGGATAAATAAACAACATTATTAGACAAAAATTGAAGTATTATTTACTGCGTGAAGTAGTTTATAGTTATGCAGTGCTAGCATGCAGTATAATGAAATAATGAATCCTCACTATAACTACAATATTTAACAACCATAATTATAACATAAGTTTACATATACCCTTAAAACACATAAATTCTGCTTTTTAAATATATATATATATATTATAACGGGTTACTACCCGTACCCACGCGGTATTCGAGGCAGGTTGAGCGAGCGACGACACAGGCAGCATTGGCTATAAGGATAGCATGCTTGCTTAGAGATCTCGGGGACGCCGGATCGATCCTCGGTCCCGGCGCTCCTTTTGTGTTTTTCGTCGCTCACTTAAGGTCCCACCCCGTTACATGGCGCCCAACTGAAATACCCACAGAGAGTGAAA
This sequence comes from Muscidifurax raptorellus, assembly GCA_020010945.3. Taxonomy (NCBI): domain Eukaryota; kingdom Metazoa; phylum Arthropoda; class Insecta; order Hymenoptera; family Pteromalidae; genus Muscidifurax; species Muscidifurax raptorellus. Next base: position 31,453,288 of record CM052080.1, on the reverse strand, counting down.
AAGAAGATTCCTGGCGGTCTCCCGATCTTCTGCGTCAGAGGAGGAGACGAGGAAAAGAAGAACCCCCACCTATGATCTACGAGGTATATATATATATATATATATATTGAAACGGCAGCACAACAAAGAGACCTCGCGCGCACCCAAACAACCGACGCTGGAGCGGCAACAAGGAGCGGCGCACCCAAACAACCGACGCTGGAGAACCAACATAAACAACAACATATGGGACGGCGCCGACTATATAAGGCCAGCACGCACAGCACCAGAAGACTCAGATTTGTCGCGAATGCTATTCTGTTCAGCTCTCCGGACTGAACAGACTATCATTATCAGGGGCTCTCACATACGTGTATCTACGTGTGGCGAGACACCCCACCCATTGTACTTCACGTTATTCTAATAAATCTGCAATATATTATATTTCTATATACACTAATTCTTTCATTTGACTGAGTCATATCCCGGGGCATTCTACGTGGCGTCGAGCTATTGCATCTCCACACTACGCTAAGATACCCCCTACCTCCGTGTTGACGATCCGTGCTCACCTTCCATCAGTGCGGGTGATCGCGTATCCGAGGTTACCTTGAGTGCATCCTGTCCTAATCTATTCCACGCTCCGAGTCTCGATACGAACGCGATCTCGCGATTCTTCTGCGGATCCACCTGGTCCGTTTCATTGGCGCCCGAACAAGGACTCGAAGCGCGGAAGGGATTCACTCCCGATTCAATTAACATATCTCTTCTGCTTGCCCCTAGAATTCACAAATTCTCAATCTTTGAATGATACCTGAAATTAATGGCTCGTTCAGCGAGCAACAAATTCACAATCGGTTGACTTATCTGGACAACTTAGTACGGCAAGTTCTCAAACGCGATGCACATCAAAGAAAGCAAATTACAGAGCTTAAGAAAACAATTGAGACATTACAACATAAGGAAAAGAAAATTATCGAACAAGTGAAAATAGCTCAATTAAATGTGCAACGCTGTCATGAGAACGTGCTCGAATGTTGGAAGGATTTAGGGGCAACGCAGAAGGATTACGAAGTAACATCAGAAAAGATCACTAATATTTACGACCTTCTCCTGGCTTACAACAAGAGGCAAGAGAATCATAAAAAACAATTAAATTCGCTGCATAACAATGTTATCGAGTGCCACAAGTCGATGAAGATATGTCACAGAGCCTCAAATGAGAAAATCAAAAGCCTGGAGAGGTCCGTAACGGAGGTGAAAAATTTTAAAGAGGATGCAGACCTAACTCTGAGATCGCTACAGATTTATTAAGAGTAACTAAAACCCGTTTAAGAAGGGTAGAGAATAAAGTGCAAGCTTTAGAAGAGCACATAAGCGATATCACGAGGGGTATGCAAAATCTGAAAATTTAAGGCCAGTCGCGTAGCACCCACCTATCATCATCTAAGTATCCAATGTTAACATTTCATTAACCATTAAATTTATTCAAAAGTCAATTCAGTAATTCCACATTTTCAAAATGGCCAATAAAACGGGCAAAAGGCGCTCCGAGATCCTCTTGGAGGAAATTGAAAGTGATGAAAACATTGTAATGGATAGAAATTTGGAATGGCAGAAAGCCGTAGTCTTGGAATTGATAACATTGGATAAGAAACAGAATGCACTTGAGAGTCGCGTTGACGAATTGGAGGGCAACGAAGATGAAGATGTTGCCTCCCCACGTATAAAATTAAGAAAGGACAAACTTGAAGGGGGCGTGGACGATACAAATGCCCGTATCGAAGCGCTCGCTTCATCTATGGAAAAAATAAAAGAACGCCTTAATTTACTCGAGACAGAAAACGATTCACTCATCTCACGAAATCAAAATTTACGCTCAGATCTCGACAAGATTAAAGAAACAATAGAATCAACCGTATCGATCACACAACTCCGGGAGGAAATTACTAAAATTTACGAATCGAGCTCTATAGAATCGACTAGACTCGAAAAGATAATTCAAACGCGCAATCTGAACGGAAATTCGACGACCGACAGGTCTCGACGTATAAAAATTGATATTCCGAAATTTAGAGGCTTAACTAGCGAAAGACCAATGAAATTCTTACGGGATTTTGAAAACTATTTTTCTCTTGTAAAGCCGGAAGATTATGAATTTAAATGCATTGTGTCGCAAGCACTTGAAGGGGATGCCCACAATTGGTGGTATCTTGTACAAGGCGAAGTCAAAAATTATAGTGAATTTTATGATCAATTTAAAGAAAGATTCTGGAATAAAAATATTCAAAGAACTAACGCCAGAAAAGTAGAGTTCGGTCAATACATGCCCGGGCAGAGAAGTAGAGTCAATTACGCCACATATGTGTTTGGATTAGCCCGCGAGCTAAACATGGCCATAGACGAGCACGAGCTTGTAAGGAAAATCGCGGAGCATTTCGAACGGGAAATTAGACGCACAGTCACTAATCATAAAATCCAATCCATCAACGCCTTCCTAGAAACACTTGCCGACTTTGACAGTGACGACGCATCCAAAAGAAATACCAATGCAGACAGAACCCAAAGACCAAGTCACGAAGCCAAACAAAATCCCACCCACCCTCCCACTGAGAATATACCAGCAAAAAACACTTTAAATTCCAAAACGACGGGCAATCAGCCATGGCAAAAAACAAAAACGTGGACAGACCAAAGAGTACACGCCTTACAGACAGACAACAAGAAAACTGACAACAAAAACACCGGGAGACACAATAGCCAAAAGGGGACTAAAACAAACGAGACCCTTAACTTTGACTATTTCGACTGCAACGGAAAAGAGGAGCACAAGTCGGGAAACGGAAAGTAGTTGTGCCTGCTAAGGATGCACTTCCCGTTCAACGGAAGAAAGACACAACTACTAAAATCGCGTCCCTTATGGAAAATCCGCGTGATGAATTATTACACGATATCAATCCGGATGGTCGCGAAATTGAAATTTCTCATTGTCCAGAAATAAGAATCTCACTAGAAAACATCACTGTAGATGCACTCGTAGACACGGGTAGTGAAGTCACCGCTATATCAGAAGAATTTTATTATCAAAATCATAACATGCTGAAGCATTGCCCTACGTTGCCAATAAGCGGAAAAATTATCAAATGCGCTACCGGTAGCAAGTCTGCGCGGATAAAAAGACAAGTTCGTCTCAATACTAAGTTCGAAAATATATCTGAAAAAATAATTTTCATAGTAATACCCAAACTGATTAGATCATGCATTATCGGTTTTGACACTATAAAATCGTTGAAAATGCTAATTAACACGGTCCAGGAAGAAATCTTGTTTACCGTAAATAACGTCGACGGTGTAATACCATACGTGGACAGAAAAATGCCGCGGAATGAATTCACGTCACTAGCAATTACAGATTCGCGTAGGTTCACCGAAAAAGGGAATCTAGCAGATCTAGATGGTCTCTACGAAGACTATGAAGAAAATTATGAAAATCCATACGAGCTCACTTTAGAGGAGATCGAGGGAAAACTAGAAACTTGTGACACTCTTGACGAGACACAAAAACAAAAACTAAGAAACCTTCTTATAAAACGAAAAGAAGTATTCGAAAAAAAACCGGGATTACTAACAACTTACGAACACGAACTAATACTAACTAACACAACACCTTGGTTTTGTAAACCTTATCCTATACCTCTCGCAGACAGAAAGGACGCAACAGATGAAATCAAACGCATGTTACAGTTAGACATAATACGACGCTCAAGCAGCGTATATATAAATCCAATTAAAATCGTAAGAAAACGAGATGGATCGGTGAGACCATGCCTCGATGCACAAATGCTTAATAAAGTTCTTCAAAACAACTTTGAGGGACCTCCCGGAATCGATGAGGTTCTTCAAAGGTGCACAGATAAACCAATAACTAGTATATCAGATTTCACGTCTAGTTACTGGCAAATAAAATTAGCTGAAAATTCACGTAAATACACGGCTTTCAAAATAGACTCACATGTCTACGAATTTAACGTCGTCCCATTCGGCATAAAAACAAGCGGTTCGGCGCTGATACGCGGGCTTGCGGAAGCCACATGGGACTTAGACGAATTTCTTGTCTTATTTGTGGATGACCTTATGATACGATCACAAAATTTTGATGAACACTTAGAGCACCTAGATAAGTTATATGAGAGATTAATAAAACATAATCTGAGACTAAATTTCAAAAAATCAAAATTCGTTTGTAAGGAAATAGAATTTTTGGGCCATTATATTTCCGCTACAGGAATACGGCCAGATCCGGAAAAGATCCGTACTATTAAAGACTTCAAACGTCCGCGAAATTTGAAACAATTACAAAGTTTCATTGGCTTCGTGAATTTTTATTCAAAATTCACTAAGAAATTCGCGGAATCTTTAGTCCCATTGTTGAATTTAATGAGAAAAAATGTCGTATTTCTATGGACTGACGTACATCAAGCAGCGTTTGAGAAAATCAAATCATTGTTCGACGAAAATATGTTTTTAAAATACGCAGATCCAAAGAAAGCCTACATTTTAACAACGGATAGCTCAGACTATGCATGCGCAGCGGCTCTTTTTCAATTAAATGAGGAAGGAGATGAGGAAATTATCTGTTTTGTGAGTAGAACACTCAAGGGGAGCGAATGCTCATACTTCACTACAGAAAAAGAAATGCTTGCCCTTGTGTGGTCGCTCAACAAGTTGGATACCTTCTTAAGGGGGGCAGTTGAAATTATAGTCCGAACGGACCACGAGGCACTTACATTTCTACGCACATGTAAATTTAACAATCAACGATTGCAAAGATGGAACCTCGCCATCCAGGACTATAATTTGAACCCGGAATACATACCTGGGAAACTAAACGCAGTAGCGGACTATTTAAGTCGGATGAATAAAGATGGTCAAACAAAAGCAGAGAATAAAACAGAAATAATTATAAGCGCTATTGTTCAACCAAAGTCACATCACGAACTAAGAAATATTTGTAAAAATATTGAGAGAGAGCAGAGAAATGATCCACAAATCCAAAAAATAATTAATAAATTAGGAAATAAGGAGAAAAAGACTTGTACACGCTACGAGATAATCGAAAATATTGTATATAAAAAAGCGAAAGAGAGATCTAAAATTGTTATACCGGTAAACATTTTAAAAAATTTTGTAAACGAAGTCCACACCGAGTATGGGCATATAGGGGGGCGAAAAGTAAATAAAATGTTATCAGAACATTTTTTTGCGCCAGGCTTACGCAGAAAGATTGCTGAAATTTTGAAAACTTGTGACAATTGTCAAAAAACAAAATACTTAACTCGAAAATACAGAGAATTGTCACAACCAATCTTAACGCGAAAGCCTGGAGAATTATTATCTATAGATTTCTATGGGCCATTACCGACCTCAGCGGGAGGCGTAAAATATATTTTAACTACAATCGATGCATTTAGTAAATACGTAGTATTTTATCCTCTCCGTAGAGCCACCACCAAGGCAGTTATTAAAAAGCTAATGGAAGACTATATACCAACTTACGGTAAGCCAAAGGCAATAATAAGTGATCGTGGTACACAATTTACAAATGAAAAATATATAAAAGCTATAGAAAACGAAAATATTAAAGTTATATACTCTTCCATTAGGCATCCGCAAAGTAATATAGTTGAACGCGTACACAGAGAACTAGGCCGATTCTTCCGAACATTTATAAGTGAAAAGCACAAAGGGTGGTCTAGATTTGTAAAAATTATTCAAAATATCATAAATGAAACACACCACGAATCAACAAACTTCACGCCGACAGAATTACATTTCGGAAGAAAACCGACGCGTATCTGGGAAAAATATTTAAATATCCCACGTGAAAATGCGAAAATAACGCAAGAAAAGCGAATCTCACTAGCTTACGAACGACTATGTAAAATCGCAACAGAACGAGCGGCTAAGAAAAATGCGAAAGCGGAACATTATGTATTCAAAAGTGGCGATAAAGTATTAGTAAAAGCGTTAAATGTATCAGATACGGAAGCCGGAAAAATCGCGAAATTTTTCGACATATACGAAGGCCCATATGAAATTCGAAAAAATGTCGGAATAGATACCTATTTATTAATTAATGAAACAAACGGAAAAGAGAGAGGCAAGTTTCATATAAACAATTTAAAGCCTTATTTTGAAGAAGCGGGAATATCATTAATGAAATATATAGAAGCAAATGAGGAGAAGTAAGAAGGGAAGGGATATATAAACAAACAAGAGAGAGAAGACAATAAACATAAGCATCACACACTACGAGGCCCTAAAGCCAGGCTACCAACAAGAATACAGGGCAAATTGGGAATCAGTATAAATCTAAGCACCAGGATGAACGGACAAGTCAAGCCGAAAAGTGCCAAATCCCCGAGGGAGACCAGCACCCAAACAGAGCCGGTAGCCGTCTGCCACCAGGCTACCCAGGTGAGCGATCTGCTAATCGCACAATGTGCAGCGCGATGCTGGACAACGCCGATACAAGTGCAGTGCCAACGAGTCATCAAGGCAAAAGCAGACCGCTTCCATGGGGAAACCGGCCTGTACGACAGGGGTTTGGCCACGCAAACTAAGAGGGGGACCGGAAAGGCCAACAAGATGATACAAACGGCAAGACAAGCACCATCACCAGCCACCGCCGCCCATACCATCTGGCCGACCAACCCGACCCCCCCTACCATCCAAAGGCAGCCGGACATCCTGGTACGCCTGCCACCAACAACGGCACCAGCGGGCAAAAGAAGGACACCACCACCACCGCTAAGCCCACCAAAACGCCGGCGCACAGCTCCAGCAGCAGAGGAGGAGTACATCCCGCTAACCCTCGAAGAATCGCTAGCTGCTAAAGCTGTCTGGGAGGGAAAAGTCCGAGCACATCGATTACTACAAGAGGTAGTAACGGAGCTCGGACAAATACCCGAGCAGACGCAATGGCAGCTAGACGAGTTCGAGGATTTTGCGAAGAAGCCATAAAAACAAACTCTCTCGTAAAGTAATTCTTCTTTTCTCTATCTTTTTCTCTTTTAACTGCTTTCAACATATTTGCGTAAAAAAAAAAAATTTTTTTTTTTCTCTCTCTCTTTCCTATTGTTACATTAAAACAAAAATTTTGTTGTTGTCTTTGCGCGCGCAGTCCTCTCTTCGCCGGCTGTCGCAGGGGAAAATAAAATTCCATGCAGGCTGCAAATTTTATTTTGGGGGGCACTGAAACGGCAGCACAACAAAGAGACCTCGCGCGCACCCAAACAACCGACGCTGGAGCGGCAACAAGGAGCGGCGCACCCAAACAACCGACGCTGGAGAACCAACATAAACAACAACATATGGGACGGCGCCGACTATATAAGGCCAGCACGCACAGCACCAGAAGACTCAGATTTGTCGCGAATGCTATTCTGTTCAGCTCTCCGGACTGAACAGACTATCATTATCAGGGGCTCTCACATACGTGTATCTACGTGTGGCGAGACACCCCACCCATTGTACTTCACGTTATTCTAATAAATCTGCAATATATTATATTTCTATATACACTAATTCTTTCATTTAACTGAGTCATATCCCGGGGCATTCTACGTGGCGTCGAGCTATTGCATCTCCACACTACGCTAAGATACCCCCTACCTCCGTGTTGACGATCCGTGCTCACCTTCCATCAGTGCGGGTGATCGCGTATCCGAGGTTACCTTGAGTGCATCCTGTCCTAATCTATTCCACGCTCCGAGTCTCGATACGAACGCGATCTCGCGATTCTTCTGCGGATCCACCTGGTCCGTTTCAATATATATATATTAACTTATGTATAGCGATTTATTCTAAATACATACAAAAAACCTTAAAGTAAATTATTTTTACATCCATGCAACAACATCAATCTGTATAAAGAAATGTAGAGAATATCATGCCCATATATATTTACTTATCATATACATATGTAAAAAACGCATGCATATTTAGTTTATTTAAGAACACAAGGAGAACAAAGTGTCAAAAAATCCTTAAGTATACAATAATAGAACCATTAATACAACTATAATTTATAAATATAATACATCTATGGTAAACATGTCTTTTTAAGAGTATAAAAAATCCTTAAAGTAAAAAATTTAACGTAATTGTATCCCTTATAAATAGATTAATTAATAGTAAAATGTTGAAGGCTTCTTAAGTTTATAAATTAAGATTTATAAATTGATAAATGAAAATGGAAATTCTTAAGTATGGAAAAAATCCTTAAAGTAAAATACTAAACATAATTAATTCCTCTTTGCATAAAATAAATGGTAATAAAACCTTAATATTCATATATATATGTATATATATATATATATATATATATATATAGTATAAGTTGGACGGTACTCCAACTTTAGCGGGGGGTTATAACGGGTTGCTACCCGTACCCATGCGGTATTCGAGGCAGGTTGAGCGAGCGACGACACAGGCAGCATTGGCTATAAGGATAGCATGCTTGCTTACAGATCTCGGGGACGCCGGATCGATCCTCGGTCCCGGCGCTCCTTTTGTGTTTTTCGTCGCTCACTTAAGGTCCCACCCCATTACAATATATATATATATATATGTATATATATATATATATATATATATATTTATAAATATATGCATATATTGCGTAATGAACCACGATAATAACTTTACACTCCTCTTTTCACGGCAGAAATTCTGCTTCTACTAAAAATTTATGCGTAAAACCATAAACAATCATTTTTCCCTTGCTATTATTCAGCTACCTGATAATTAAAAAATGATAACAAAATAAAGAAGGATGAAAAAAACTAAAGAAGGACCTGAGAGTTTCGATTTAAAATAAAAATATCTTAAATTGGGTGTTTCTATCAAAATTATCAGCAAATTTAGATTTATGAAAAATTGTCAAGAATTCTAAAATTTATTGTCGTTTTTGTTTATTTAAAACTTTTTATTAACAATCAATATAATTACGAGGGAAACGGATTCATAAAATATGATATAAAAGGAACCTATTCACCGAAAAAAAAATTATTTTAAATGTAACTGCACTTCAAGCACGAATTTTGTCCATTTTTTTTTCATTGTCCCCACTGTGCGTCGGTGCGCGCGACCAGCAGCCAGCCAGACAGCAATCAGCACCAAGCAGCACATCAGCATCGATCAGAACTTCACTAACTTCAGCGTCGGGCCCTCGAGCAGCCACCATGCGTGCGAACGGTATCATCGCAAGATCTTCATACTGGAAGTCCCATTTTTGCTGTCTATCGAGCTTGGCTTCCGGTCGCGCAGAGCACACCGCGTTAGCGCTCAACTCCTTTCATTCGTCAGCGTTTCAGTATTAAAGTCAGTAAGTAAAAAGAAATAATAGTAAAAAGTAGGGAACCAAAATGTTGCAAGCTGGAATTTTCGGTATGGGTAAAGGCGGTGCACGGCCTAAAGAAAAGTTGAATGATACGGTAAGCGATCCAAAGAGCGCTGCTAAAGCAGAAAAGAAAGCTCGGACCATATTTAAGTTGCACGGAAAAATGACACCGCGGTCTCGCAGAGCTATCGTACGAACACTCTGTCCGCCAAAATTAGTTTCGAGTAGCTGCAGTGAAGGTCGCTTCCGGGCAACTCGAATGGCGGACAACTGGGAGAAGTCTCAGAAAAAGTTGCTAGAAAATTATAGCCAAGGGTCGAAGACTTATAACGTTATTGCAAAACCGGCGGGAGCAATCGACGAATCTCTCAATTCAAGCGGCCCCGGATTGCCCGAGGCTATTACACCGACGCGAGAAATGCAATCGGAACCGCGACAGAAGGAAAGTAACGCTTATCCGGAAAATTTTGGCAAGGCCCCGATCCACTGCGAACCTTTAATAAATTTGAGTTCGAAAAATCTCCGCTGCTCCTCAGTAACGAGTCGTTGAACGCGTTGGTAGGTAAAGGCAATCTAATGTTAGCTGAGTCCGATAGGTCGACAGAACTAACTCCAAAAGCGGTCAGCAAAAATCGAGCCTCGTAGCATTCGCTGAACGCCGGAGAAGAAAACTAACCTGCGCGTGTGAATGCTACGAAGCCGAACGCACGCGAAGTGAGAGTCACGGGAGAGATACTCGACGCCAAAGTGCTATCGCCATGCTTGGTAGCACTATGGTCGGGCGTGAATTTCAAAACCAAACTGAGAGCAGAGAAATTAAGGGGAAAAAAGGCTTGCAATGCAATATTTATGAAAGAGATCCAACCGTCATTGCAGGATCCAATAACGTGACGAGTCAACATAAGTTGTCAGGCGAGAGCCTCCAGCAATCGAAACACACAGAATGTTGTAATGCGAGCGACGAGGATAACGGCACAGTAGTGTCCCGCGATGAGAAAATTGCTAACAGAAGCCCCGACAATATACGCGCTCGCGATAAGTTTCCAAGCCGTCCCAAACCCGTAATTATCAGCGATGTAATAATTGCTCCCGAAATGAAGCTACAAGAAGCAAATCATGGCATATTATACGACGCCGAAAACGTCGGACCGATCGAAAATTTCGTCGGGGTCCTTAGGAATTATGATAGAAAATTAGAATCATCGGACGCGGACTCATCTACTAGCTCGGGAAACGTAATTTTTCAAACGTACATACAGAAAAAACGCTGCGCCGAACCGCGAGCAAAATTGAGTCGATCGGACGATATAACGGATCCTCCGCCCGGTAATTGGCTATTTTTTCGCATATAAAATTATTCGGGTTAAGAACATCAGTAACACAGCTTCGGGAGCGGATAGCAACGTCTCCATTTCTAAGATCCTTTGGAGAACCGGACTAAACAGAGCGAAGATTACGTTCGCAATCGGGGTATGGTACGGTAGACTGCGCGTTAATTTTTACTCATACGTTTGCGACTAATATATGCATACACTCCGACATCTCGGAAAACAAGCAGATATGTTTCCATATAATCACCGCGGCGGCGCAGACTTGGATGCATTTAAATCTAACAGGCCGTAATTTCACGCCCTATATAAAAATAGAACCCCCGGTCCCGTCAGCCCATTCGATTGAAGATCCAATTGACGACGACCCGTCGGATAACAATGGGAATGCAATTTCAAATTTGCCAATATTTGGCAAGAAAAAGGACGCGCCGCAACGAAAACGTACAGCCTTCGAGCAGTCCGAGCGTAAGAAAAGCCGTCAAACCAGTGAAGGGACTCAAGTCACCCGTCATAAAGAAGGACAAGAGCTGAAATTATTCGAGCCCTTATCATCCGGGCAACAATCCCCGTGCGCGTCTCTACCACCTGATTATTCAAATACATCACGTAGCGGGAATCAGCTGATCGCGAGCCTACAGCCGGTGGTAGACGCGCAGTTACCACCGGGTCGAGGTGACGTCAGCGTAGGCGGCAGCGATAGCTCGGGCGAAGACGCGAAGATTGCAGCGGCAGTCGGGGCGGCATTAGCCAACGATAAAATAAAGCGCTGTGTCGTCGCTAGCGCGAGGCCACCTCGGGAAAAGCCCTCGTGGGTGATACCCGAAGGACAGGATCCACCGTCGTTTATACATCTGCAAACGCTAAACGAACACCCATTTCGCTACCGAGAAAAATTACTTTACCTCGCGTCGGCCGACGATTTTCTCGAATCAGAAGTGGAAAGTGCCTTATTAGAACGCGGTTATCTACACGAAAAACTACTTACCGAGCAAAAGTTCAAGATAGGTGAAGTAAATGTTATCGAGTGTAAAGATTTTTACGTAATCGGCCTGTATATCAAATAATACGTAGACACAAGGCCATCAAAATCAGATATCCGCAAATGCTTGAAAACCTGCATCACACACTAACCGAATATATGCGCAAGTACGTCAAAAGCATTTCCGAGTGGGATAAATGGACAGCGGATGTCAATTCGCCTATAATTCGACGGAGCACGAGAGCACGCGGTACACGCCGTATGACCTCGTGTTCGGAATTAAGTCGCGGACTCCGTCCAGCTTCCCTCGCAGAAACGACGACGTTTCATACAATGAATATTTAAGAAACATGACTGCAAACCTTGCCAAACTCCAAACAGCGGCAGCAATGAATTTGGTGCACTCAAAGTATCGCTCAAAATACTATTATGACCGTAAATTAAACGCTACACATTTTTGCGAAGGTAAGACGGTTTATTTGATTAAAGAGCCTAAAAAGGGTGAATTCAGCACAGAATATCGGGTTCCCTTCGAAGTCATAAAAATTGATAGAAAAAGTCATAACGTTACGATTCAACACGACAATCTAATTAAAAAAGTACACACGAACAAATTAAAACGACCTTGCGGACTCGTCAGGTCAGCTGAGCAATTATCAAGCGATCCCGCGAAATAGACCTTTTTTTCTTGTTTTTTTTTTGCGTGGCACCGGGCGTGCCGCATAAAAGAAAAACAAGATACGCTCGAAACGCACTGGAAAGCCGAGCAAAATTTATAGTGTCAAGTAGGGCATAAAGCTATTTATTTTAAATTTCAGATGCATAATTGCCGTCGCGAAGGGAAACCAAATCATCACCGAGAATGGGCTCCGGCCGATCCACTTTTTAGCCCAAAATCCAAAAAATCGATTTAGGACCGTAGTTTAAAGCAAGCGCGGAATTACCCGATCGTGTTGCCAAATTCAGTACCGCATGCGATTGATTTCACGGCAAGCCGAGAAAGTCTTAGACCTGCTCCTTGTGCATAGCCCGACGGAAGAGCCGCGACGCGCGCGCCGATCCTTGTTGCCCTTCGTTGGTTCCATACATAAATTCCTTTACGGAACTTTGGATAAAAACGACGATCGCGAGATCCAGCTGGCAATAAAGACAGTAGCTAATGACGCACATTTAACCGCGGCGCTACTGGCAAACCAAACTGAAATTGTCGAGCACGAGTTGTTCGATTTAAACGAGAATATGGTCATATTAGAATCTGCAACCGAAATCTTAGGTAACAAAACAGTGAATTTAGACAAGGAAATCGGCATTCAAAGCGCGAACTCCAGCACGAAAGATAGTTTGATACAATTGAATCAAGAGACCGAAACGTTGACCGATGCCATCCTTTTTATACTATAATAATACCGCCGGAAACCATCACGCGCGCGTCCACGACAGTCGCAAATACAATGACAGATGCTCGATTCCCTATTCCAGCCGGAGGGCTATCAACAATACCGATAATGAAAATTTCCAAATTAACAGTCTTGGTTTCAAATGGCTTCTTAATTTATCATATAGCAATCCCGCTGCTAAGTGTGGACAAATTTAACCTCTTTAAAGCTTCACCGTTACAAGCAATTCAACACGTATTTAACATTCCCAATTTAGCGGCGTACATCTGGCCCAAATTCATATATTCGCTGTCAGCGAGTCGAACCGCACGTACATGCCCTTGCTGTCAGAGGAAGTATCCGGTCTGCGTAGATTAGGAGATTTGCTGATCGCAGTAGATCCAGAACCTTTGCGAGAAATACAGGAGAATGACGCGTGCGAAGTAAAAATCGCAGCGGGAAAAACAATTACCAACCCGGAAATATGCGGTACTAGACTAAGACAGCTTAGAGACACGTTCTGGCTAAGACTTCATAAGGCCAACGCTTGGGTGTTCGCAACAAGAACGTTAGAACCAATTTTTGTGCAGTGCCTGCGGTCTAAACAACTCACGGATTCTCGAACTTTGGCCTGGTTGTACCGCTCACGGCCAATGCACGCTTATTAGCTTCACGATCGATTACCGCGTCTTCAAATGAATCGCGTTTAAAAATCGCGCAATTTAATGTTTCAAAAATTTTAGCAATTCTGAACCAGCCCGCTTACGCTGAGATCGAATTAGGAAAAGCAATCGGAACCGAAGCAGATAACCGAGTAAAGGAACTACACGGGGTAAATCTTGAAAATCTAACAGTGGGAAAGAGTCTGCAAGAAATAGTGAGCAAGCCGCGTGAGATCGCTCAGCGTAAGGCAACGGCATTTGAATTACGAAATTTGACAGAGTATACCTCGATTTTCGGATTCTCGCTATCATCCGGTATGTTGTTATTGGGCGCGGTAATCGTTATAAGCTGTATAGTAAAATATTATCTTTTATAAATTCATCCTACCTAAAACAATTCCTCCTCACTTGCGGAAATAACCTCCACAAGGATTTTCACTTGCGGATTTTCCATTTTCGAGATATTGCAAAAAGAAAATTCCCGATTCAGGCGCGGCGCTGGAATTTGATTTTCCCACAGTATCATAAAAAACTCTCAAAATATAAGGTTTTGTTACACGAATCGATTCCTCTTCATCAGCGGATTACGTTAGGATACTTAATTTATATATTTTTAATCATAATAATAACAAAAAATAATATTGAATATCCCACCAGGAAACTCGGCATATCGGCGGTCCGCGTTCCGCGTGTTCCGGCATTCCAAGTTGCGCGGAGCTGTAGCCATGAACAATAAACCGTAGAATTATGCATAATCGATGTATCTGAAGTGCATATTATGGCATAAATCAATTCCTCCTCACTTGCGGATTATTGTGTGATAGCCTAGTTAGTGGGATCTACGTTACCATCCTGCAATAGCCATAACAGAGGAGAAAAAACATCAGAGCTTTCTCTCTGCGAGGAGAACTCGATTCGGTGCGGGTAAAAAGTGATAATTGTATGTGATCAATGTAATAAGAGGTACGTATACCTTTATAAAACATTTCCTCTTCAGGTGCGGATTATTGTGTGATAGCCTAGAGTTCGATCGAGTTACGTGGTCAATGGAAATCATACAATTTATCATAGATTATCAACTTGTAGGTTATCAATGGTATCAGCTGATCGTCGACACCTTGGTTCTACAGCAAACAACTATCTGTGCTTCGTTTCTCTTCAACGTTTGTTAAATATCAGATAAGTATAACGCATTGTTAAAATGATGCTGCATCTAAAAAATGTTCTTGATACTTTGTGGTATTTTTGTGCATATTTGTTTTCAGGTCTTTGTGCTGGGAAAGTTGGGAAGCCGACGAAGGAGTTTGGTGCGTTTGACAACCAGGTCCAGGAAACCAGGTGGATGTCATTGTTGATGCTGCTGAGCCTGACAATCAGACTGCTCAATACTCTACTTATTGGCTAAACACTTCAGCAGTTCTAAAAAAAACAACGAATAATACCTCAGCACACCTCAAGCTGGTCAAGTACCTCTATACTTACAAGTGCAGTCTTATGCGAGTACGGTGGAACACACATGCCAGAATGACTCGAAGGTAATATTATATCCATAATAATTGAACGATAATTCATGAATAATTAACTTTATTATCCTATTGCTCGCTTTTTATATATTAAAAATGTTTACATACATTAAAATTGCTTTTTTTATTGTATTAATGAATTTTGTTGTACATAGAGGATAGACGCTAGCTTACACATGAAAGAAATTCCATCCACCCTTAATTCCTGGCACACAACATTTTCCATCCCATCACGAAGTTCCCAAACATTACCACTGTGACATAAAATAGTAAAATAATGGGCTAGTCCCCCACCAGGGGGATGCTAATGCTCCTTCTTTGTTTTTTCAAATTTATGATTACATCATCTCGGTAACAATCTTCGGTATCAATTATCAAATAAGAATTAATCTTGTTAAGTAATTTTGCATAATTAGAATAACTTTGACAGTAAACTTTTTTATCCTCAATTACAGAATGTATTTCTTTTTCCAAACAAGAGATTCCATTTTTTATAATTGATAATAAATTTGGCATTATTGTAGTTACAGGTTTTGATGATGAATATTGGCAAACATCACAACATATCACTTGGATGTTATCGCAAGAACTTTCCATCAGGATTGAAAACAGACTGTTTACGTTATAATTGCAGTTTAAGAGGTACGGTATGTCTTTCAGTTCTTTAATCTGCATCATAATGCGAACTCTCTCTTTATACGAAAATTCAATCGAACATTTGTTAATGATATAACAAAATAGTATTTTAAAGACATTTAAATTGTCACCTATATGCAATGAATAATATAATAAATTTTTCATTTTATTGTCTTTCAGTACGCTTTGAATCAGGAGTTCCAGTATGCTATCAAATGGACACGTGTTAATAACTCGAACAGAAACATCAAGATAGTTTATGCGATCCATCATATTTCCATTAAATAAATATGCATGTTGGCATAGATCTAATGCGTTAACTTGAAGAATGTATGAATCTTCTTGCTCATTTTCTGTATTTTCTATATTGCTAGTACTTTCTGGAATATCAGACATTTTTTTCAAAATCACATTCTTTTTATCATGGAATGTAGATAATGAATCTGATTGCGATTGAGTAGCACCATTTTCAATAATTTTTCTTCTAATATTTTCTTTTGATTCTAATGTTTCACAAGTAGTATTTATGATATCGAGAATTTTACTTTCATTTAATTCTTCATTGTGAGATGATATAAGTCACATTTGTTTCAAACCTGGATCGTCATCACTTATGTCCATACAACTCCTGTACTTAGAAAAGCAAGACAACAAGGTATTTTTAAGGCGTATGGCATAGAATCTACGACAAATATTATGGATGCAATTATTTCAATGAAAATCGATGAAAAGCGGTCTCCAATTAATTTTCCATTTAATGTTGTATTTTGGTCAAATGAACAAATTGATCTCTGAAACACTATTAATTCTGCAAATGATATATCGGTACCCCTTGATGCAGCTGGACGCTTTATTAAAAAAATCAGGATAAAAAGCGAAGTGTCGTCACATATATTTTTATATGTTATCAGTGCGTCAATTGGTGGTAAAATTTATCCCCTCTTTCAATTTCTGTTAGAGTATCATGCAACAATATTCTTGAAAGTTTGCTTGAATTTATGGCTCGAAGGTGGTGCCTCGAAACCACAGCAAATTGTAACGGATAGATCCAGTGCTTTGCAAAATGCTATTTGTTTATCGTTTAATAATTGTTCGTACAAAGAGTACTTAGTGATATGCCACAAAAAACTTTTAAGATTAAGACATAATTTACCTGCATATTTTTATAGAATGGATATTGCTCATTTAATAAAATCTTTAACAAGGTGGAGGTGCTTTGAAAAATATTCACCAAACGTCAAAGATTTTTATTTGAGAATTATTTCTTATTTAAGTACTTTAGAATCTTACCAAGATTTTATGAAAGTAATAAAATTAGTTTTTATTGTTTGTTTAAGTCCGGGAAGTGGAGATGATTCGTGTGAAGTGATTCAAAGCTGTCAATATTTATTTGATATTATTAAAACTTATGAAAGTAAATATTGCGAAGAGACATGCACATGTGATTTTTGCAATGAAAAACAATTTGATAACGATGAATCATCTGAAGAAAATGATTTAATCATTATTGAAAGTGAAATAGAAAATATTCGATTAGATGCAATAAAATATATCCAAGAAATGAATAAAAATGATTTTTACTGTCCGGATTTAATCAAGAACTTTAAAGAGTTATGCGTTGAATATCCTTCATGGACCAACGTAATGGTAAATTTGTTTAACTCAACAATTCTTGTAGCTTCGTCTGGAAGATCAGAGTCATTATTTAGTGATTTAAGACATATAACAAATATATACAGACCTATTTCAGCTCATTTATTTCTGGCGATGTACTGCGTATTTCTTGAAGGAAGTATAAAACTCGGAAAGGCCTACCTTGAAAATGATAAGTCAACGTCTCCAAATGAAAATAAATCCACCTTGTTAAACGGGTCCAAGCTTGCAGGGTCTACTGACCTTAACATATCCGCAACTCAGACTAGTGTGAAGAAAACGAGAGGAAAATATTTAGAACCAAGCTCAGACATACAAATTCAGTATAATAAACCTAAAATCAATTAGTGCAAAGATATCATTATTAATGGTACTTTGAGCAAACCTATTATACATAAAAAAACTATATATGCATATATTAGTACCTGTTTATTCGATAGTATCATGGAGTTATACATATCAGCATATGCTAGTTATAGATGTTATGAAACCACCGCAAACGAGAACTGTCAGAATAGATCATGTTTTGGAGCAGCAATGATAGAGTATGCATTATCTGGGAACAAAAGAATTTTTAATAAAAAATGTTTTGAATTGTGTATAAAATACTTTGATGTAAAAGACAATGGTATTTTATGTTACAAAAATACTATAGGTAATCTGATAAAAACATTTTTAGTGACTGCATAAAGGATACTTTTTATATCTTATTAGAACGACAATTGAAAATAGAATTACTAAATATGGATAAGCTTCAATCGTATGTTCAAGAATACTATGAAAATAAGAACATATCAAATTTCATTTTTATAGATGTTCAAGACATTTCTCAAAACGAAACTTTTAATTTATTAAACATACCTACAAAATTAATGATTACGAATAAAAATTATATGCTGGTTGGCGCAATCGCTTATACTAAATCAAAGTTTAGCTCATTAAATCACTATACTGCTTACTGCAGATCAATAAAAAATAACTGGTTTTCAAAAGATGATTTGGCAAAAAAAAACACAATACTTAAAGAAAAATAGCATGTATACAATAAAAAAAGCAATTCTAATGTATGTAAACATTTTTAATATATAAAAAGCGAGCAATAGGATAATAAAGTTAATTATTCATGAATTATCGTTCAATTATTATGGATATAATATTACCTTCGAGTCATTCTGGCATGTGTGTTCCACCGTACTCGCATAAGACTGCACTTGTAAGTATAGAGGTACTTGACCAGCTTGAGGTGTGCTGAGGTATTATTCGTTGTTTTTTTTAGAACTGCTGAAGTGTTTAGCCAATAAGTAGAGTATTGAGCAGTCTGATTGTCAGGCTCAGCAGCATCAACAATGACATCCACCTGGTTTCCTGGACCTGGTTGTCAAACGCACCAAACTCCTTCGTCGGCTTCCCAACTTTCCCAGCACAAAGACCTGAAAACAAATATGCACAAAAATACCACAAAGTATCAAGAACATTTTTTAGATGCAGCATCATTT
The DNA here is from genome assembly GCA_020010945.3 of Muscidifurax raptorellus. NCBI lineage: Eukaryota > Metazoa > Arthropoda > Insecta > Hymenoptera > Pteromalidae > Muscidifurax > Muscidifurax raptorellus. The sequence continues at coordinate 31,434,250 of CM052080.1, read as the reverse complement.
TAACAATGCGTTATACTTATCTGATATTTAACAAACGTTGAAGAGAAACGAAGCACAGATAGTTGTTTGCTGTAGAACCAAGGTGTCGACGATCAGCTGATACCATTGATAACCTACAAGTTGATAATCTATGATAAATTGTATGATTTCCATTGACCACGTAACTCGATCGAACTCTAGGCTATCACACAATAATCCGCACCTGAAGAGGAAATGTTTTATAAAGGTATACGTACCTCTTATTACATTGATCACATACAATTATCACTTTTTACCCGCACCGAATCGAGTTCTCCTCGCAGAGAGAAAGCTCTGATGTTTTTTCTCCTCTGTTATGGCTATTGCAGGATGGTAACGTAGATCCCACTAACTAGGCTATCACACAATAATCCGCAAGTGAGGAGGAATTGATTTATGCCATAATATGCACTTCAGATACATCGATTATGCATAATTCTACGGTTTATTGTTCATGGCTACAGCTCCGCGCAACTTGGAATGCCGGAACACGCGGAACGCGGACCGCCGATATGCCGAGTTTCCTGGTGGGATATTCAATATTATTTTTTGTTATTATTATGATTAAAAATATATAAATTAAGTATCCTAACGTAATCCGCTGATGAAGAGGAATCGATTCGTGTAACAAAACCTTATATTTTGAGAGTTTTTTATGATACTGTGGGAAAATCAAATTCCAGCGCCGCGCCTGAATCGGGAATTTTCTTTTTGCAATATCTCGAAAATGGAAAATCCGCAAGTGAAAATCCTTGTGGAGGTTATTTCCGCAAGTGAGGAGGAATTGTGTTAGGTAGGATGAATTTATAAAAGATAATATTTTTTTATTTCGGGCGCCAGCTTCACAAGTCTCTCTCGATTAATCAAACAGCAAGAAAATCTAATAGCACAAGAGCAGTCGCGCAAATTCTCCCAAGAAAGAATCGCCCTGTCAAGCAGGGGCTCGGAATAAGAATGATTTCAGACAAATATTGCAAAATTAGGATTTTTAAGAAAAAAGAACGCGCGATTCAGCAAATGCCCGAAAGCTATACCGAGAAGCCAGGCTCGTAATAGCCGGAGGGGACGAACTGCGTAGATTAAATATACTAATACTAAGCAAGTATTTTACAAACCTTAGAATAATGTACAAGAACAAGAACACTTGTTTATATTAGCCACTAGAGTTAAGCCAAGAACTTCTGTACGGCTCGCGTGCCATAATTTTATATAATATGTAATCTGTAAACCATGTAAAGAAACGGAGCCTCCGTTAATTATTCTAAGCAGCACCGGCTGCGATTAACTTCAACACTTCAAAAACATTATACTAAAATAACACAAACATTCGCAACACACGCACACAACGAGCAACATGAACTGACATAGAAATCATTTTTTCAAGTGGGTAGTGACTCAATCCTAGATCAGACATTGAATTCGAAAATGACTGCCGATATACAGACTTTGTAGGAATTTTAGCAGAACAAAGCCCTGTAGTAGGAACTACGAAGGGTGCGCAGCTGAATTTAATAAATTAAAACGAATTTTCAACAAGTTTTTCATTCAACACAAGTTTAGATGGAAATCAACCTCTAATAGACTTTGAGAAGCCAGTCAGCAAGGAAACTCTCAACGTACAAGAAATCGCCAATAACGAGCAGAGCAACGAACACAGCATAAACGGCTCTGGAAATAAAATAGATCAGAGGCTAGTTCAAATTCATTTTAGCAACAACAAAAAGCATAACAGTAAGTAATAATCAAGAAATATAAATAACTGCAAACCAATCCAAAAAAAAACGGAGGAAATCTAAATCAGGAAGTAGAAAAAAATGCAAGCAGGGGTTTTCAACGGAAATATTGTGATTACTGTAAAATGGCAGGTTATGTAGTCAGCGAATGCAGGAAATTAAAGGCCTTAGAAAACAATCATTTTGTCAGTACTGTAACAAGTCTGGGCACAAAATATATAATTGTGAAAAGATTAAAATGCTAGAAAGAGAGCAAGAAGAATTCTATTTAATATGCAAAACTACAAATCATACTGCAGAAAGATGTTTTAGAAACAAAAATAAGCAGGGAAACTGCAATACTCTTCCTGAAAGGGACGACAAGAATAAAGCGTTCCCACTACAAGTAACTAGTAATAAAATTATTAATACAATGCAAGAAGAAAAAATTTAGAAGAAATTACCAAAAGTAAGGTAGAGAAAACATTACAGACATACCTATTGAAACTTGAAATTTTTCTACAATATACAGAAGTAAAAGATCAACTTTCAACGAAAATAAATTGATTATTGGTAGATAGTGGTGCACCACTAAACATTATTTAAAAACAAAATATAGCAATAAATTAAATAAATAATGATGAAAAAATATCAATATCAGGAATAACAGAGAACGCTCTACGTACTCTTGGATCAATACAATTACCAATAAATGAAATATATTTTGATTTCCATGTAGCTCCAGAAACATTTGCCATTTCATATGAAGGAATTATTGGAATTTTGTTACAACATAAATTAAGACTAGATAAGGGATATTTAGAAATAAATAATACAAAAATTTAATTAAAATCAACAATGCATATAAACCAAATAAATACTAGCATCGTAACTAAAGAAGATGAAGTAGAGACAAGTACTCAAGAAACTAAAGTAGAAAACATTACAGTACAACAAGATTTAGAAAAGGTACTAGTTATAGTAGAAAACATTCAGGTTAATAATAATAACGGCATTTCAGAAAACAAAAACGACTCAGAATGCTTAGATGACTGGCCAGATTTCTTGAAAGAAATTTTAGAAGGAGCACAGACGAGTAACTGGAGTAACATAAAACTTACAGAGTTTATTCATGATTCAAAGCCAAGCATTCAACAGTTTATAAGAAACATTATTTAAACTCATAAAAATATAAATGAAAAAGAAACTGAGGAGTATTGCATACAAAATTTCCCGCCATTCGTAAAAATGCTTAAGGATAATGTAGATTTTGAAGTAGATAAAAAATATCTACGTCATACAAATTAAATAAATTTTCTTACGTTTGATATTGAAGATATGCAAGATATATTCATAGAAATTTCAGGACTACCACTGCCAAAAGAGGAAGAAACGTTGCATTGTGGTTCTATATATTTAAGGCTACAAAGCGGAAGGAGTTTTGGGGAAGTGGAACAATTAAGTAAAAAAGAGAGGAAATATTTACTATTAAACACAATAAATTTAAATCATTTATCTAGAAAAAAAAGGAAATTTATTGAAGATCTAATATTATGCAATGAAGATATATGCTGGCTAGATGGAGATAAATTAGGGACATGCAACGTCGAATAGCATCAAATAAATTTAATGAACGAAACTCCAGTTTGTGTAAAACAATTCCTGATACTATATACATTGAAACAAATAGCTATCAGTGTAACAAAAAAATTAATAATAAATGAATTCATTAGATCTTCAACGAGTGCATTAAATGCTCCAGCATGGGTTGTACCGAAGAAAGGTTTAACAAAAGACGGAGAAAAGAAATGGAGACTAGTAATTGACTATCGGAGGTTAAATGCTAAAACAATACCAGGTCCGGATTTATTGCTGAATATAACAGAGATATTCGATTCAATGGGGGAAAAAGCAAATATTTTACAACAATAGGTATGGTATCGGGTTTTCACCAATTAAAAATGAAAGAGTCAGATATACATAAAACAGCATTAAACATACATCCACTAGGACGTTTTAATTAATTCCCCTAGAGGTTTTCAAATAATACTAACAAAAGTCCTAGGAGAATTATTAGAAAAAGAATTTTTTACGTTTATATAGATGATATAATTATAGTTGCAAATACAGTAGAAGAGCATAACGAAAAATTTATTCTAGTAGCACAAAAATTAAGAGAAGCTGGACTTACAATTGGAAGCAAGTAAATATAAATTTTTCCAGAAAGAAGTGGAATTTTTAGGTCATATTATTGGCGAGCAAGCAATAAAAACAGATCCAAAGAAAATTGAAGCTATAACCAAATTTCCAACTCCACGAAATGTTAACAATGTTTGAGAATTTCTAGGATTGTCAGGCTATTATAGACGATTTATAGACAATTCTTCAGAGATAGCTAAACCAATTATACGATTACTACAGAAACAAGCAAAATTTGCTTGGAATAAAGAGCAACAACAAGCATTCTAGAAATTAAAAGAAGCTTTATGTTCAGGGCCAATATTACAATTTCCTGATATGACTAAAACATTTATAATAACTACAGATGCATCTAATTATGCGCTTCGCTGCGTATTATCACAAGGAGAGATCAGCGAAGATAGACCGATTGCATTTGCGTCGAGAGTATTGAAAGCTGCGAAAATAAATTATCATACTTATGAACCTGAGGCACTTGCAATGATGTTTGCAGTAAAAAAATTCCAAAATTATATTTATTGTAATAAGTCAAAATAATTTTTTATCATACACCGTTATTGTCATTTAAATTTGCTCATAAAAATAACAGAGTTTAAAAATGGAGATTAAAATTATTAGACAACGATTACGAAATCATTTACAAACCGGGTAAAATTAATACAAACGCTGATGCACTATCGATAAATCCAGTAGCATATATGCAAATAAATGTAACTATAAAAGCTCAAAAAGCGTAAGAATTAAAAATTCAAAAATTAAATGAAGAAAGAATCAAATTAAAATAGAAGATGTTTAACAAGAAAAACAGAAGCAAAACCGAGATAGAAAAAAATAAAAATAAGATTGAAGAATCCAGAAAAGCAAAAAAATGTGAGGACAAAATAATAAATACGAAAATAGATAAAAACATCGTCTATACAAAAAAATGTATACAATTTAGGAAAGATAATATTGCGCATTTCATAAAGAAACAGGGTAAAGTTTTAGATACTAAGATAGGTTAATGAATAACAAATGTATTACGTTTAATAAACATTTAAATTTAAATAAAAACGAAATTATTCATTTAAATTCAAAAAAATTATTTTACTATGCATTGAAACAGGTCAATCTGTAATCATGGTTAAAGAAAATATATTACAGGGCTTTGAACTTCTAAAAAATATTATGATACGTCATAAGTTTTTAGCATTTCTAAAAATTTAAAAATAAATAATATTAACTATCTGGAGGTAGAAGAAATCTTAGCTAAAGTTTTTCAAAATTCTGATATTAAAGTAGTAATCTGCTTAAACTACATAAAATACGTAGAATTAAAAGACAGAGACAAAATATTTGACCTAAATCATTCAAGTGTGATAGGAGGACACTCAGGAGTGAACAGAACATTTAATCGTATAAGAAGTAAATAATTTTGGGAAAATTTTAAATCAGATATTGAACTTAGGATACAAAATTGTGAAGATTGTTAAAGAAATAAACTAAAAAGAGTAAAAACAAGACATTCTTTGGTAATAACAGAAACACCCTTTAAAGCGTTCGAAATAATAGCCATGGATATAGTAGGGCCACTAAATATAACCAAAAACCAAAATAAGTATATTCTTATTATAGAAGATCAATTATCAAAATTTTTAATGACAATACCTTTACAGGATCAAACGGCAAATCAAAGGATTTATAAAATTTTTTTATAAATCATCTTTTTATAGATGCTTTTATAAAAAAATTCATATGCAACTTCAGTTCACCAAAAGTTGTTCTTACCGAAGAAGGTGCAAATTTCACAAGTAAAATACTAAAAGCTGTAGCACGAAGATTCAAATTTTCAAAAATAGAAACAATATCTTGTTAGCCTCAATTTGTTCGCCTCAATCGAACGGCGTACTAGAGAGAGCTCATCACCCATTGTGCGAATATCTGAAAAGCTTTTCTACGAAAAAAATTGCGTGGGATAGTTTGTTAGAATTGGCACAATTTAATTATAATACGAGTGTACATAACGCTAATAGATTTACGCCGTATGAACTCGTTTTCGCTTATCCACTAAGATACGTTCAAGCGAACCTTTAAAATCATCAGAACAACTCCCAACTTTCAATAATTATTTATCGAATTTAATTACAAATATGAAAGATATTGTTAGTCTTGCACGTGAAAATCTAATATTAGCAAAAGAAAATTTGAAATAATATTATGATTGTTTTACAAATTCAGTTAAATTTAACAAAGGTGATCAGATCTGGCTCATAAAAGAACCAAAACCAGGAAAATTAGAGAAAAATCAAAACCTGGGACCTTTTGAAATTTAGATGTCACCAAGAATAACAATGTCATAAATAAATAAATAAATAAAAATGGAAAGCCAAATACAGTTTATGCAAATAAATTAATCATGTATAGAAAAAAAGAAAACTAACGTTCTTTTCTGTTTTAGAAAATTTTGAACCATGATCTTCAAAATAATTTTATTAATGACAATTTTTTAAATTAACGAAACAATCATTGGCTATGTCTGCGGCACAACAACACTAAATATAACAACATTGTCTTTACTGGACTCGGGCGAATGTGACTTTCACAATATACCCGTGAATTTAACAACCGTCAGCATCGAGCTGATACAAGTCGCAGAATTTCGAGAAGTCACGATAATTCAATGCAGAATATAGAATGCAGAATAGAACGAACAGAAAAGAACTACCAGTTTCTTCAGGTAATTAAACATGGTTCCTTACGCCCAGAACACATATTTTGATAAAAAAAGGATTTCAAGTAAATTGCAACTCAATAGTACCTACATTCTACAAAATAGCCGAAAAATGGATAAAGTTCACTCCAACACCAATTAAAACAATATCGCCTCATAGTCTGAAACCAAACACGAAGATCAGTTGGACCTTTGAATTTGTCGAGATCTTAGCAACAAGCGGAGCGTATTCTCAAGAAGAATTGGATCAACTACAACAGCAACTAATGTTTCCCATGGAAAAAGCATCACTTTGAAATGTGATTGCTAGAGAGATGGCAGGAGAAAAAACATCTGAAGATATTTTTACCAAAAATACTCCAACACGCCGAGTCGAAAGTACATGGCACATGCTCACTGGAAAACTGATTGCATGTGGTTTTCTTTCATCTGTATTCATCATGATTCTGATTATTTTACATATCGGAAAATTGATTATAGACACAATTATTAGAGGATATACTTTACATACGATTTATGGTTGGTCTATACACCTATTTGGAGTAATTTTTAGTTTAATAACACATTTGATGACTGCACTCGGAAATACGAACAACATCCAAGAACAGAATCCTACGAAAAAAAAGAGAATAAATTTTATGAAGAAACAGAACTTCAAGAAATTAAAATTATTCCTCCTACATCTTCCCCAAAAATATTACCCCCACCTATTCCAGATGGACCACCAACTATTATAAAAAGAAAACCTAACCTTTCAATTTCAAAATCACCAGAAATTTTTTCTCTAAGTTGTGAATAGAATTTTTTTACAATAATAGATAACAATAAGAACAAATCCTTAAATGTTTTTAAAATAATAGGATATATTTAGGCGGGGAGGTAAGCTATATAGATACCCATATAGATACTAGATTTCAAAGTGATAAGTAATTTAAATTATAAAAAGAAAAATCGCAGGTTAAAGTAGCTAATTTGTAATATTCTGCATAACTATATGTAAAATTCACTCATTATGGACCGACTTTATAATTTTTTTTATTGCAATTATCCTATTGAAATAACTTGGCACCCCAGGTGTTACATCATACGACGTATGCTCACTATTTGTAATACTTTCTTATAATTCGATATGGCCTAAATTAAACAAAAACTGCTGAATCTCGATTTTCCAATACGCCAGTGTCGCTTATGAGTTGAGTTCGCAAAATGTCAACTAATCACTTTTGTAATATGATTTTGATTTACCTTGCGAAACAAATGACCGAATTTTGGAAAGATGAGAAGGTTTAACTAAGCTTTGTACGACTTTCGTCGTCAGTCACGAGCACTGTACAGCGTCGGTCCGACAATCATTGACAATTACTTTAAAAACTAAAAAGCCGCTTAGCCGCAATTACACATATTTTTTAAAGTCTAAATATACGGACTTTGTAAACTACAAGTATTAGCTCTCTTAAATTTAATGAGAATTTTTTTATATCCAAATAAGATTGATTATTTATTTCCACTTCTAAAATTATCTGAATAAACGATCAGTTTACCGGAAAAAGGATCTTGTGAGTTATATTTATTTACGAGAAAATCTAAATTACCCAGTACGAGTTAATAGCCGCAATCAATTCAACTAGTACCAGGTTCAACGTAAACGTAAGATTCACATTTATTTCACTAAGAGTGAGAGCTTATTATTAGACACGAATTAACATTTTATTATAACCTCGTCACTACACATATAATTAAGTTCCTATCTATTCAATTTAGGATAGTCAGGACGTAAAAGGAGTGAATATGAAAAATAACAATGGTGCTTGTCAGAAACCTAACCATGATAATTCAGGTGAAAGAAACTCATTTTAGATACTTTTCACTAAGGCATTTTACGACAGAATATTTTTAATACGTACATGAGGAAAGAATATCCATATATTAAGACTTCGCGAAGAAACGATAAGAGATGGTGACGACTTTCCACCTGTTTCAGAATATGTATTACGTGAAAGATTAAGGAATATTAATTTTAAATATAAAAAATACCAAAAGAAACCTATTTTAATGCAAAGTTGGTCTGTAGCAGGAATACGAGAAAAATATTTATAAAAAATTACTGATTATCGGAAAAATAGCTGGAAAATTTATTACACTGACGAAACTTGGTGCGGTGCGAACCATTCGAAAAAATGAGGGTGGATTCAACAAATCGAAAGTAATGATCGTGTACAAAATTATGATCATTACAGAAGTAGCATTCAAGAAGTTGATGGATTCCGCGGTGCTTTTGTGACGTCATTTGAATCGGGTAAGACAGTCATCATTTTCCCTATAGGAAGCAAAGATGGATTTCTGGATGGTGGTCTTGATCGCTTTATTGGAAATAAATCTTTATCAGACTATCATGATAAAATGAATACAGAGCACTATTAGGAATGGTTCAGAAAAATGTTATTACTTTTACCATCAAAATTAGTAATAGTAATCGATCAAGCACCATATCACACTGTGCTTGATTATGAATTTCGCAACCTAACAACAGCATGGAAGAAATTGACAAATTTCTTGAATAAATTGAAGAAAAATTTCGCTGCCATCTGATGTTACCACTTTCGAAAATGGCGCTAAACGACGGCTTTTGCTGTTAACGTGACACACCACCTTTAGAACTCGGAAAAATAATTATTTTTAATTTCAAACAGATAAATTGGATTGATTTGAAATTTGTTATATATACGTAATACAAGTTTATCTTTATTTGAGAAATTGTTTGGCCTATTTAGTCCTAATGTATCTTATTGAAAAATCAAACACCGAAAAGCACTGTCCACACGATTCCAGGACAATGTACGGCCCAATCGGGCTAAAAATTTGTTGACATACTTTTAAAATCACTAGTTTTGGTATGAATGGAGAGAATTTAATTTAAATGAATAAAAAACTTTTTAAGAACAAAACAAGTCAAAAATAATGAAAAATAATCTAAATTAAATTCTCTCCATTCATACCAAAACTAGTGCTTTTATGAGTATGTCAAAAAATTTTCAGCCTGATTGGCCGTACATTGTCCTGGAATCGTGTGGACAGTGCTTTTCAGTGTTTGATATTTGATTAGGGTACATTAGGACTAAATGGGCCAAAAAAATTCTCAAATAAAGATAAAGTTGTGTTACGTATGTATAACAAATTTCAAATCAATCCAACTTATCTGTGTGAAATTAAAAATAATTATTTTTTCGAGTTTTAAAGGTGGTGTGCCCCTCCTAAGTAAACCTTATATTTTTGACAAAAGCTATAAAGCTATTTGTTAGATAAGATTGCACATGAAGTCAGGCAAGATGATGTAAAACTGTTGTAGTTACTACTGGCTTATTGCCTCATTGTGAATTCAATCCAATCGATCTTATATGGGCATACGTAAAAATAGAGCTACTGAAAAAAATAAAACCTTTAAAGTAAATGATGTACATAGATCGTGTCTCGAAATAATGTATAGTGTACCCAGTGATTTGTAGGTAAATTATATACGATCTGTAAAAAAAGTGGAAGAAGAATATAGAACAAGCGAATCAAGATTAGCAGATTCCATTGATACCTTAATAATAAATACAGATGATAGTGATGAGAGTGATGAAAGTGAGAACGAAGCTATTGAGTTTCCAATAGACTGTAATGTTGACGACAATATTTCATAAATGTTTAACAAAATTTGTATGCGTATGCACCGGCGAGACTTGCGACCCTATTATTTTAGAAAACCTCAGATTTGCGGTCAGCTACTTAAACACATAAAACTGTCAACAATAGCTTAAACTTTGAATCGCTGTTACTTAAAAATGTATTATTTTTATTTAATAACTCTTATGCTTTAAATCACTCAATTTTTTTCCAATTTACGAATGTAAATTATTATTATTACGAATTAGTTTTTAATCATTAAACAAAAAAGTTTGCACCTGCGTGCTCTTGAATCTTTGAATTACACGCTCACTTTTTTCAATTATTAACGAGTTGGCAAGCTTCCAAAGTCGGGTCAGAAAAAAGTCAGTCAAAAATCTGCATTTTTTCCTTTCTAACTGCCACTATAATTACAATTTTAATTTTTATTAAACGTTAGTTATGCTTTAGCGCGTAGGTGGTCGGTATAGTGAGCGATTTTTTTCCTTAAAGATATTCAACAAAAATGAGGTGTTATCAGAATCACGTTACAGTAATTGTAATGTGCTTCAGGTTCGTTGATTTCTTATTTGTTTTTTTTTTTATTAGTGACAAACTTCAACCGATATTTTGTAACGAGACATTCGTGTAAAAACACAAAGAGAAAGGCGAGTCCGCACGAAGCGGAGCGAGTGCGCGTGCACAGAAACCAACACGACAACACAGCGTACACATACGACAGCCTTATACACAGTAGTGCTTAGCAGCCAGCTATATAAGACCAGCCGCCGACTAGGGAGACAGTTCAGCTCGCGCTTTCGATCTGCTGTGCACACACAACACTGTGGAGAGAATCTGAGTAAGAGCCAACCATAGGACTAGGAGTCTTGTGAGCAGACGTACCGATAATTCTACGGTAACCGTCCGTATTCCTGATTGTCATCGTGTGCACACGAGGTAACTAGGAGACCAGGAGACCGAGAGATAACCTCTTCGTGAGGACACGTGCAAGCTGTCTCTAGGCCTCACCGACCATACCACCCGGACACCACCATTTCTCCTACTACAGTGAGCAGCACACCGAACAGGAAAAATCTGGGTAACTTATTGTTATCTTAATTAATATAATTTAGATTTTCATATCAACACCCATATGAATTTTTTTATCTCCAAAGCTATATATGCGACGTGCTGCCTCCCAGCAGCGCGCACGCAACTCTTGCGCCTCTTACGCGCTCGATTTATTTATATTGTCGAGGGACTCGACGCGATCACCTTAGCTTGGGAGAGCTGGGAAAGAGGAGGGAAAATAATAATACAAATTTTTATTAAACGATTCTATATTTCGCCCAACCCCTCCCTACAACGTGGTGGCTACGTAATCCACCCACGCGTCTCACAGCCACGCAGGGCCTTCTCGCTGTCCCTACTACCTGCAGGCTCGATGCTCTCCCGGTGCGTAAGCACCTGGTAAGCAGCCAGCCAACCTCTCTCGGCACACGCGCTCTGCCTGCCTCGCACGACACGCGCCGGTCTAGCGCAGAGCCAGACCGTGCAGCTCGCTGTCGCCGGCAGCACTCACTCGCTCTATCTCTCTCTCTCTCTCTCGCATACACGACTGCGCGCCCGACTCGCGTTAGCTTTTTTCTCAGCGCAACGATGCGCTGGGTCAAAGCCCGACCTACCGTACCGCGTACACTCACTCGCCGTTTCTCTCTCTCTCTCTCTCTCTCTCTCTCTCTCTCTCTCTCTCTCTCTCTCTCTCGCTCTCTCTCGCTCTCATTCTCGCTCTCACTCTCGCAAGCCCCGCACTGCTTGCTCGCGTCCTCGTGCACCCGGCACCGCACGCGAAAACTCACGTGTATTCTCTCTCTCTCTCGCTCTCTCTCTCTCACATGCACTCACGAGTCTCCGACGGCACGCTTGCTCGCGCCGGAGATTTCGCGTAAACAAAGACAAATCTTACCTCTCGAGGGGGGGGGGGGGGAGCCCCTGGTTCCCTCCTCTTCCACGAAGCTCAGGAAGCCCCGCTGCCGTCAGGCTCGCTGGCTTCCCGGATGCCCTGGGTCTCTCTCTCTTCTCTCACTCTCGGCGCCTGGCTGGCGAGGAGGCTGAAGCTTCCACGAGCTCGCTGCTCCTGGCTGGCCCCGGGCGTCCTCTCGTGCCCTCCTCCGCTGATGCCTGCAAGCCGCTGGCGACACACTCGCCAGCGGGAACAGGGGGATAGTCCTGGGGGACGGCGTCGACAGCAGGTGTCTTCGCCATGGCACTGTCACTTGTCTCTCACTCTCTCTCTCTCTCTCTCACCACACACACCACCACGCGTTATGCGGCACTTTTCGAATCGTCGACTTGCGTCGACGATGTCAGCACGAGAAGTGACACGATTCGCGCGCGCTCTCGCGAACTGCCGCGCCACATGCTTAACGCATCTAGCGGGCCCGCTCACGTAAGAGCCGCGCTGATTGGCTCACGGTCCGCGCGAGCCGTTGAGCCTCGCGTTGCAGTCAGCCAATAGGCTGAAAACCGCGAGACGCTGGCTCTGGCTTCGCGCGCTATCCCGCGCTCGTGTCTCAGAAATCGCGCGGCAGGCTCGACAACAAGCTAGCCCGGCGCCGCTTCACAGAAAAACAGTCTGGCTCTCGGACTGTTTACGTGCGGGCTTAGACTCGCCGAATCAGTCGGAAATTTCCCGACTCGACTCGGCTGCGACGTACAACGTCGCATATGGTTCAGAGAAATAGTATAAACTATGACAGCTTAATGAAAACTGTTGCCGCAGACTGCCTCTGAACAATTTCAGAAGTATCTGTACAAAAATGAGACGGGTATAGTATTATACTGTGCAAGTTCATGATCTCATACTCGTATGCAAATATCTATGATAACACTTCCATCGCTAGCTATTTGTTAATTGTTCTTTGTAATATTTGACAAAGCTATGTTAGAATAGCATATATCAGTAGATAGGTGGGTGGTTTATCAAGCTCTTGTAAGTGTACGGTCAGGTTGCCATTCTTCAGTCTACATAGTTTAAAACTGCACTGTAATCAATTAATTGCATTGAAAGTAATAAATGTAAGTAAGTTTTCTATTAAAATAAAATTGTATAGATTTAAAATATTGATAATGTAATTTTTTTAACTTTAAGACTTGAAAAATCAATAGTCTAATAAAAAGTTTAGTTTTAGACAGTAGCATGGATGAAGATAGTTCGTCTTAAAGTTGGAAATGACTGGGCTAATCACTACTGAACATTTCTATTAAGAATAATATTGCATTTGCGACGTTGTACGTCGCAGCCGTATTGAGTCGGGAAATTTCCGACCGATTCAGCTAGTCTAAGCATGCACGTAAACAGTGCGAGAGCCAGTCAGCTTTTCGCGAAGCGGCGCCGGGCTGGCTTGCTGTTGTTGCCTGCCGCGCGATTTCTGAGAAATCGTCGCAGCAATGAGAGGTACGAGCGCGGAATAGCGCGCGTAGCCAGAGCCAGCGTCTCGCGGTTTCAGCCTATTGGCTGGCTGCAACGCGAGGCTCAAAGTCTCGCGCGGATCGCGAGCCAATCAGCGTGGCTCTTACATGAGCGGGCCCGCGAGATTGTGTTGAGCATGTGGCGCGGCAGTTCGCGAGAGCGCGCGATTTTTAGTCAGTTCTCGTGCTGACATCGTCGTCACAACAAGTCGACGATAAGAGTGCCCGCAAACGCGCTTGTGTGTATAGTGGAAAGAGAAAGAGAGTGCAGTGCTACGGCATGGACACTCTGTGTCACCGCCCTCACCAGGGCTATCTCCTTGTTCCGTTGGCGAGTGCGTCGCCAATGGCTTACAAGGCACCAGCGAGGAGAGAGAGAGAGAGAGAGAGAGAGAGAGAGAGAGAGAGAGAGAGAGAGAGAGAGAGAGAGAGAGAGAGAGAGAGAGAGAGAGAGAGAGAGAGAGAGAGAGAGAGAGAGAGAGAGAGAGAGAGAGAGAGAGAGAGAGAGAGAGAGAGAGAGAGAGAGAGAGAGAGAGAGAGAGAGAGAGAGAGAGAGAGAGAGAGAGAGAGCGAGAGGACAACCAGGGCCAGCCGGGATCCACGACAAGCGGGAGCTTCTGTGTCCTCGCCAGCCCAGGCGCCAGAGAGAGAGCGAGAGACCCAAAGCATCTGGGAAGCCAGCGAGCCTGACGGCAGCTGGGCTTCCTGAGCTTCGTGGAGAGGAGGGAACCTGGGGCTCGTCCCCCCCCCCCCCTCGTGAGCATGGCGCGACCACGCGTGCCGCCGGATACTCGTATGTGTGCGTGAGAGGAAGACAGAGAGAGATAGATAGATAGATAAATAGATCTTTATTCACTGAATACAGTAAAAATATAAATAAATAATACAATAAAGTACTATATAATGTACATTAAAAATAAATCACAGTAAAATAAATAAATAAATAAATCACAGATTGTTACGACGTGAAACAGGCTTAAATACACCTATATACAAGTCGACATTACAGGACAATATTACATAAAGAATTATCACAGTCTAGTATTAACTTAATATTACAATTTTGTCATAGACCTATCTAATTAACATACATGACGATCACTGTGATAATCTTAAATCAGTACAGCCAATAGGGGCTACGTCAGACTAGTTTAACTATTGCGGTTTTAACAACTTACGTCAAGAACTTATATTAATTAATTAGGCGTCGAGGTCAAGCAGGTGCCTTCGCCGAGCTCTTTTGAATGATGCGAGAGATGGTAGGTTGCGCAGAGCAGGAGGGAGAGCATTCCAGAAACGAGCCCCTTGAACCTGAAAGGCTTTGGTCCTGGATTCTGTTCTTACTGGCGGGATACTCAGTTCTGGGGGAACTCCCCTTCCTGAGGGCCTCGGCTTGCTTTTGGCAAAAAATGCCGATAAATATTGTGGTTCCCTGATCCGAAGCGCCTTATATAGAAGAATACCTTCAAAATAAAGCCTCCTCGAATCAGTTTGAAGCCACTCGAGACGCTTCCTGAAAGGAGAGATATGCTCATCCCTTCTTACCCCAAATATGAATCTCACACACGAATTACTCAGTCGTTGTAAGCGAATACGTTGTTCGTCGGCAACGTCTAGGACAGTCACAGCACAGTACTCCATATGCGGTTGTATGAGTGATTCGACTAGCCTTCTGCGGAGAGTCTCGGTGGTGCAGCCCCTAATAAACCGCAGGCTATAGAGGGCTTTATTAACTTTTTTCGTTATCGAATCTACCTGCGGTTTCCAAGTGAGTTTACTGTTAAGAACAACACCTAGACTCACGACGGTTTTACTGAAAGGGACAATCACTTCGTCCCGCAGCTGAACTCCAGGCAGGTTCCATGACTCGATATCATTGACATTTTTACGGGAACCAAAAAATATAGCCTTAGTTTTGCTGGAGTTCAGCTGCAGACCGGAGCTCCCCGCCCAGTCAGACACCAGTCGTGCCGCATCCGGTAGTCGAGACAAACCCTCATGTAATTTATCTTTGGTGGTATGTAGATACATCTGAGGGTCGTCAGCATAAAATAGGTGCGTTAAAGCGCTATCGTCAAGTATGTTTTGCAGGTCGTTGACATCGAGACTGAACAGCACGGGGCCCAGGACAGACCCCTGTGGAACACCCAGGTTGGAATCCAACCATTCAGAGTTTCCGTGTTTATTAGAGATTACCATTTGGGTGCGTCCCTATAAATATGATTTTATCCACAGAAGAGCTGTCCGGGAGAAACCCAGCTGTCGCAGTTTGGATAGTAGTCTGGTGGGCGAGATAGTGTCAAATGCCTTACTGAAGTCGAACAACAGTAATAGCGTAACCCTCTTTTTGTCAACGGCCTTGCGTATGTCGTCAGTCAGTTTCAGTAACGCTGTCTGTGTACTATGGTGCTTACGAAAACCTGCCTGGAAGGGATCCAATATATGGTTTTTGTTAAGGTACTCTGTGATCTGGGTGTGTGCGATCTTCTCGAGTACCTTAGATAGAAAGCAGAGCAAAGCAATTGGACGAAAGTCAGAAACATTAGATGGTGTTGTTTTTCCTTAGTGCAATTAACTGCGCTTGCTTCCAGACACTAGGAAAGATTCCCTGAGCAAAGGAGGAGTTAAAAATATTTAAAATAAAATTGCCAATGATAGAAAGAGCCTTAGTGACCACCTCGCAAGGAATGCCGTCAACACCTCTCGCTTGCGAGGAAAAGTGAGAAATAGCAAGGACAACGTCACTCATACTGACAGGGCTGAAGCTAAACCCCTCATCACTTGCCGATAAAATAGTGTCCGTTGCTTCGTTAATATTTTCAAGGGGTGAGGCCGAGATGCCCGCAAAAAAGGACAAGGTGCTTCTTGCTTTTTACTTAATAAACAAATAGAACAAATGTCATCAGTTCCCATTGGTAAGGTTACATGACATAACGGACCTTCGCAATAAATGCACTCAGTTCTTGGAGCATCTGACAACGTGCCGTAGTCTTCTTTAGAAGAAGATTCTTATTTAGATAAAGTTTCTTCTACAGAAAAAGTTTCAGATTCTTCTTCAAAGACCTCTTCCAAAGACTTATCTACCTCTATGATTACTCTCATGAACTGTATAATTGTTTTTATATATATTTAAAAAAATTAAAAACAGGTTAATAATAAACAATAATAATAACTGCATACTTGACTCTTTCTTGGGACTTCTAAATTTTACATTTTTACTTAAACTTTAGTATATTACTTGAACTTCATTTCACATATAATATTTAACATATATAAATATTCAAATTCATATTCTTAAAGAAAAAAAAAACGTATTACATTGTATTATTGTTTATTTATTTATTTAATTATTTCATTAATAAACAGGCAGGTTGCCCTTTTACAAGACCCGAGGGTCGGTTACATATAATAATATTCTCCAATACAAAACGCAAAGTAACTAAACGTAAATAAACTAGGTACAAAGTTCAATTTAAAAGGTAGATACAAATGATTTGAGACTAGATTTAAACGTTAAGATCGATTCAATATTTGTAATCCTCTGGGGAAGGAGGTTCCACATACGCCTCGGACGGGGCAAGGTAGAATAAAAACCGTAATTAGAGTGGCACAGGCTCTCCTGAAGGACTCTATGATTCCTCAATTTGTAGCCAAGCTGTCTACGGGAAAAAAAGACCCACGACCGAATGACAAACTAAATTACGCAGCATTTTAAAAGCAAGCAGTCCATCGTGTTAACAATACACAGAGGCAGTCGGCGTGTAGTCGTGATCAATACGTGCAATAGGCCGCTCCGATCGAAAGGCCAGGTAACGGAGAAATTTATGTTAAATCTTCTCTAAAAAAATTTGATGCTATTTGAGTGAATGGAGACCAAATTTGAGAACAATAAAGAAAGTGAGGCATGACTAATGACTTTTAAATATATAAATTATAGCTGATAGATCAGAAAAGTCTGATGTAGAACGTTTAATGAAACCGACCAGCCCACTGCACCTAGAGATCACGGCATAAACGTGATGGGAGAACGTCATGTGAGAGTCAAATAATACCCCCAAGTCCCGCACGACGTCCACTCGGCCAATGTCAGAGCCACTGAGCGAGTAAGAATACCTTATGACTGATTTTCCTTTGAAGAAAGAAATTACATTGCACTTATTGTTAGAACTAACACCAGCATTCCAAAGCTTAGACAGCAACCTGCAATGGTCTACCCGGTCAAATGCCTTAGAAAAGTCTAAGTAAAGTCATTGAAAATAAGCGAATTTGATAGGGTCTAACAACCAGGCAGGAAGCTGATGATCAGCGATTATAACAAGAAGATTATAACATCGAAAATCTTTGGAATGCAGCTGATGAGGGATATTGGACGATAATTGCTAACGATCATGCCTATTGCTGCTTTTAAAAACAGGAAAAATATTGGAGAGCTTCCATGCTCTCGGAAAATAACCCGCGCATAACATTTTATTGAATAGATATAAAGTAGGCTCCTCAAGGGCAGCCCAAGAACGCTTAATAAATAAATTAGAAACCCTGTCTGCTCCTGGGTTTGCAGAGTCCTTAATATTACGCACGACAGGACGCAGATCCTCCGCAGAAACACTTATACCGGAGATGAGATCCTCAGGTCGAAAGACGATCGAGAGGGTCAGCTACCTGGCGATCGAAGACCGAGCTAAAGTGGCATGAAAATAAATTGGCAGTCTCCGACTCACCCGATGCCTTGCGGTCCCCTAGAAAAGTATCAACAGGAATACCAGACTCCTTGTTGAGATTGTGTACAAAGGACCAAAATCTACCGATATTACACTTGATACCCGCTTCGACAGTATTAACGTACTCACGATATTTACGATGCGACAAGCGAATGCAAGTGGCCCTCAATCTCTTGAATTCTATTTCATCGCGAGGATCGCCCGTCTCCTTCCATACCGCATGCGCAATTTTCTTATCTCTAACAGCCACAATCAAATCGCGATCATACCACTGAGGATACGAAGTGGTCTCGACCTTGATAGAGGTATGTGACTATCAATACAGTAATTTAAAACCACGTAAAATTTGTGCTGATTGCTATCCAGACAATCGTCTGCCAAGATCGAACCCCAGTTCACATCCCTTAAGCGGTTTACAATAAGATCGTTGCCAGTAGAGTAAAAATTTCTCTTAATAATAGGAACAAAGTTACACGCACCAGACACATTCAGTTCATAAAAACTAGACACATGATGTTCATCGAAAGCCAGCAAAAGCTCACGCAGATCCAACTGTGACACGATACTCGCAGGCGCAAAGATCAGGTCTAGCAAGTAGCCCTTAGCTGAGAGAGGCGGCGTGTGCTGAGATAAACCCTGCAGGGAGAAGTCGTCGTGGATGATGTTAGCACTTAGCCTGCATCCAGGGTCCACATAGCCGGTCTGAGGGAACCGGGGTGGGTCGGAGCTCCCGATAATAGACGGGTGGTTAAAATCACCCGCCATGATGACCTGACAATCACTGTTGGCATCAGCAGCCGCCTCTACAACGTTGACAAGCTCCTGGTAGGGCCCAGGATCCGAGCCAGGCCGAATATAGACTGATCTAAGTCGATACTCAGAAGCGATGCGTTGATATGCTCTCTTACCGCCACCAGGACACCACCATCCCTTGAAACACCAGAGGTTTCCAGATTACGGTTCTTTCTGTATATATGGAAACCAGTCAGACTCAGCTCGCTGGACAACACAGAGGGTTGCAGCCAAGTCTCTGTAAAGATGATGATGTCAGGTATGCAAGACAGTTGAAAAAGATTGGAGCGTAGAAAAGATAAAGCTTGTTTACCAATGAAAATTGTAAAATTATTGAATATTGATACATATTAAAATACGTAACATTAAATTCTAAGTAACAATAATAGAAATATAAATTCATCATCATCGATTATAATAAATAAAACAGAACTTACATTAGTTATTATGAATTAAAATATGTAAACAAATGTTAAAAATGTATAATTTTTAAAAGTATAGCATTTAAGGATGTCCGAAAGTCATTTAAAAATTTAAATTTCGCGCCGCTGGCTACTTTTGGTAACCAATCTCGTGAGTGACCTAAGAGAGCACGACACTGGAATAGGTCGTCAGTCTCTAGGTGGGTTTACACTCGGGTGTACTCTCTGATCTATAACTACGAGTTCGATGTTTGTGTGATGATTTTCCTACTATGTATATATGTTGTTATTAACTTACGTTGACCTTTCTTTCCTCTGCGCACGCCGGATGATATAATCTTCTTCGTGGTGTGTAGACAGATGAAGATTGGACTAAATCTACACGAATTCTCGTGGCAAGGTTGTTGTGAACTAAGCCGTGGTTTCCCACTATCGCCAGATGCGTTGGCGGTCCTTTCCCTATTAGCTTCCGGACTCTCTACTGGTGGATGAAGAGTTATACTATCGCATAGCACACAGAGTTTAAGCGGAATCTAAGCACTTAATAGACGTTGCGTACTATGAATAGCACTCGTATTCTTCCGCCAGGTACAGCCGTCGCTACAGCTCGTAATCCAGGACGGTGTGTCAGTAAAAGAAGAGTTCTACTTCTGCACTGTGCACTGAGTTTAAGCGGGTTCTAAGCGCTTAATAGACGATGCCCACCACTTCGCAGCACTCGTATTCGATAGCTGGACACCCCGTCTCGATCACTTGACTCTCGTAAAAAGGCGATGCGTGGATCGGCTTCTAGCAATTTAAAGCCTCAGTGTCGATACAAGCAGTTAAGAAATTAAGATGGTAAAGATTGCGATCCAATCAGCATTTGCCACTCAGAAGGAAATCACGTACGTTTGGCAGTCATACACGTGCGAGGAGTGTTGACTCGCAGGTCAAGTCACTTGGTCAGAGCGGTTGCGCTGTCTTAATCGGTAGGCATCGTATATGATGTACATTTTATGTACATTCCATGTCATATACACATCCGCCCACATACATTTTAACATACCTTTAAAGACGAACATATACATGTGCAACTATAGAGGCATAATAGGACATGGTTGATCGTTACAGGGCATTGATTCGTTTACACTATCGCAATGAGTATCTAGTATGTTTACATAAATAGAATTTTTTTAAATATTTGATAATGAGTGACAGGTAGTACCAAAATTTACAAGTTTAGATCAAATTTCAACTGATGTTACATTAATTATCCAAAGTATATTAAAATTACACCAAAACTATTACCAAATACTTTAAAAAATGATAGTGTTGATTATGTTAAATATATAATCAATATATCTAATATTATCCATCACATTCTTGAACATAAACAGAATAAATAGCACAAATAACTTTTTTTTTCTAAATTCACATTCAAACTACAATACATAATTGCAAAATTATTAGTACACACGTTCCACAATAATTTATTTTTTGCTCTAGACACAACAATGCAGTACAAATGGGGTTTATTTCATTAATTAATTACATATATATATATTGCGACGGGGCAACAGCATCAGCTGTGTCCCCGACGCCATGACCAGGAAGGCCAGGCGCACACACACACATACACGCACAGAGAAGCCAATCCGGTGGCTGATGGCTGACTAGCAGCCAATACGTAGGGCACCAAGTACACACACACACTCGCGAAGGCCCGGTCGTGAGACACTGCGAGAATGAACACGCCTCCTGGCCACGGCGACGGCCGGGAGGTGGAACGCGCGAGAGAGATGTAGCGAGAGCGACCGCGTGGCGCAGAATGACGCGCGCGCACCGCTCTCGCGCAACAGCCGGCTAGGCACGCGGTGGGGAGCCGCGCGCGAGAGAAAGAGAAGGTGCGCTCGCCTCGCTGTACGCTACAGCGGGTAAGTACGACTGGCGCGCGTTACCAGCGGTAAGCTGCTGGTCTCGTGACGAGCTCTGACGGGCGCAATCGATCATAAAGGGAAAATCGATTCTCCCGCGTTGGCTCGTCGCGATATGGGTGCGCTAACGATCAGCGCAGCACCACCAGCAAGGAGGGCGCGCGTGAGAGGTCCTGTGGCTTTGCCGAGGTGATCTGCTGGGGAGAAAATCCCCACAGCTCACTTCTTCAGCTGCAGCCGCCCAGGACTATCACTGGAATCCTCCCAGACGACTGCGAGCCATTTTGGAAGCGTGAGAAAAGCCAGGCAGCGAGTGCTAGCACAGAGAATAGCGAGAGAGCGAGAGAGAGAGAGAGAGAGCGAGACGACAGGAAAGTCTTCTATAAGTAAAGCTTCGAGGTGAGCCGCTATTAATATTATCACCGCGAGTTCGCGAAATTTATAGTTAGATTCACCGCGATTCCTACTAACCCTTGGTGGTAGTCCTGAGCAGCGACGTGGCGTGTTTAGTCCGCCGCTGCTTTTCCTTCCTCTACTTATCGTGTGACGAGCAGATTGTCCTGCTCACGCCGTGAAGACGACGCGGCCTAGAGCCCGTCAACCTCGTTGCGCCGAAGTATTTCGCGAGTGTTGTCCTGTACTAGTTGGGAGATATCGCGTCGCGCTGATTTCGCGAGTAATAGTAGAATTGGCGTCGCGCAGCAAACACCGGAAGGGATTTTCGCGGTTTCAGGCGCGATTCGCGGCAGGAGATAGCAGAGCGTGGTTGCAGAACCGAGCCAAGCGACTCGGTTTCGTGTCACTCTCGCGTTTTCAGATAACAGCACGAAGCAGAGTGGAGCAGCAGGGAGACGGCTAAAGTCCGTGCTCCCCTTCAATATAATAAACTAAATAAATTGATACATATACATATATATTTTTGCCTATTTAATTGTAACCCGACAGATCCTCGCAGACATTTCCTATACCGTCCCTCCCGGGATATAAGAGTCCTGAGGAAGAGATCGAATAGTTTGTTGATTTGGGAGGCTCACGCCTTAAAATATTCTCTTGAATAATCCCAACATCACAATGGCGCCCAACGTGGGGCTTCTCTAACGGAAATTCCCCATAAAGTCTGCGAGAAACTGTCTGGTTGTGCACGTGTGCGAATAAAATTTTGTCACTCGGGGGGAGATTTGGGCATTAAGAAGCACTGATAGCCGATATAGACAGGCTGTCGTGCAGGGAAAATTAATTAAACGCGCGAAGCAAAATTTTTCTTTCTAAACGCGCCTAAGGTCAAGTTGTTTGCGCCGTAGCGAGCGTTATAGACAGCCGCTGCGAGTGTATACAATAACACCTCGGCCGTTGACGAATAGTCCGGTCGCGACGCGTAAACACGAGCGCGCTAGAGCTGAGCCGCGAGTAGGTAAACAAACAAGAGTATAGGCGCGAAGCGAGCGATATTGACCGCCGCTGAGCGACGGCTGGGATAGACCAGTCAGGTAAATAAACAAGAGTATAGGAGGAAGCGAGCGATAGTGACCGCCGCTGAGCAACGGTTGGGATAGATCAGTTAGAAAATTTTTCCTGTAGGCTCGTTTATCGCAATAGAGTTTAACAAAATGAAGAAAGGGAAAAGCGGGATGCAGGAGGAGTATGCGCGGAAAATGCGGACAATATTAGGAGGCTCGAGGGATTTAAGAGCAAGATTACGCGAAATTAGGAGATTACCGGAATTAGAAGTAACGCGACTCCTGGCAGGAAAAAGTAAAAAGTTTAGTGTAACAGGCACCCCAGCGGAGAAGGCGGAGCGGCTTTTCCGGGCGGAGTTGTTAGCGTACGGTGCAGAAGGAGATGTACCATGGTACCCAGAGAGAGACGAGAATTCGGGGGAAAGTCAGGAATCGAACTTTAGAGAGGCCTTGGTGATGAGTTCGTCGGAGGATGAATCAATGGACGAAACAGTAGCTCGCACCCAGGAATACGGCAAGGGATCAGGACAACCGGGAGGAGGGAGGAAGGAAATTAACTTGCTGGGGAATGTGACCCCCAAGCAGGTTAGAGACAAGAATCCCTTCGACTTTAACCCCGAGGCCACAGTGACGGCTACGGGGATAAACCCGCAAGGTCCTATCCGGCAGCAACCGGCTGACGACGACCCGGTGCAGCGTCAGTTGCAAGACCTGCAGTTAGCCTACGACAGGATGGATCTAGGTGATAGGCGGAAAGATAGACTGCCGCCGCGGCAGAACCAGAAGCCAGCAGAAATAGTTAACGGTGCGCGTCATAACGAAAAGCCGTCCAAATTTCACAAAAGATTGAATATTGATCTTCCGGAGACACCGACGACGTCCCAGGAGAAAAGTTCTTCCCGCGGCGGGAGCGCTAGTAACGTGCAGCAAGACGCAGCACTGGATCTGGTGGGGGCTGGGGCAACGGCGGAAAATAATTTAAATAAAGAACCGTCTGTCTCCAGGGATGCGGACAAAGAGAAGAGCAGGGAAGAACGTAGGGATGGACCTAGGACTAGGTCCAAGGAGCGGTCAAATAGACGACCCTCCACGGACAAGAAAGGAAGTAAAGAGGGACGTAGGGATAGATCTCGAACTAGGTCCAAGGAGCGGTCAAAGAGACGACACTCCACGGACAAAGAAGAGAATAAAAAGGGATATATGGATAGGTCTCGGTCTAGGTCTAAGGAGCGGTCAAAGAGACGACACTCCGTGGACAAAAGGGGAAGTAGAGAGAGATACATGGATAGATCTCGGTCTAGGTCTGGGGAACGGTCGAAAAAACGACACTCCGCGGACAGAGAGAAGGACAGGGAGAGATCCAGTCGCGAGAAAGATAGGCGTCGCCACCACCGAGGTAGGTCGACGAGTGGCAGACGCCATGATAGGCGAGAAGTTAGGGATAAGGGAAAGAGGGATAAAGAGAGAAGACGCAGAAGTGAGAGTAGATCGAGTGAGTCAAGTAACTCGAGCAGTTCAGAGCGTAGCATAATCTCGCGGAGGAGTGAGCGAAGCCACCGACGACGCAGTCACTCTAGCCGACGCTCGTCGCGTGGCATGAGCTCGAGAGAGGAGTCGTTAGAGTCGCGGCATAGTCGAAGGTATAGGAGTAGGCCGAGACACCACCGCCACCATCACCGGTACCGCACTTCTAGCTCCGAAAGCTCCGGTAGTTTATCAAGTAGGAGCGGCAGAAACGTGTCAGGCGGAGGTAGGAGGTGGACAGGGCTCTCAAAATCATTACAAACTTGGAGTCAGCGGTTCTCGGGTAGAGAGGGACGGTCCGCGGCGGAAGATTTTATAGAGAGAATGGATGATTGTCGGAAAAGCGAAAGGGTGGACGACCGACAAATGCTCAGAGCCATCGCGTGCATGTTGACAGGCGACGCGGCGAGATGGTATAGAGTGAAACGTCGCGAAGTCCGATCATGGAAAGAATGGAGAAACGCGTTCCGCCACCGGTTTGTGGGAGAGATCAGACAGGCAGACGTGCACGCAGACATGTTGAGACGTACGCAGGGATCAGGAGAGTCGATCACGGCGTTCATAGACTGCTTCAAATATGTGGTAGACCACTTGAAGCGGCCTCCATCGCGTAGAGAGCAGGTGGAGTTAGTGTACGAGAGAATCAGGCCGGAATATCGTAACTTCATGGCGTCCCGGGAAATCTGTTCTCTCGAAGATATAGAGCACTACGGGAGGAAGTATGAACGCCATAGAGAGTTGAACGAGCGCTGGGAGCCACCCCCGGCGAAAGAGAAAATGAAACTTCCGGGGTCGGCATATGTCCCTCCGGAAGGAACGAAAAAACAAGTAAACGCCGCGTCGGAGGCGAAGGCAGTTGATCATGGGCCTCGAAATTCGAAACCAGCACCCAAGGCGGTCGTAGCCAGTGAGCCGGCTCCCGCCAAGCAATCAGCGAGCGAAGCAACAGCCGTGGTTCCGCGTACCCAGGGCAACCAAGACGGTGCGATCAGGATCGGGAACCAGACGTGGGGGAGTGGCGAAACAGGCCAGCGGCGGAACCCGCAAACAGAACCGCGGAACGGGAATTATCATCCCGAACGGCAGAACCCATCCAGGGGACTGCCAGGACCGCCGGGGGCGTTTAATGACTCTAACCGCCGAAGAGGCTGTTTCACGTGCGGGAAAGAGGGACACTTGGCACATGCTTGCCCTTCAAACGCGTGCTTCGCTTGCGGAGAGAACGGGCACAGAGCCGCAGCGTGCCCAAAGAGACAGGCCGCGCGGCGATACTGCCAACTCTGCAATAAAGAAGGGGTGACGGTCCGCGAGTGCCCCAACTGCGACATTTTGCGTCGACTAGGGGTGGGAAACGGGGTGGCGGGTGCCCAGTTCGGTTCCCAGAAACCCGCCAACCCTTAGGAACCGAACCATCCTTAGGAAGAGAGACAGCGAGGCAGCCTCCACTGCTGACGCTAGGTGATATACCAGAGCAGAAAATAGAAATGGGGCGTCCGGATACGAAAGCGAGTGAGGAAGTTAACGACCGTTCCCAAGGTACAGTCGGAAGCAAGGAGGTAGGAGTAGGAGAGTCGTTCTCGTGGCCGATAGGGAAAGGAAACCCTATCAGAACAGAACAAAAAGGGAGAAGTTACGAGAGCAGAGATAACAGTGTAAGCGATAGGTTAGACGATGGGTCCACAGGAGTCATCAGGAAGGGGAGAGTGAGAGAGTTAGAAACAATAGCAGAAGAAGGTCCAGTATCGGACAATAGAGCGAGCAGTGTGAGTAACGCGGCACAACCATTAGGCGAGCCAAGAGAGGGGGAGATATCAGTGGGTGGAGAGTTACGTTTAGGGAGGGTGAGCTTAGAATCAGAGAGCGACAGACTGAATAGGCTGATCCGCAAAGCGCTCGGCAAAGAACTCCTCGCGGAGGAGCAGGAGGCAGAGAGTGGGGACGAGAACACTAGGAAAATGGCTGAACGCGACTGCCAAGGGCACGCCCTTCCTACCCAGGAATCTGACGGCGACAAAGTGCGCAAAGTTGACAGCCACTTTCGAGTCGTTGGTGTGGGTGATAGAGCGGCATTAGTGGGCACTAATTTCGCTCTAGGGGGGGGTGGGCCTGGCCAAAGGCCAGATGTGATTGGAGGCCAACTGCTCGCAGAACCTCCACCATCTGCGGCAGCGGTCACCCATGATAGTAGAACCTTCTGGAAGATCAGACTAGGAGGACAAGACCATATTGCCCTTTTAGATACGGGTGCGCAAGTGTCAATAATACGCCACTCGGTAGCGAAAAGATACAGAGATAGGTACCAGCCGATTAACATGCTACTGCACGCGTATGACGGAGTAGCACAGACGGTGAAAGGCACTCTGAAACTAAATATAGGGGTAGATGGGACGGAGGAGACGATCCCATTTAAGGTGGTTGATCGGGCGAGTCATGACCTGATACTGGGAGTCGACGCTCTCAAGAAATGGGGAATCCAGTTCGACCTCGAGACGAACAGTTGGAGGATTCCAGGCAGACCGTGGCACGCCTTCGACGATGAGCTGGGAGACCACGCGAAAGGCATAAGCGCCGCCTGCGCGGGTCTCTCAGAACTGAGTCAGGAGGAGCACGATCGGCTCCTGGAGGTGGTAAAACGTTTTCTCCCCGAGGAACCACCGAAAGAACTAAAAGCCACCTCCCTGACGAAGCATAGGATAGTTTGGAAGGGGACGAAACCAGTTAGGCATAAGTTTCGCCGATGGTCGCCACATAAACTCCAGATAGCATGGAAAGAAATCGAGGAGATGAGACGCGCGGGGATAATCGAGGAATCGGATAGCGATTTTGTTAGCGCACCCGTGATCGTGAAAAAGGAGGATGGCGAGGAAAGATTCTGCATCGATTTTAGTGATTTGAACGAATTTACGGTCAAAGATGGGTATCCGTTGCCGCCCATGGACGGGATATTAGACAAACTTAGGAACGCGCGGTATATTACAAAAATTGACTTGCGGAAAGCGTTCTTCCAGATCGAAATGGAGGAGGAGAGTAAGAAGTATACGGCGTTCGCGATCCCAGGCTCAGGGTTATGGCAATTTAAACGAATGCCGTTCGGGCTAACCAACAGCCCCGCCACCTTCCAGCGACTGGTGGACAAGCTGTTTGGTCCGGAATTCGAACCCTACGTGTTTGGATATCTAGATGACATTATCGTGGTCACTGAAACGTTCGACGATCACTTGAAGTGGGTGGAAGTAGTGCTCCGTAGAATCACCGAGGCAGGGCTAACGGTAAACCGCAAGAAGTGTGAGTTCGGGTGTTCCCAGGTTCGGTATTTAGGATACCTGTTAGACCGCGAAGGGCTGCGGCCCGATCCTGAGCGGATATCTGCGGTTATTGACTACCCCGCACCCAAAGAGGTGAGGCAATTGAGACGCTTCCTAGGGATGGCGGGGTGGTACGGTAGATTTATCCCTCACGACGCAGAAATTAAGGTTCCCCTGTTGAAGCTGATGAGGAAGGGTTGCGCGTGGCAGTGGGGAGAGGAACAACAAACGGCTTTCGAAGCGTTGAAGGAGGCTTTGACAAGGGCTCCGGTGCTGGCGAGACCCGACTTCAGCCGCCCTTTCACGGTGCAGTGCGACGCATCTGACTACGCGGTTGGAGCGGTGCTCACCCAGGAGCTAGAGGACGGCGAACACCCTATAGTTTACCTAAGCCGGGTCCTTACTCCTGCGGAGAGGAATTATACCACCACCGAGCGGGAGTGTCTAGCGATGTTATTTGCCATCCGGAAACTGCGGCCTTACCTGGAAGGGTACCAGTTTACCGTGATAACAGACCATAGCGCCCTACGCTGGTTGCAGAACCTCAAGGACCCGACGGGCCGTCTCGCCCGCTGGGCCCTGGAGATGCAGCAGTGGGACTTTGAGGTCAAACATCGCCCGGGAGCGAGTCACCACGTGCCAGATGCACTCTCGCGTAGCCAAGGGGAAACGGCCGTTGGGGTCAACGCGTTCGAGACTATCGAGGATGCGTGGTATCTAAAGCGGAGGGACGAAGTCCTCGCTTTTCCCCAGAAGTATCGGGGGTGGAAGGTGGAGGATGACATGCTTTATAAGTACCGCAAGGACCCTCTCCTGGATCCGATCACTAACGCACAAGAGGGGTGGAGGCTAGTCGTGCCGATCGAGTATAGACCTCGCGTGCTGAGCGACTTACATCGCGAAGCATCGTCGGGACACCTGGGAGTTGAGAAAACTTACGATAGGGTAGCCAGGGAATACTATTGGGCAGGTATGTGGTACGACGTCCACCACTACGTGGAGGAGTGTGACGAGTGCCAGCAATATAAGGTCGTACAGACTGGGAAGGCGGGGCCAATGGGACAACGGTTGATAGAACGGCCGTGGGCGGTAGTCGCGGCGGATTTGATGGAGTTCCCGAAAAGTAAGAGCCAGCACAAGTACCTAATCGTCTTCCAGGACTTGTTCACCCGGTGGGTGGAGGTTAAACCAATAAGGAAGGCAACGGGCCAGGCGGTGGCTAAAGCTTTCGAAGAACTCATTCTCTTCCGCTGGGAGACCCCGGACTTCCTCTTGACGGATAATGGGAGGGAATTCATAAACAACACCCTTAAGCAGACGCTGGAGGAGTACGGGGTGAGACATGTGACGACTCCCCCGTACCACCCGCAGGCTAACCCGGTCGAGCGTAGTAATCGGACGTTGAAGACCATGATCGCGACCTTTGTCGGGGCCGATCACCGCACGTGGGACCAGCACTTGCATGAGTTCCGCCATGCGGTGAATACGGCAACCCAGTCCAGTACTAAAGTATCCCCCGCGTTTCTGAATTTCGGGCGGCAACCGCAGCCAGTAAAGAGTCTACGCCGAGAAGTGGAGGTACGCGGCCCGAAGTTCACCCTGGATAAGGTCGAGTGGGAAAATCGGGCAAGGCGGCTCGAGGCCTTGAGGGAATTGGTGGTTCGCCACCTCGACGAGGCGTTTGAAAAGCAGGCGCGCCACTACAACCGCGGGAAGCGGGTGGTGGAGTTCGAGGTAGGGGACATGGTGCGCCGGAAGTTGCACACCCTGTCCAAGGGGGCGGAAGGGAAGTGTAATAAGTTGGACGCGAACTATGGACCTCCGTGCAGGATCCTGAAGAAGCTCTCGCCGCTAATCTACGAAGTAGAGGTTAGTGATAAGCGACAGAGCGGGAAAGTGCACGTGAGTGAGCTGCGGCGCTACGTGGCGCCGCGGAACCGGCCCGCGAACACGTAAATGTGGTGGCAGTAAGTGTTGCACGTTATCCCCTATGTGTGTTGTCGTTCCCTTTATTAACAATAGAAGACATTACAGGATGTCAAGACAAATGGAAGCGCGTGAGGCCATCAACCGGCGGGAGGAAGAAAGACGGCGACGTCCGGTTACGGACGTAACCGCCACGATAAGACACCTCGTTTCGCCGACGGAGGTGGGTGGAGAGCCGCACTGGCCGCGGCCAGCATCGGAGGCACCGACCATTCCGCGCCGTCAACCACCCGCGACCCTAGCCACTCCGCCCGATGAAGAGGAGGAGAGCGAGGAGGCAGCGAGCCAACGAGCGGTAGCTGAGCTTGAGGCGCTGGTGGGGGAGGAACCGGCGTCTCCACCCAGCCAGTGGGTATCCATACGTCCCCCGCCCTTGGCCGACTTGCGGGCTAAGTTGGAAAGGAGGGCCCAAGAGGGCCAGGAAGAAGAGCGGCCCAGGCTCCGCGGGCCGAATGGTAAAAAAAGGCGGTATAACCCGCACCGCCACATTGAATTCGACGATGTGGAGTCGGGCCCGTCGAGTCGTCGTCGGAACGACAGTTCCCCGGAGCCCGGCGTTCCGATCTCCCGTTCCACGGTCGAAGTGGAATTTCGACCCACCCCGTGGACGGGAGACGGGACCGAGCAGAACGGAGGAGGGCCTAGCTCTCAGGTGAGAATTCGTCTGGTGCGGCGTAGACAGCACAGACGGAGCCTTAATAACAGAGTTTTGTTGCAGGTGGAGACACCAACCTCCGCACCGACCGAGGAGAGAGAGGTGGAGCGTGAGGAGCTGGGTCGAAGGACCGGCGCGGTGCCACGCACCCCAGCCTCCGGTGCTTCCGGATCACGGCGCTCCAGGTCGCGAAAGAACGCGATCCGCCTGGAGGGAGCTATGTTCGGGGGGTTAGCCCCGATCAGGACGGACCACACGGTCGATCCGCCCAAGAGGGCATGTTTTAACTGCTGGGCCATGGGACACGGCCAGCGAGCTTGCGCTCAACCCGCCAGCCAGTTCTGCGGCAACTGCGGGAGAAAAGGGGTATCGGTGGAGGATTGTCCCCGATGTGAGGCAGCCTACCACCGATACTTAGAAAACAGGACCGACGATGCCCGGGTGGAGCTGGCCCGGAAGAGGGAGGCTCGCCGGACCCTGTTTCCAGGTAAGGAGCCCAGAGTAAGTGTTTTTGGGAGATTGGGGCAGCGGTTATAGGGTTACCCTGTTTCCAGGAGAGGCACCCCCGATTCCGGCGGAGCCAGCCACCGCTCCCGCCCCGCCAGCCGCCCTGACAGGGTCCTCGAGCCAGTCTGACTGGGACGAGGAGCTGTCAGGCACGGCCGTCGCAGCCCCTATAGAGACCGGCGAGAGGGTAACCCCGGCCACCAATGAGCCATCTATGGCCTTGGCTCTGGTGGCCTGGAGGAGGCCATCACCGCCCCCGATGAGGGAGGAGGAGAGAGAGAGACAGGCACCGCCTCCAGCGTTGCTGGCACTGCCACCACCGGGCTTCGAGGAGGCTCTACCACCCCGCCCCGCCTTGTTGGCAATTATGCCACCACCACCACCTTCGCCAGAGCGAGTGGACGCGCCGCAGCCACCGTCCCCGCCACCGAGACATGAGGCGCCGCCACCTGAGGCCCCCATACCGGCACCGCGCCTCTGGAGGGGCATCCTGGGTAGGCTCCAGGGCTCACCACCGCCCTACAGACCCCGGGATCTGACACCGGACCGATACCGGTTTCCGGTGAGGACGGTCCCTCCCGTGGTGGCCGAGGCCGACTCAACATCTGGGGCTCCGGTCTCCGGAAGCCGGCGGGACAGGGTGTCCCCCCCCGTTATCGGTAAGACCCCTCCCTACGGGTGAGGTGAGATAGGGTAGAGTACAATGTCTTAATGTTTCAGAATTGGATGCTCCACCGATGCGAGGGCGAGGAAGAGGGTTGCGCCAGGGACCACCGGCCCGGGTTGGGGCTGAGCCACGGGTGATATTAGTGGACCTGGTCCACCAGGATCCAGAGCCAGCGTCACCGCCGCGACCAGCCGCACACTCTCCGCCACGCCGGAGCAGAAGCCGGGAGAGCCGGACCAGCCGTCGCCGACGCCGTATTGGGGCGATCAGGAGGCGCAGCAGCAGCGGCAGTAGCAACAGCAATCGCAGCAGGAGCAGCCACAGCAACGATACCGGTGATAGCGAGTCGTCGGGGGATGACTCTCGTCCTCCGACCCGGCGAGCCGCATGCCCCCGGTACCAGGCTGTCCTCCGGCAGCTGCGAGATCAGGAGATGGGGGAGGCACGCCAGAGGGAGCTGGCGGATGCCTGTTGGACGATCATGGGTTGTCCCAACCCCCTTCGCCAGCAGTTGTTGCGCACTATGCGAGGGGGGCAGAGGCGGCCCCTGTAGTTTAATAGTTTAATAATAATAAAAAGAAAAAAAAAGAGAAAAAGAAAAAGATGAGAGAGTTAACCTTCTTTGAACTTCCCTTTAGGAAACCCGTCATCCCGGGGGGGTATGTCGTGTTTGGGGGGGGTAATGCGACGGGGCAACAGCATCAGCTGTGTCCCCGACGCCATGACCAGGAAGGCCAGGCGCACACACACACATACACGCACAGAGAAGCCAATCCGGTGGCTGATGGCTGACTAGCAGCCAATACGTAGGGCACCAAGTACACACACACACTCGCGAAGGCCCGGTCGTGAGACACTGCGAGAATGAACACGCCTCCTGGCCACGGCGACGGCCGGGAGGTGGAACGCGCGAGAGAGATGTAGCGAGAGCGACCGCGTGGCGCAGAATGACGCGCGCGCACCGCTCTCGCGCAACAGCCGGCTAGGCACGCGGTGGGGAGCCGCGCGCGAGAGAAAGAGAAGGTGCGCTCGCCTCGCTGTACGCTACAGCGGGTAAGTACGACTGGCGCGCGTTACCAGCGGTAAGCTGCTGGTCTCGTGACGAGCTCTGACGGGCGCAATCGATCATAAAGGGAAAATCGATTCTCCCGCGTTGGCTCGTCGCGATATGGGTGCGCTAACGATCAGCGCAGCACCACCAGCAAGGAGGGCGCGCGTGAGAGGTCCTGTGGCTTTGCCGAGGTGATCTGCTGGGGAGAAAATCCCCACAGCTCACTTCTTCAGCTGCAGCCGCCCAGGACTATCACTGGAATCCTCCCAGACGACTGCGAGCCATTTTGGAAGCGTGAGAAAAGCCAGGCAGCGAGTGCTAGCACAGAGAATAGCGAGAGAGCGAGAGAGAGAGAGAGAGAGCGAGACGACAGGAAAGTCTTCTATAAGTAAAGCTTCGAGGTGAGCCGCTATTAATATTATCACCGCGAGTTCGCGAAATTTATAGTTAGATTCACCGCGATTCCTACTAACCCTTGGTGGTAGTCCTGAGCAGCGACGTGGCGTGTTTAGTCCGCCGCTGCTTTTCCTTCCTCTACTTATCGTGTGACGAGCAGATTGTCCTGCTCACGCCGTGAAGACGACGCGGCCTAGAGCCCGTCAACCTCGTTGCGCCGAAGTATTTCGCGAGTGTTGTCCTGTACTAGTTGGGAGATATCGCGTCGCGCTGATTTCGCGAGTAATAGTAGAATTGGCGTCGCGCAGCAAACACCGGAAGGGATTTTCGCGGTTTCAGGCGCGATTCGCGGCAGGAGATAGCAGAGCGTGGTTGCAGAACCGAGCCAAGCGACTCGGTTTCGTGTCACTCTCGCGTTTTCAGATAACAGCACGAAGCAGAGTGGAGCAGCAGGGAGACGGCTAAAGTCCGTGCTCCCCTTCAATATAATAAACTAAATAAATTGATACATATACATATATATTTTTGCCTATTTAATTGTAACCCGACAGATCCTCGCAGACATTTCCTATACCGTCCCTCCCGGGATATAAGAGTCCTGAGGAAGAGATCGAATAGTTTGTTGATTTGGGAGGCTCACGCCTTAAAATATTCTCTTGAATAATCCCAACATCACAATATATATATATATATATATATATATGTATGACATGATATAATAATGTATAGTATATTTGTCAATACTAAACGAATATGTGTACACAATTATATAAAAGTAAATATAAAAGTTTTATTACAGATTCCTTCCTATTAAAACATAAATAAATTTAGTTAAAAAAAATTTTCTCCAATAGAGTATACATGTTTAATAAGATTGTTTTGATTGTACTATGTGAATTGAATGAATTAAGTCCAATTAAATTTATATTTGATTACATTTAAAACTTTGTTTACGTAAAAATGTTCTGCTGGGTAGAGGACGGTAATAGGTAGAGTCGTAGAGGAGGTAGGATTTGTTATTTTTTACATAAATATTATGTAGAATTTACAAAATGTTTTACATGATTCCACGGTTTTTTTAATTATTATATTAAAAATTTCAAGTGCACAAAATAGATGTTTTGGTTTAAAAAAAATTTCATAAACTTGAAAAAATACATTTTGTGTACCATTATAATTTTATATAATTTTAGCATTAAATTATATAAAATTATATAAAGTTACTTTAATAATAATGAAAAGAAAAACAGAAAAAAAACAATGCGCCTACAGCATATATGATATGCTGGGCATGTTGCTAAATTACTATATTTGTTTGGGATCCTCAAACTTATAGTCAACCTTCGTCTTCTAAAATAACAATAAGAACGATTTAAACAATGTCGCTAGTCGGAGGGATCTCATTATTAATGCTTAATTTCCTTAAAGTAAATTTTATTTCATTATTAAGAGATCTGATCTGATCAAGAGTTTCATAATACGATAAATTACAGTATTTGTTTCAAATTCTCAAATTTCAACATTAGTCTCATGGAAATTATAATTGACCTTCTTCTTATAGTAAAAGAAATAAAGATGTGGCGGGGATCTGGAGGGACTGTGGAGGGGGTGTGGAGTAGCTGTACAGGGGCCGTAATTATACTTAGGTAGAGATATAGAAAACATGTAGAGGAGGGTGAGGGGAGGTCGACGAGTTGTGGAGGGGGTATGGATTTTTTCCAGACTCACAAAATAACGTAATTTTTGAAACAATTTAACGATGTTTGTGGAGGGAGAAAGTTGCGTTATTTTATGAGTCTGACATTGGATTCACCCCCTCTGACTTCCTTCACTATATAGACCACCTAGTATATATATATATATATATATATATATATATATATATATATATACTAGGTGGTCCCCGTGCTCGCTCCGCTCGCCAACCCCCACATTTTTATTTAAAGTACAGTGTTATATATATTTTGCTTCCTCCTAGAGGAAACTTTGTAATAGTAAAATTTTCATTTTCGCTAAAACTTCATAGAAACATGTCTTTAGATGTTAGAAGTTCGAATTACGTGTTTTTAGGCAATCACCGTATGGATGTGTGTGTTTGTGTGTGTGTGTGTATGTATACCGTGATATTTCTGAAACTACTCAGTCAATATCAATCAAATTTGTCATGCATATCTATTTTTGGATTCTCGGAATTCGGAAAAAACATTTATTTTTTAATTTTTTCAATTACTTATTGCTATGGCCTTTTTTTGATTTTCGAAAAACATTTTTTTTTTCAATCATTCTATTGTTACAAATAATTTAGCTAAAATGCATTTAAAAGATAATAAAATGACCTATTTTTACCCGTTTGGTCCTCGAGATTGATCGCTCCGTGCGGTAGACAAAATGAAAAAGGTGATTTTTTTTTTAAGTCCATATCTCTGAAATTAAACTTTATAATCTCACGAAAAAAAATATGATGATGGGTTACATGTCAAACTATATTCCATTAAAATTTCAAGTGTTCAGTCTCGGGCGAACCGCTACACAGGAAAGACGTGTTTGTCCTCGCTCCCGACAAGTAAACACTCGGCTTTACTGCGTTCGGTTACACGAATGTAGAAATCTATCTAATATACAATATAATTGGTAAAAAAAATCTAAGTTCCGTTGGTGCTGTAGTGTAGTTATTTAAAAAGTGCACCGCAGGTATCTCTGACCTCAGAGATAACCTGCGGCTCATAAAAAAGTAACTGAAAAAAGTATCCAAATGGCACAAAAGGCGCAGTTGCAGTCTGCTGCAACTTACGCAACTGCAGTCCAACAAGAGAAATATCCTGCAAAAGAACAAGCTATTGTTCTGGACTCAATTGATGGTCTCACTATAGAAGATTATTGTGTTGAAATCGGAAAACTGGTTTTACTCATAAACGTAAAATTCGTTTCAAGAATCTCGCAAAGACGCGTCTGTCTATACCTCAGTACAGTCGAACTAAGAGATAAACTTGTTTTCGAGATTAAGCAAATAAAAATCAAAGAGCATCAATTAACGATTCGCCCACTGTATTCAAAGGCAAAACATATCTTAATTTCTAATGTACAACCGCTTATTCCATCATCTGTGTAAACGAACTTGCAAATTGTGGTACACTCCAACGTCCAAGATAACACATACAAAAGCATCATCTATCACAACTGCAGAGTTTTCTCATCTCATGAGCTTTAGACGACAAATGTATATTAAATCAGAAGACCTTTCGAGATCGCCCGAAGCACTGAAAATAAACTACGACGACATGGCTAGTTGAATCTATTTTTCTACGAATAAACTTATATGTTTCACATGCAAAGAAGAAGGTCACACACGGAAATACTGCCGAAACCAAACCAATACTAGCCATGAACTACACTCACCTCTACTGGAAAATGCATCTGCACCCATCGATAAATCCCCAAAACCAATCGAACAGCAAAATAAAGCTCAGAAAGGCTCTGCTACTTTCATAGAACCGAAATCTCTGTATCCTCTGAATAAAAGAACCCGCTCTAGTACTGATTCTTCTGTCAGTAACAAAGATGAAGACATTAATCCCGATCCTAAAAAGGAACAAAAAATAAAAGCACTTTTAAAATAAATGAAACCGTCGACTACTCTTACAGATATTACCTAAAGATTAAAACCGGCCCTTGATTTCTTGAAATCTAATAAAGAGAAGTTAAAAATCGATGACAACGAGATGGCAACTTTCATCCTGGAAACATATGGTTCGTTAGACATTCGAAGTGTTGCCAGTAAATATACAAGTGATCTCCCGAGCCTAGACGGTTATTTCACACAGATATATAGCCTAATTGACAATCGACACATGAAATCGCGCTTTATCAAAATTAAAAAACATCTAAAAGTGTGTGAATCACATTTTCCGCCTAGCGAGTCCAGCAGTGAGAACGTTGATGAGTGAAGTATTCTATAAATGATTAATAACAATTTGATGAGTTGCAAGAATTACTTTAAAATATTGACATATTTATATATGTAGAATCATGGGTCTGCCATAAAGACTTCTTAAAAATACCAGGTTTTAATACGTATAGAAAAGACAGCAAAAATTCACGTGGAAGTAGTCTCCTGTTCTTAGTTAGAAAACATCTAAATTTTTCATATATAGCTGAAATTTCGACACAAATTCCAGACGTGGAAATAGCAGGCATAAGCATAACACTACACCGATCCTGGACTTACTAGCTTGCTATAAAATTCAGGGAAGCACTTTGACACAAACGGAATGGAATTCGCTCTTAGCTAATATCAACAACAACATCGACACGATCTTGGTCGGAGACTTCAACTCACATAAGAGTAAGTGGAACTGCAAGAAGATGGATATTAACGGTGATAGGCTACATAATAGCGTCATACAAAATAACTTATTTTTACATAATTGCAATACTATTGCAATAACTATTGCAAATATTGCAATACTAGTGTAATAATACACTTATTCAATGTTCGAAATATCAACAACGACTCTAATATTGATTTAGTATTTTCTTGTATGAAAATCGCCGATAAAATATCCGTAAATGTACAGGACGAAACATTCGGTTCAGAACATATTCCCATTATCCTAGAAGTAGAAACGCAAAAACATTCATACTCTAAACGCTCCTATAGACTTAAATCTACCAGAACGGACTGGTAAAAGATAGAAACCAATCTGAACAATATGTACTCTTCCTTTTTCTCTTCCAAAAATAACTCTATGCTGCCATCTAAAAAGTACAACCATTTTGTAAATATTATTTCCAACGCAATTATTGCTTCTACGCCCCGAAAAAATTACAATAAGAAAAAACAAACGCGAAATCCCGTTCCCTGGTGGGACGATGACTGCAACAGAATTAAAAGACTACTACGTCGAGCAAGTCTTGAAAATGGGAATTCACAAACAACTTAATAGATCTTATTGAATATAATAAAAATTGTACCTTGACCATACAATTATTTAAAAAAAAAAAGAAAGAATACGTTAAAAAATTTGCTAAATCGATCAATTTTAGAACAAACTCCACATACGTATAGGATGCCTTTAGAGTACTAAAAAATAACTGGGATAAGACAACGTAACAGCTCAACAACTGAAGATTCTTTTAAAGAGAAATCCGAAAAATGTTTAAACAATATTGCCCCCCTTGGGTAAATTATGATTATAACTACTCTCCGGCTTGTGAAAAAAATGACTTCTTTGACAATTACTTTTCTTTGGCCGAATTTAATTTAAGCTTAAATTCAAGCAAAAAGAATGCATCCCCGGGTTTAGATGGACTAGAAGAGTGTCTACAAAACCTACCCGAAATTTATAAATTACTGCTCCTCGACATTTTTAACGAAATGTAGGAAGAGTGATTTTCCAAATGCCTGGAAGGACTCGGCAATTCATTTTATTGAGAAGCTGGACGGTAATTGCATAAGACCAATTGCATTGATCTCGTGCTTATGTATGACTTTCGAAAGAATGCTCAAAGCTAGGCTGGAATACTGGATTGAAACGAACAATTTAATCCCAGTACAGCAGTTTGGCTTTCGCAGAGGTAGATCGTGCGAAGACAATTTGGCCAATTTAACTCTCTATGTTCATAAAGCATTAAGTAAAAAAAAATGATGTACTTGCAGCGTTTCCCGATGTCTCAGGCGCCTTTAATAATGTCCTAAGTGACTTACTGCTAAATAAATTAGCTAGTATCAAATACTCAGACCAAGTAATCAACTTTACCAAATTCTTAACCAACGAACGATACCTACACACAAAGATTGACGGGCATGAAATTACTAAAGTTTGCAAAGGGGTCCCACAAGGAAATGTACTAAGCACTCTCTTTTACCTTATATATGTAGCCGACATCGGTAAAAATTTACCTAAAACCGTGACTATTTCGCAATTTGCAGATGACACTGCTATTTACTCAAATGTCACTCCCCTTGATGAATGTGTAAAGGTCATCGTAAAATCAATTAACATCATTCAATGTAATTTAGCTAATTTAGGACTCGAGCTAGCTCTCCAAACAACAGCACTAATACTTCAATTTAACAACAACAATATTCTACCGGGGTCTACAAAAATTGTTATTCAAAACTACGAAATAAAATCTAAAGAATATACGTGCTTTTTGGTTATCTTGTTCGATTACAAGATAAATTTGTCTGCTCGCATCGATATGATTAAAACAAGTTACAACAAAGCAATGAATATGATAAAATTCTTATACGGTACTTAGTGGGGCTCAGATATAGTCTATAAAAGTTACGTGCGTTTTTTATTGGAATATGGCTGCTTTTTATATTTCCCCAACGCCGAAAAATACGCAAAAAAATTTGAAAAAATACAGTACGCATCAATAAGACCGGCTCTAGGCTATAGAAAGAGCACACCCACTAATATCTTGTTAGCAGAATCTAAATTGCCTCTAATACAAGAGTGAGCGAAATTTCTAGGGAATAAATATATTCTAAAAACGCTATCTAATAACCTTATGTATAACCAACTACTGTACCTAAGCCACCACTCAACGAGAAACAGAAAAAAAAGTATCCTTTCTCTCTGTATCGAAAATATGACAGAGTATATAGACCTAATTGACACCCACGATAATTTCGTTATACATATATACTCATGATTATCACACAAATATTACCTCAATTCTTTTCAACAAAAGCTTAGGGCAAAAATTGGCTAAGGAAAAAAGTCCAAATGTAATACTTAAATCATTCCTTGAAAAACCCAAGATTCTGGATATTTATACCGACGGTAGCAAGATACTAGGAAACCCATTCGTGGGATCATCATGTACAGTTCCGAATTCAAAAATTGATATATGTAGAAGTAGCCTCGGTGCTACCTCCGTTTTTGGACATTGCAATGACACACATGGATAGTAATATAATTACTTTCTCCGATTCTCTAAGTGCGTTGGAAACTCTCAAATCTTCTTACAGTAATACCCTTACAAATCCTTTCATTCTACAAATTAAGAGTAAATTTAATTCAATTACCGAACAAAATACAAACAACAAGTTAAAATTTCACTGGATTCCAGCGCACGCGGGAATCGAAGAAAACGAATCTACCGATCTTAAAGCCAAAAAAGCTGCAAATAAAAGCTATGTAAACTACCAACGTATACCGTACACTGATCTCTTCGAAACAATAAAAGAAGTAGCGTCTGTAAACACGACTAATCTTAATAAAAACCAAGGGCATAAAAGAAAATCTCCAGAAAAGATATCGTCACAATCAATAGATGTAGATCTAATCATTATAATTTAGCGGCATCCTTGTACCGTATGCATATACTAACAGATCCAAAACGTGATTGTGGCTACGAACAACAGGATTTAACCCAATAACCCAATAACTGTGCTAATTACGATTTACAAAGACAAAAATTTATTACGAAACTAAAAAAGTTAAATCAGTTCCCGCCATTTACGATTAAGTCATTCCTCCTTACCCTTGACGTAAGGATCATAAATATTATTTGTGATTTCTTTGAAGAATGCGATTTAAAAATATGAATAAGCTGCGGTCGTCTAACAAGTACGGTACCCGAATTTTTTTACGGCTCACAAGCGTATTTAGGGGGTGAAAACGGCCCCTAAAGATAACCCCCAAAAAGCGTTTTTAATATTTTTTAACGAAACAAATTCGAGGCTATTTCTTACAACTAGAGCAAGTAGTCCATGGTGATTTGAAGAGGAAGGGTGGCATCCCCTAATTTTTTATAAAAAAGTTTTAAAAGCCTAAAAAATTGGAAACAATTTGAAAACATCCATATTAAAAAAATAAAGTTGACGTCTTTCGGCTTTTTAAAAAATATTACTCCTAATAATTTTAAGTACGTACTTTAATCCATAAAATTTCGTAGAAAGTTTGTATTGACGGATTTTCGAAGTCGCTCTTTATGAATCTTTTATCAGATTTTAAAAATTCCAAATGGCGGATTCGATATGGTGGACGAAAATGACAAAAGAAAATTTATATATTAAAAAAGATTTTTAAGGACTAAAAAAATTCGAGAAAATGTGTTAACATTCATAATAAACAATAAAGTCTTCCGATTCTTTCATAAATATTACTCCTAAGGAGGTAAACCACCCCTAACACAAAATACTTATTAGTTGTACTTCAATCCATAAAATTTCGTAGAGTTTGTATATAGGGGCTTTCGAGGTCGCTGTTTACGAATCTGTTATCAGATTGTAAAAATTCAGAATGACGGATCCAATATGGCTGACGAAAATGACGAAAAAAAAATGTATTTAATAAAACAATTTTAAACGACTAAAAAAAAAATTCAAAAAAATGTGTTCATACTAAAACAATAAAGTCTTCCGATTCATTCAGAAATATTACCCCTAAGGGTGTAATATTTATGAACCACCTCTAATACCAAATTATTGTAAGTATGTATTTTAATCCATTAAATTTCGTATTTCCTATGTTGCGTATTTAATGTATGTTATTAAATAAATTAATTTTATTCAATATATTTTTAATACGTTTTTTGAAAATTCAATTATTTGTTACAGGAGCTAGGGGGAAATTTAGGAATAGCCATTTTTTCTAATGTATCTTCGCACCAAAATCGGCGCGTCAATTAGTTGAGCCCCCCCCCCCCCCCCGACGCCTATATATATATATATATATATTGTAACGGGATGGGACCTTAAGTGAGCGACGAAAAACACAAAAGGAGCGCCGGGACCGAGGATCGATCCGGCGTCCCCGAGATCTCTAAGCAAGCATGCTATCCTTATAGCCAATGCTGCCTGTGTCGTCGCTCGCTCAACCTGCCTCGAATACCACGTGGGTACGGGTAGCAACCCGTTATAACCCCCCGCTAGAGTTGGAGTACCGTTCCGGCTTCAACGGAATTCCGAGTTCTCATAGACGATGTCCAGGTGTCATGGTAACACCCCGGTCAACGTGACGCCGTCTGCGAGAAAGAATGAAAGCAGCCCTAGGTTGTTTTATTATCTTATTATTTATGATAGTAATAATTAACGTTCACAGTGACTGCGCTATGGGCCAATGAAAATCAAGTGAATCAGAGTTGATTCATAGTCGAATCGGGGTTGATTCAAGGTAGAAACCCTGATATTTTTGACAGGGGATCCCCTTAAAAAATTCTGAAAACACGAGAAATATTCCATTGAAACTTCAAAATTTTTTCAATGAGGCAAAAGTTAATCTTTTTGATATTGCTGCCTGCTAATGTATTGAACTTTCAAAGCGTAAATGTAATAACGATCGTAAAGTTTCAAATATAGAAATGAAATTCCTTATAGAACAGCGGCTTACGCGTAAACTAACACTTGATAATTTTAATCAAAATAAAAATTCATTACAGAGAAAATCATTAAATAACAGTTTTAATAATTTACAAACTGATCATTTCAATGATAAGGTAAAAATAATTAAAATATGTAAATTTTCTATAATAAGGTATTATCTTCGCCTTCATTTAAAACAAATTTTTTTTAGATTGGATCGGATGATGATATATTTTCTTGTGACGAGAATATTTCTTCTACTCCTGATACTAGTGAAATATCAATTAATGATATATCAGATGCATTACAAGAAGATGAATGTGACACACCTTCCGAACTGGATAGTAGTGCAATTGAAGGCAATTCTATATAAATGAGAATGCGTTTGCCAAATTTAGCTGCCACTTGAGATCGTTTTCATCTATCTGATCGAGTGAGTGCTTCAATTGCTACTGCTGTAATAGATAATTTGAACTTACTGCAAAATAGAATAGTTTATTAATTGAAAAAATAAAATTAGAAGAGAAAGAATAAAATCGCGTTCAGAATTGCAAAGTGAGATTGATTTCGCCAAAATAAACTTATCAAGTATTTTTTTTTATGGACTCAAGGATAATACTGGTGTCATGATAAAAAGTGATCCTAAAAGATAAAAAACATTCCTAAAAGAAGAGCATATTTCATTAATACAAGAATCATTTTCAAAGTACTTAGGTCATTTGTGTGTAGATTCAGAAAGTGCGCAATGTATTGTTAAACATTTTTTTACTTTTTTTGAAAAGAAACGTACACAAACAAATAATTTAGTAGCTGTTGGATGCGATGGAACTAATGTAAACACTGGATGCAAAAATGGTATAATTACGCTTATGGAAATGCGACTAAAGAAACCTCTACAATGGATCGACTGAAAGTGGCTCCATATATATATATGGTACAAGCATTCAATCTAACCTCAGAGATGATATCAAAAAGAGCCACTTTCAGGTATCGACAAACTGCTTACCGCGATAAAGCTGTTTATTGAGACCGTCGCTTGCTACCTTTTTGGCAAGGAGCTTGAAGTGAGATTCGTACGGTCCTCGATTGATTTCTTTTTTATCGAGCTCGGGTGTTCGTCCCGAGCCTCGACGACCATGTGTATTTTCTTTTAGAAAAAAAATACCTTGGTGAGCGGCTCCCTGGCTGCTGGTCTCAGCTTCTTTATACGTTGCTGCGACTAATCTGCCACGTTGCCTGGTTGTAGTCCTCGTGTCTAACAC
The DNA here is from genome assembly GCA_020010945.3 of Muscidifurax raptorellus. Classification (NCBI taxonomy): domain Eukaryota; kingdom Metazoa; phylum Arthropoda; class Insecta; order Hymenoptera; family Pteromalidae; genus Muscidifurax; species Muscidifurax raptorellus. The sequence continues at coordinate 31,390,521 of CM052080.1, read as the reverse complement.
TCACGACTGCGGCTTTTTTCGGCGAACTTCTAGACGAACCGATGATTTTCAATAAAATCGACGGCCACGGGGAAGACAGCTCCTGTTGCTGTAGAGACCCACTTTGGGATGCCACGTGTCATGGACGGATGGCAGGGTCTCCCTGAGAGCAGGATGGGTAGCCGGGAAGTAGAGACTCGCTTTGCTTGTCTAACAGTGTATTTACTAAAAGAGAGAGCTCTGTTCTGGACTGTGGTCGCCGGAGATCTACTCGCTCTGGCACCGACGCGTCTCGTCGGTGGCGAGCGGTCGCGCGTGCAGAAGTGCACTCGCTGCACTTCTGCTGCGTGCGAACTTCAGGCAGCGGAGTTCCCAGCTGACGATGCAACCAGCATCGCCAACCGATGCCAGCAGAGAGCCTAGAGCTCATCCGTGACACAAGTGAATAATAATATCGAGCAAAATCGGCGCGCCGTGTTGATGGACACCGAATCGGAAGCGCACGTGCACTCGAATCCCGAGAACATCGGACCAGCCAAAGACTTTAGCGGCATTCCGTGGAATTATGATCGGAAACCGGAGCCATCGGACGAGAATTTGTCAATGAGTTCGGGCAACACTAATAATGAGGGTACTAACCTCTATCCACGGACGACAGTTTGATTCACCCTTGGGTATTTACTGCCGCCATGCGATCGATCCGCAAGTAAGCCAACCCATTCAGTATCACCTGAACAGACAGTTGGGAGACTCTCTCTTTCACATAGGGAAGCTGTTTGACTTCAGCTTGCAGCCTCTAACGAGTACCAAAACTCATCATCACGGAGGTCCCCGAAGGAACCCCACAGAAGTGCCCGAAAGCACCGCGCTAGAGTCGTAACCCTTGGTTTGAGTTCGCGGGTTTGTTCTAGTAACCCCACGTCTTCCACTTTCGCGTTCGAACTAAGTGGCTTCGGTTTACACCATTCCACCGTGAAGTCTGTTACCACTGCCACACAGAGTCCAACCCTTATCTGGGGAACACAGTGCGATCTGGCGCGTTCGATATCTCACTGTGGGGCTTGGCTTCCCGGCCCTGTGTACTGGTGGTCCGTCGTACCAGTCATCGGTTCGGTGACTGCTTGTTAGGCAGCCTCCTACCCAGATTTATTCTGTGAAGAAAGCGTGGTGGGTTTCCATACGCGTTAGGTTAACGTTCCGCAGGTTTCCATCCCCGCTTTCAGCCAACCCCTGTGAGTTCGGGCAACAGTCTACTTCAAACTTACATACGGAAAAAGCGCTGTGCCGAGCCTTGTGTAAAACTTAAACGCTCAAACAAAATCCCTAGCTCACCGCCAGGAAACTGCTTATTTTTTTCACTTATTAAGGTAGCGACACTCGATATTTCAGCGACAGAATTACCTTAGTTGTTGCGGTAATCGCCTATGCTGAGACACCGCAAACTTTTAACGTCCGACACGGAATATGGCATAGTCGAGTGCATTCCTATTCGCGTACGTGTTCGGAATAAATATTTGCATATATTACGACCTCTCTGGCGACACCCGAATTTTCTGCCATATTTATTTTATTACCATATAATAGTAAATAGCGAAAACAATTGCATTCACCTAAACCTGATGGGCCAACACTTTACATCGTACATATGCGTAAGCATACCAGAGCCAGCGGCAAAAACACGAAAACAACAGCAAAACCGATCTCTATCAAGCGACAGCAGCCAGAGTGCGTGCAAACTACCAGCGTTTGGTAGAAGGAAAAACCGGGCGCGAATGACAGCAGCCGCAAAAGCACAAGTAAAAAAGCCAATAGAGATTGAACAAGCCCAGGCACTGAAAAGGAGGCAGTAGTAGCAACAAACAGCATCGCGAAATATGACCCGCTCCTGGAAACCGCAAGCGACGGCTGACATCTCCGAAAAACACTACAATAATAGTAAACCCAGTACAATTCTCAAAGTCTAAATTAAATCACAAAAGCTCAGATTTTGCGCCCTCCAAAAGTTCAATTAATATTTAATGAGGTAGACCGCGAAAGTAACTACACGAACGCCGAGATGAATTTGTCGGAAAGAAACGCAACCCATGAAAATAACAGCCGCACGTCGGCACCTTGATCGGTGCATAGTCGACCTCGAGCCAAGGCCGCCACACCGGCAGCTGAGCGCAGCGTCAGCTCCGATAGCGAGCGCACCGCGACCGCATCTGACGTCACAACTGCAGGGGTCAAAGTAGCGCGAGAAAATGATAAATTAAAACGTCACGTTGTAGCGAGAGCCAGACCTCTGCGAGGAAAACCACCATGAGCCATCCTAGAAGGCCAAGAACCTCCACCGAGCATATACTTACAGTCGTATAATGAACACCCTTTTCGATTTAACGAAAACTTGGTCTATCTAATTACGGCCGATGATTTTATATCTAGGGAAATTCAGGAAGCCCTTGTCGAGCACGGCTACCTGGACGCCGAAGCTTTAGCTAGCAAGCGATTTCAACTAGGGAAAATAGATGTAACCGAATTTAAGGATCAAAATTTATTAAATAAGAATATACATAAAATCTGACATCGACGATCACCCTCTAAAAATAAATATCCAGAATTAGCCATGCTAACACTAGCCGAATGGACTAACACTAGTCGAACGAACGCGTAGCGGTAGTGCTGTTTAAAAATAACCTACCAGTCCTGCCGGTAAGCGAACGGATGAAAATAATTAAAGAATACCACTAAGCAGCAATTGGTGATCACCGGTGCATGTCCAAAACGTACAGCGAAGTCGGTAATGATTTCTATTGGCGACACATGAGTCCGAACTTGAAGCAATTTGTTGCGCGCTGCACGGTATCCCAAAGCAATGAGTTAGTCCGAGTGAAAATACGACTACCGATGATGATTAGAAATACACCCTTGATACATTTTGCACAGTTCGCGTTAGACTGCTACGGCCTGCTCAAACCAACGAAACGCGGCAAACGAGGTCACACGAGTCTTCACCGAAAAAATAATCCGTATTCGGACCGCCAGTAGCAATTGTGACGGATCAAGGAACGCATTTTCGGAATAAAACCTTCGAGTATCTCGCAAAAATGTTCTACTATTAACCTACTACCTACAGGCAAACGGATCCATCGAGCACATGTACCACAAGTTAATGAACTACCTACGGAAATACGTAAGAAAAAGCGGATGCTGGGACAACTGGACCGTGATATGCCAGCATGCATCCAAATTGCACAGAGCATGTCTCGTTTAGCATATATTTGGCCAGAATATCACTATTTTGCAATAAGCGAATCCAACCGCACGCATATACCGCTACCCCAAGAAAAAGTAGGAAAATTAAGAAAAATCAACATTTTACTCATAGCCATTAACCCAGAGCCGGTTAAAGAAGTTCACGAAAGCAGCGTGCGAAATCGGAATAGCTGCCGACCGCGCATTCAAAAATCCCAACGCTGCGACGTCAGAATCCGCCAACACAAGGACACATTTTGGCTTGGCTTGCATAAAGCAAGCACACATGGGTGTTCTCGATATCCTAAACCGAAAACATGTACATACAATCCCTCCGCGCCAAGTAAATTACATCGGTCATAAGAGGCGCGGGAATCCTAACATTACAGCCCGGATGCTCAATACACACGGCAAACGCGCAATTAACAACGTGGTACAATTAAATGTATCAGCCATCGCAGCTGAGCGGAATCAGTCAAAAAATACCCCCATCGAGTTTGAATCTGTAATAAAAGCAGAGGCAGAGAGCCGGGCCGAAAATCTGTATGGTATAAAACTAGAAGCGCTATATATATATATATATCTGGCTGAGTAAATGCGCGAAATCGTCGCGCCACTGTGCTTGACTCTCAATTTTCCGCTGCAAGAGTGCAACACTAGTGCATCTCATATTTATCGAGCAACAGTTGACTGCATTAATCTGGCTCGCGGGCATACGCACGAGTTTTGAATTTTTGAATTTGAATTTCGTAGGGTGCGAAATTTAAATTTTTTAATTTTTGAACTTTCACTTACCAAGATTGTTTATTTATTTATTGTAATGGGGCGAGGTTCATGCGAAAAATGTAAAAGAATAGTGCGCGTGGACGCTGTAATGCGTAATTGTAAAAATTGTTCTGCAACATTTCACAATTTTTGCATGAATTGGCATGTTATTGATAAAACCAATTAGATATGCCAAGCATGTAACTCGAAAATAAAAAGTATTAACACAAAAATGCAACAAAAGACTGGCACTACAGTGGGCGAGGGAAAAATAATAATAATAATAATAGTGATAATAGTAATAATAAGGACAAATATAAAGACAAAGATAATTCTGTAAATAATAATACTGATGTTAATAATACTGTCGATAATACTGATCAGAATAAGACAGAGAATCCCTTAAGGAAATTATTTGTGCTTCGACGCCGGCCGTCTTTTCTAGTAAAACTACTAAGAGGAAGCGTACTCAGGCAATTTGTTCGATGGATATGAGTGCGCTTCACTATTGTTCACTACCATCATCGATGCCTGACCTGTTTAGCAATCAGTTTGACCTCCTGCAGAGATCTGTGGATGATCTCAAATCTCTTCTGGTGGGAAAGCTTGATGCCATCAGCCAGAGATTGGAGCCTGCCCCAGCGGCATTCGGAAAGATTGAAGGACTGGTGGATAGGGTTTCGTCCCTTGAGGAGAAAATCGTAACGCAGAAATCTAAGCTGGTGGAACTGCACGATGATCTCCTGCAGATCTTGCAGGAAAATAAAAACCTTAAAGAGCAGCTTGAGATGCTCACGCGATCAATGCTTACATTGGAAAGGTTTGTTGATGACGCTTGGTCTGGGTATGGTGATGGTGGTTCCGCTTCTTGTCCCAATGTTAATGGCAATGACCAGAGTAATAATAATAATAATTATAATTTATGTAATTATGACGTCACGATAACGTAATCAATACGTCATGAGTTTTCGTCTCGCTAAGTGATTCTCACTCTGTCAATGCGAATGATGCCGCGGGCGCCTCTGCGCTGACTGATATGGACAAGTAGGGCTTCAAAGTCATTAAAAATCGGCGTAGACCTAGGAATCGTAAGCGCAACCAGGAAGACTGTGCTCCTTCTCTCAGCGTGAATGTCTCTTCGGATGGTGCTGATAATTCCACAGAAATAATAGTTTCTAATGTATTTGATGGTTCTAAGCAAGAATGTGGTGACATGACGTGGCCCACGCTATTCTCAGCACCATCCGCCAGGGAAGACATCCGGTCCACGCGCAAGCTTCGAGCAGAAAGATCGAGTTAGCAAACAGATTGTCGGCGGTTGTCACCATGGGTAGTATGTCTCTATAGCCGCAGGCTATTAGTAGATATTAGCGTCTCGTCGTTGAACCCGGAAACGAGTAATAGCCTAATTCAAAGTAGAATTTTTATAAATGAATTATTAAATAAAGAATTATTTCTCCAGTTTAAAAGTCTTAAGAGTTTAGCACGCGGTCTGGGTTTTAAGTATACTTGGCATAGAGGCGGTCGTTTCCTAGTCAAAAGACGAGATGGGAATATGTCACATTCGTTTATGACGGCAGCAGATCTGCACGCGATTGCTGCAGGTCGCTTTGCTATGGTCGTTTGCCTAGACGAGCAAACGACCATATTCGGGTACTCAGTGTCGTCAATGTTGATAGGACTTGTCGCGATATGCATCATATGCTGGTATGCGAAGCATAAGTGCGCCAGCGACCCTATAGAGAAAATAGCAAAACAACAAGAAACCAGAATTATGCTAGATCACATGCACCAGCTGTCGCACCGCCGCGAAGCAATCGGAACGATTTAAATGATCAAGCACATCCGAGCAATTATTCCAACGATAAAAGAATTATATGCAGAGTTCCGTTCCCACCGCGTCCATCGACAAGCACCGTAACTTTAATAGGTGTAAATAAAGCCCTGAAAAACAAGATGATACACCAGACTATAAGACAGACGATACCATAACGCTAAACAAACTACTTACCTGACTGTACGTTGCACACGCTGAAAGGCAAAAGCGAAAAAGCATCTCTCCGCTGCTCCGGGAATCACCAGATAGCCAAGCTGCGCGAATAAAAGAGATTGGGCACAACTGTATACCCAGCGGAGAAGCCGCTAACATAATTATTGCTACTAGGCTTAAGAATACTTAATCTTATAAAATAATATTTTTATATATTATGTTATACTAAAGGGAATATACACAATATGTGGGAAGCGCATTGAGCACATACGCGCAATACATTGGGATGAGCATAATGGCAAATCCTTCACCGCAAGAGGCTTGAATTATCTCCAGAAGCCATTTAATAATATAAACAACACACGTGTCAGCAATTCTGTATACAGCCATGATTATACACACTTTTACACGTACACACAAACAGACAGACTGACAAATCGGGAGATTGGAAAGAAATCCAATGCGCAAACCTCTGTTGTGGGGTCACCCCCACTGGCATCTGAGACACATACATGCACAATCACACATACAAAAACAATATTTTACCAAGCGCTCCTCGGAGCGGCGCTTACTTTAACCTGTTTTCTTTTGGCGATGAGGACGTCAGCCCGCGCGATCTCGGACATGTCACGGACGAGCGCTAAGCTCTCCGATGGCATCTAAGGTAAGCACTATGAGCACCGCCGCCCAAGAGCTCTCGCGTGCGGAAATGCAAGATGTGCATTTCCACATACGCGATCGCCAGCAGCCGACGAGTGGTATCGGCGACAAAGCGGGCAGATCTCCGGCAACCACCAAGTGAAATAGAGCTCCACTTTTGGTCAATAAACGCTATCACCCGCAACTGCCTACTCTCTCTGCTGCCCTCAGTGCTCTCTGAGAGCACCCACCTCTTCCGTAACAATGATTTTAATAATTTGGTGATAACTTTTTATCAAAGTACATTTTTTTGCAATAATGGCTTTTTAATCGCATTCTACGGAAAGTTTTATACAAAAATTATACATGAAAAGTGGTAGAATAACTTTTTTTAAGACAATTAGACATTGTCGAATCAGAATATGAAAAATTAACATTTTTTCGACAATTACCGTTTCGCATGCTTTCGGTATTTTGTCGATAACTTTGCGAATAAAATTTTTTAAAATAAACTGATTGCAGGAGCATATTTTTCATACGATTTTCTGTTAAAAAGCTAATAAAAATGGATTTTTTTTTAATTTTTAACCCAGGCTTGACCCCTGAACCGGCTGGGCCATCTCCTTACCTTAATAGGCCTGGATCATTCACCTTGTCTTAAGAGGCAGAGATCCAAGCATGATTCAGTCATATTCATACGTTTTATTGTCCGTTTTTCCTAATTTTGCAAAAAATAGTTCTATTTTAAATAAATAACCTTGAACTTGACATGACCTTGAAGATTGTGCTCAAGGACATGCGCAAGGTCTTACTTGTAGGTAAAATTTCAGTTCTTTCCAACTTCACAATATAAAGTATGTGTTCCCATTTAGAAAATAAAATTTTACCTTGATATAAGCTCCAAGGTCAAAGCAAGGTCACTGTTGAGTAGCAATGTATTCCTGACAAGATTGTTAGGGGTTTCCATACTTTTGTGGGACCCTGTATATAAGATCATGATTCATATATATGAGAGTCATGTATATAAGATCTGCGAACACATATATCATTTATTGCTAAGTTTAAATAAATCTCTATTTGTCATACTCTCTTCCCCCCTCCCTCTGCTGGAGTCTCAGATAGAAAGTAACATTGATAATCCCTTCTCTTAAACCATTCGCGCTCTATCCAGATAGGTGGTGAGACCATGGTGCCCTTGCACCTGCGGCTACGTGGTACAAGTTAAGTGTGTGAAGATAAAAAAAAGATTCCTCTCGGTACGTAAGAGTTGCTCCCTCTACTGATATAATGGCATACAAGGGAGAACTTAGGATCATCCAACGGAAATGCGGGATGATCATAAGCATAATATGGATCTTATCATAAGTGAACGTGTGTATCCCATCCATCCCCTCCTTGACTAACCGCTGGAGTCTCGAACCTCTTCTCAAATGGCGGTTATTCTCATTAACTCTTTTTAGTCATTTTGAGGCTCTATATTTAAATTATCTATAAGTATAGGTTTGTAATATTGCTTACCACTATTGCGACTAGTTGATCCAACAGGTAACAGCCGTTCTGGAGCTGGTACAGTAAAAGGGAGTTGAGTATTATCGGTGATAGATGGTTTTGATTGTTTATTAACATTTGTTGAACGTAAAGATGACGTAACTTCAGAAATAACTATGGTTGTTGATACCGTGGTTGGTAAGGTCTGTTTATATTCTTTCACATTATTATCACTTTCTGTAGTTTTGAAAATACGTGATACTGGATAGGTAACTTTATTTGATCTGAAATTCAATAATTATTTTTAAAAAAGTATAAATAAGCAGCCAATTTGTTAGCATGTTGATTTCTACATAATATATCTGACAAGTGACTAAGTATCTCAAGTGCAAACATTACTCTCTCAAATAATATATACTGAAAAGTAAGATGGAGAAACTTCGACACTTGCTGTACACATTCAAGAATGCGCTACCATATAGGACAAAATATTTTACCAATCTTATACGAATATTTTAAGGGATATTGCAATATTACATTGATAATTTGAATAGTTTTTCCTTAATATATTTTCGCAATATTCTATAAACATTTCAGCAATATACACTAAAAGAAAAGTTTGTAAAGAAAATTTCGAATTAAACTTTAGCATATTAAATTTAATGATTGATTTTATACATATATTAGTTACTTCCAATATTCCACTAGAATAAATTAATTAGAATTTTTCAAATTTTATGAAATATATTAACTATTGACTAAATAATTTGTTAAACTGATTAGATATTTATTCAAATAGTTCTATTCATGAATGTTAATATTGATTAAAATAATTTTTTTTTATAAAAACATATTTAATTGAATCAAACAAAGATTAAACCAAAATTTTATATTTTTAGGAAAATTTCAATCTAATGTATAATTGTTTGGTAGAACAATTAATATTGCATTATTTTAATATGTAACATAGTAAAATTTCACGACGTACAAGCTCACTCGGGAAAGATCAGGGCAGAGCGTCCAAAAGCCGTATGAGTGTTTGTGTGCTTGTATTATTTTGTATCTGTTTGGTTTCGAGCAAACGGCGCTGAAGAAGAAGAGCCGCACACGAAATACAAATAGGACAACAACCGTCGCCAGTTTTCACCAAGGTCACCTAGGAACGAGAGAGGACATTGAACAAGGTTGGCGCGGTCCACGACAGAGCCAATAACTCAACAAGGCGTTCAAGTAACGGCACGTGCGTCGTAAGGAGTCATACGTGGATGGCAGAGCCCTGGCGGAGTCTGATAACGCTAACATCTGAAACAGCTGCAGCAGCGTTGCACAGAGTAAAGAAACTCAGGGTTATCTGTGAGAGTTGGCGGTCTGGTGGTCGCGACAGTTTGAATTTCGTGGGTAGCTGCTTCAACAGTCAAGCATAGGAACAGATCGTCAGGCATAGGCAGGGATGCTAAATTTGGCACCCACCGTGCGGGAAATTTAAATATTGATTCCAAAAAATTGTTCGAAAAATTGTTTTTTACTATTGAGTAATTCATTATAAATCAAAAGATGAAAAGTTACTGTAAAAGAATAATTTTTTTTGTCAAATTAATTTTCTAATAATTAATCACAATGTGGACCCTTTTACACTATCTTCAAGGATTAGCAAATGGGAAAGTACGCATAAATAAACGACAAAGGACATCGATCTTGAGGTTTTTGGGGTCTCTAAACACGATTCTGATATCAGATTTGCAAAATTATTTATTTGAACAATATTGTTTATGTAAAATAATTGCAAAATTGGAGCTTTAACTAATACTAGTGTTATTCTGGGGGTTTTAAAGGTCGCTGATCACGACTCTGATATCAGATTCGTGTTGAGCGATCTCAAAAATCCTGTATACGATACAATTCCGGGATGAAATTTTTAAAAGGGCTAATTTCAAAATAATTTATTTTAATATATTTGTTCAAACAGTTTATATTAAGATTCTGATGTCAGTGTCATGTTTAGCAACCCCAAAAACCTTATTTTTCATATGGTTTCGGGATTGAAATTCTCGAAATGTTAATTTTACACTAGCAGCAGATGCCTCGCTCGCTAACGCTCGCTCGGTTGTATTTTGATCATGACTTTATCGCATTGAACAATTTTAAATCAGGGCTATTTGTTAATAGCTAATTTAAAATTGAATTAATAATTAAATAAAATTTAAACCTTTGAAAATAGTGCATCATTTATATTTAAAAATAAAATGAAAATGCATTTATAAGTGTTACAAATTTATTAAAAAAGTAATTTCTTTTAATTTTATATTTTTATATTTACGTGCAAATATATAACTATATTATTTATCTGCACCTAATCTTAACAATATTTTAACATTGGTTTGCTCATTTGCAATCATGTACGCTTTAATAATATTGAATAAACCAAAACTATATGTTATACGCAGGAACCCTATAGGGAAATTATAATTCACAATTTTCACAAGATCAATTAATTATAATGTCCCTGCTTAAAGTAACTTATTAAATCTGATTAAACAATTAATAAGTTTTGATTTGAAATTTTTATTGTAAATTATTAAATTAAAACCAATTTAATCGTATTTAAAATTTGGTCGGACTGAATAGGATTAGTCAGTAGTATTAAAAAAAAAAATATTATTTCATTTCAAAATATACCTGATTTAAGTTGAATAATATTGAGTTGATTATTTAATAAGATTGAATAGGTTATAATTGATTAAATGTTATAATTTGATAATTTTCGATTAGATTTCCAATTAAAATCTAGTAGGTTTTAGGATCTGATTTAATACGTTATTTTTACCAGGGGTATTTATCAATAATTCAAACATCACATTGAATTTTTAAAGATGTTTGCGTTCGATTAATGCACTTTGTTAAAAAAGCTTTTCAAAAAATCGAATAAAAATGTACAAATTAAAAATAATACAATGCAAAAATATGTTTGAAGTCTTACAGAGAGGTAGTGTGTTATATTTGTGAACGAACTCGTAGCATTTTTTGGTAGAATTTAAAATTTTAAAAGTTTGGCGGATTCACTCATATACTTATATACTACTTCACATCAAAAAGGGAGGAGCTTAAAGGCAAAGTGGAGGAAGTTACACGTAGTGAAAGAAGAGATAAAAAAGAAAAGTAGGAGGAGTATAGTATAAGAGCAAATCAAATTTAATTTTATTGATGAAATGGCCGCAAACTCTAGTGGAAATATTAGTGTTTCAAAATTTTTTCATATGTTAAAGTAATATTATAATTAAAAGAATTTTATTTAGCACAATTTTGAACATACATAAACATTTTATACAGTTCTAAAAATGTATAAATACTTTCAAAGAGTTTTAAAAATTTATGAATAATATTTAAGTATTCCATAAAAATTTGTTTACAAAATTTCCGATTATAAATTTCCATTGGTTATTGCTACGCTTAAACATAAAAGTTGTAAACTGCTTAAAAGTGTCCGAAACTGTTTAAATCTACTCTTCTGAAACGGTTTATAACTGTTACAAACCTTTCAGAACCGTTTAGAACTATTTAGTACTGTTCTAAAAGTCCCAAAACATATACTTATAATCAATTTTGAACAGTTTTGAACAATTTCAAAACAGTTCCAAACAACTGATATTTTCAATAGGGAAGAATAAAGTGTGTGCAAGAAAAAGAAAATTTAAGTTAATTTTTATTTTTTATATTTATTTATTTGTTCTTTTTACATGTTTTTTGCTTCTTTGATCATAGCCGTCATCAAAGTTGTTAAATTTTTTCCAATTTGATGATTATTATTAAAATAATTCTTTTTATGTTTTTTTCCTCCTTTGTTTCCTCTATCTGAAATTTAATTTGGTATAATTAGTCAATATATATTTTTATTGTTCATTGAATTTTTTAATAATTAAGAGTATTTACATTTCTTGTTCTTAAATGAATTACGATGATTGTGTTGATGCCGATTGTTATTTGGTCTTTTTTCTTTTTCTGAAATTATAAGTTTATAATTATAAATATTAGATCTGATAATTTATTGTATGTTAGTGAGTGTGTGCGTGTGTGTGTGTTTGTGTTTGTGTGTGTGTGTGTGTGTGTGTGTGCGTTTTTTTTTTTGTTTTTTTTTCCTTATAGAGTGAGAGGTTAAGGGCAAATCCATTATGGACGATATGGCACCGTCTGGTACCACCTGTGTGGGACTCTCACCCACTAAACCCTTCGTTTACCGTTAGCTTTTGAGTTCCAACAGCAACCGAATCCTCTCCGTCCTCCTTACCAACCCTAAGTAAGTTGGACCTGGCTCTTTCTCCAATAAGCCCCCCGCGGTAACACCGTTTGAGTATTGCTTCGCGGGGGAACTTTGGGCTACCGCCCTCGTCTGTTGATGTGGTCGTCATCACGTTTTCCGCTGCCGTCTACTTCTTACCGCATCGTCCGGTCGTCTGTTTCTTGCTGCATCTCACGTCTTCTTCTTCTTTTTTCTTCGTCCTTTTGGACCTTCTTAAGGATGTCTGCAACAAAATTGTTTATTGCGCTCCATCCGTCGGCCGAAGTCATCATAGCTACCATAATAGACTCAGGCGTTACTCTGGTCTGTAGGTAGCACTCAAGTTCTTCTCGTTCCTGTTCATAGCGTGGACATTCTCTGAACACATGCTCAGCGTCCTCGATTACATTCAAGCACGTCGGGCAATCCGGGCAATCCTCCAATTTAAATCGGTGCAGATACGCCCGGTAGCATCCATGTTTACTCAGAAACTGCGTTAGGTAGAAATTTACTTCCCTATGTCTTCTTTTTGTCCAGTCTTCTACACTTGATATGAGGCGGTGTGTCCACCGACCCTTACTACTAGAGTCCCATCGCTTTTGCCACTCCGTCATTGTTACTTTCTTAGTGGCATCCCAAATTTCTATCTTGGTTTTGCCGCTGTCTCGTCTTTTTCCTTCGTCGATTGATTTTCTCTCCCTTGCTAGTAGGTCTATTGGCGGGAGACCGGCAATAACGTAGACCGCCTCGTCCGATACCGTACGGTAAGCAGACGCGACCCTAAGTGCATTTCGCCTGTGCACTGAGGAGAGCTTTCGTCCATATGCCTTTACCAGTACAGCGTCTGCCCATATCGGGGCTCCATACAACATGATTGATATACTAACGCTTGCCAGTAGCGTTCTGCGATTCTGTGTGGGACCACCCACATTTGGCATCAGCCGCGCCAACACTGCGGTAGTTTTTGCGGCTTTCTCTCCTGCTGCTTCCAAGTGCTGTTTAAAGGTCAGCTTTGCGTCTAACGTTATACCTAAATATTTAGTAGTCGGTTTAGAAGTAATTTCATGACCGCCTATTCTCAAGGTGATTGTCTCCGTCTTCTTTCTGCTAGATATTAGGATTACCTCCGTTTTATGACTTGCAAGCTCCAGATTCGCATTATTTAGCCACTTCTGTATTTTAATGATAGCTTCACTAGCAATTTCAGCTACCTCTTCTTTCTCTTTTGCTACCAACACCAAAGCTATGTCGTCTGCAAATCCTACGATCATTGCTCCTTCTGGTAATTTTAGCTTGAGTACGCCATCGTACATAATGTTCCACAACGACGGGCCCAGTACAGACCCCTGTGGAACTCCCCCGGTAACCTTATAATTCACCGTGCCCTCCTCGGTCTCGTATAAGAGAGTTCTGTCCTTGAGGTAGTCAGACATTATTCTTCTTATATAAGGAGGAACTCCTAGTCTCACTAGTGCTTCGTGAATTTTGCACCAATTTGCAGAGTTAAATGCATTTTTAACGTCAAGTGTAACCACCGCGCAGTACTTTTTCGCCCCGCCTTTCCATCTTTTCCCGCTTATGGCTGTCCGTGCTGTATTCACCACTAAGCCGATAGCGTCTAATGTTGAGCGGCACTTACGGAAACCATACTGGTGTTCCGCAAGCTCCTCTGGCCCCTCGGTTTTGTCTTCCATCCTAACGAAGATTATGCGCTCTAATACTTTCCCTGCGTATCGAGCATGCAGAGCGGTCGGTATGACGACCCTTCTCCAGGTGGTTTGCTACCCTTTGGTAGCAACACAAGCCTTTGCTTTTTCCAGTTTCGTGGAAACGTTCCTTCTGTGAGACAAGTGTTGTACAAGTCTATAAACTCTGCTGGGTGAGCCTGGATGGCATGTTTCAATGCAATAGTGGGTATGCCATCAAGTCCTGGAGCCTTATTGTTAGGGAGCTTATTATTCTACGTACATGCCACCCAAATGTTTATTCCATGATTTTTCAGCATTTCCTTTTACATAGCTAATATAATAGTTTTAAGTACTTCCTGTATAGGAAATATTATATATACCTTATTCGATACTGCGTCCTTTATAAATATTATTTTCTAAATTATAAGAAAATAAATCATAGCCAATATTAATTAAAATAATCTTTCATTTTATTTAGATAATATTGTATTAATAATTTTAACATAGATCACTTAAACTTCAAAGTTTATTCACATCTTGCTATATAAACATTGTTGCAATTCTACAAATATTAAAGATTTTCGTATCTATTATTTTCGATACTCAGTTACAATAAACCAATGAGTGCGAGATTCATCTTATTTCAATGTTAAATAAACCAATATAAGATTAGCAATCTTACCTACTGACTTCTGTAATTCTGCATAAATAACGAGTTTAATCACAACAGTACCTTTAACTTTAACTTTAGATAAATTGAACAATCTCTAATTATACTTCTACATTAAATTTGTGAAAGTTATATTTACAAAAAAAGGGCAAGTTACTATTAGATAAATGTTATAAAAATAATTTTGTACGAGTTTAAAATTTAAGACTTATTTATAAGAATAAGTGAATACTTTGTGACGAGGTTCGCTCGTCAGGCCAAGCACTGATTCCTCGCCTTGCTCTCGTTACTTGCGACGCAACAACAACAGGAAAATAATTCCTTCTTTGTTGTTTGTAGCGATAACGAGAGGAGGACAGAGTCGCGGCCAGAGCCATAGCTGCCTAGCATTAGCAGGAGCATGTAGCAGCGAGAGATTCGGCAGAGCGGAGAGGGGGAAGCCTCGCTGCGAGCAGCAGTTGGAGCCAGCGAATGCGCGCGCACGCGCGGCCTGTTCCAGCGGCTAGAGCACGGTATCCGACACCTGTGTGATGCGTGTGAAGTGTGATTGGGTGCTGGTGGAGGTCCACGTGCGACCTGAATGTATATTAGCGTGAGTGGAGGGGCTAAAGAAGCCTACTCCGCACCGGCATTATTGTTGCGGCCGGCCTTAGTTTTAAGTAATTGTAAGGATGTATGAGTGAGGATTGAGGAATGGATGAATCGCGGTTTGAAAGTCGCGCGCTTTGTGTGACTAATTGACGCGTGTCGATGACACGTCAATTAGCGGTTCGCGGACAGGTCCTTCGCGACAAAAGGAGGCTCGCGGCGCGCGACTCTCTCTCTTGATCTCGGACCACGGACGGGAGCACTTGGCTCTCTCGGCTTCGGACCACCGACCAGCTCTCTCGTTTTCGGACCAGCGAAGAGGACACTAGGGCTCGGACCAGCACCTGGCTCTCTTGGCTTCGGACCACGGACGGGGACACTTGGTTTTCGACCAGCGACGAGGTGAGACGCTAAGGAAGGCAACCACCGAGATAACGCAAGCAAGACGCACGTGGGAAGCTATCGATCTCAAATCGTGAGGACGAGAACGAAATCAGGAGGAGTCACAGTTTGATAGCTAAGGTTGGTGTCAGTCGGTTATTGGGAATTTCGGAGTAATTATTGCGGTCGGTGAATACCTTGTGGTGCGTCGCGTGTTGCCGAAAGGTCGCGAAGTAAGTTGAATTGCGTGGCATGAGAGTTGCGTGGTATGATTGCGCGGATGATTAAGTTAAATATATATACGGCGAGGCGAAATACTTTGTATCTAGTGGCCAGAGGATAGCTAAATAAATAATATTTCCATTAAATTAATGAATAAACCGAGTCATCATCATCGCTGTTCCTTTCACTTCCTCACACCTACGTGATAGTTGGAGTACGCCCGAGTACTCCATAGTTGTGTCGACGACGGAATCTCCTCGCGAGAGTACAAGTCTCAGCCGCGGCGTGGTTAAACGTTTGAAGTAACAGATTACTATTCGGCCTGGCGCCCATTCTTTTATTAAATTTGGCCGGATCAGGGAATCTTATGTTAACGTTGGTGCTCGGGAGTTACCCCCTGGAAGACAATTCTAGCCGGGTAACCGCCACGTCACAACTTTTAAATTTTTTTAACAATATTTTGTAATTATTAATCAGACTGAGTACCCTGCGTTATTTTATATTATTTCACAATGATTCCGACAATTATTCTATAATGATAAGTTCGTACGAAGAGGGGGGGGGGGACGGTTAATGTGGCGCACTCGTAAGCGTGGTGTCTTTCATCTTTATGCATTATACGCGTTTTCCAATCAAAACAAGCGATTTATTTAAATAAATAATAACAAGATGTAAAAAGAATTGTTAATTATCAATGTTAAACTAATTTTCTTGCAAAATAGTAAGAGCAGTATTTTGTGGTCCATCTAATTGTGGTAAAACAAATGCTCCCTTATCTCTGATCATTCATCCTAATAGTCTAACATTTGAAAATATCTACGTATACTCGAAATCTCTAAATCAACCAAAATATAAATTTTTGGAGCAACTTGTCGAGCCTTTGGAAGGAATCAAGTACTTATACCCTTTAGTGAACACGATCTTGCCGTATCACCCGATGAAGCTCAACCAATTTCAATTTTTGTTTTTGACGATATTGCTTGTGAAAAGCAGGATAATGTCAAAGCTTTTTACTGCATGGGTAGACATAAAAGTGTAGATTGTTTTTATTTGTGTCAGTCGTATGCACAAGTACCGGAACACATAGTGCGTGATAATGTCAATTTGTTTGTAATATTTCGTCAAGATGATATGAATTTGAAACATGTTTACAACGATCACGTTAATACATATATGTCATATCAACGTTTCAAAGATATTTGTTCAATGTCCTGGAATGATAGCAATCATGGTTTTCTTGTCATAGACAAATATCGTCATATTAATGATGATCGCTATAGAAAAGGTTTTAATCAGTTTGTAATAAATATACAGAATACGGGAGAAATTTAGCATTCAGTTGTGTGACTCTAAACTATCAAGATGTCTGATTTTAATCAACAAACTGTAATCCTACGTGAAGTTGAGAAAACTCGAAACGCTGTGAAAAGAAAGTACGATTCATTAAAATTACACAATTTAAAAGTGGAGAAGAATTTAAATGATTCGTTCAAGCTAATCGTGAATCCTCTAGAAAAGCTCATCGATGTAAGTAAAAGAAGTTTAGCCCCAGTAGCAGCATCAGTTAAAAAAGAAAAAAGAAAGAAGAGAAAATTGGAGTGGATTAAAAAAAAAGATGAAGATGATGACAATGACGGAAATGATGATGGTGATGATGGTGATAATGACAACGATATTCTTGGTGAATCATCTTTTGAATCAGCTGTAGACTATTCAGATATTTCAGATCATGAAGAAACCATCACTAAAGCTGATAATTTGGATGGTGAAAAAACTGATGATAGTGTTGATAAAAACGTTCAATTGTTGCTTAAGGGGACAAACCACCTTTAAAATCTGAAACAAAAAATTCAATATTAGATTTTAATTTTAAAATATAATTGAAAAAGAGTCTTTGTCTATAAAAGTACTTACAATAAACATTAAATATTTAAATTTTTATTATATTTCAACTTGAAATGCCTCCCTGGCAAAGCAGACTAGTTTCGATGACTTTTTTCACTGTCCGTAAGATTCAAAGTGTACGCATGGTTGGATTGGGCTAAAATTTTATAGAGATACTCTTTATACGTGTACTTTCAGTATGAGCGGAGGAATTTTTATTTGAGCTAGTAGAAGTATATTTTTGTTTAAATAATTGCAATATTACAACTATTTTGCAATAATTATATCACTTTTATTGGTGTTGAATCAATTCTACTCGTTCAATTCAAAATCCCTCCGCTCATACTGAAAGTACTCCTCTAACAAGTATCTCCACAAACTTTGAGCCCAATCCAACCATGCGTTCCCTTGGAATTCTATGGACAGTGAGCTAAGATTCAGAAAAACAATATTATGAGATATTTAACAATTAAGATTTCAATTATATTAGCTATAATTGATACTTATCTAATATGTTAAGGATCTTATCTACTCTTTCTAATGCATTAGATAAGCGTATCCTCCAGTTGGCACCAATATTCCACGGTTGGCTTAGGTTGAACCGCTCTTTTGTTGTTGCATAAGCTGAAATCAGAAAAAAACACAAAAATTAGAAATTTAAGTACACTGCACTTATCACACTTAACTCAGTTAATAATACTCACCTGTCACTTTTGACAGAGACGGTTCATGCCAGCTCTGCAAAGAATAAAATAAAAAATTTATATTTTAGAGGGAATAAATATAATTTAGTTCCTAAATTATATTTATTTATTTATTTTATTAAATAAATTAAATAATAAATACAAATTAGTGTCAATACAAATATAATCATTAGTTAAAATCAAGATTTATAATAAATACATTTATAATAAATACCTTAGTATGCTCCTGCTGCATATGATTCCTCTGAGATTCCTTCTCGTATTCTTCTTCTGATAGTCCGGGCCTCTACGGTACTGCTTAATGTTTTTCTTTCTGCATGAAAGAGTCTGGCATCGTTGCTCGTATTGGTCTAATCCACTGCTGCACATCCTGGGCTGATGTCAAACTTCCTCATAATATTCAGAAATCCTGTGCGTCCATCATTGAAACAGGTCACAGCTATATATACACCAATCTTGACACTTTACACACACAATATCAACTTTGAACCCGAAGCCTTGTTCAGTACCAGACTCACTAAATGTCACTTTACCGTTGCACTTATTGCATGCTAAAATGTCCTGAAGTGCAGGGAATAGAATATTGATGTCAATAATTCTATTTCTTGTATCACTAATAGAGTCTTTGACCACTATTGCACTTTTAAGTTTTTTTGCACTGGTAGAGGGTCTTGGTCTTTTTGATTGATTTTCATTCTTCGTCAAAAATTCTCTTGGCCTCTTCTTAGGTCTCCATCGAGAATACTTACTGTTAGGATGAGTACTTTGAAGTCTTCCCTTCTTATCCCTCGAAGACATTTTGCACAAATTTTGCTGCACTACACACACACACAACACAAATTGTCAAGAAAAAAAAATAAAATACACAAATGAATTTTAAAAACAGATTTGTTTAAAATTGCCAACTTTTAAACAAACAATTATCGTATAATTTAAAATTTTTGTAGCAATATCAGTATGTAAATATCAGCTGTATTTATATACCAATAATCAGCATATAAATATCAGCTGTGTTTATCTACACATACCAATAAGCTGTGTGAAAATAATCGAATTAGAGCTACTTGAAGGTAGTTCGAAAACTCTTTCGTTCTCACCTGCAAGCGAGTTTGTACGTCCATGCAGACGCATCTGGTGGACCGCCAAGACTAGGATTCAAGCTGACTAGTGATGGAAATTTTGATTTAGAGAATTGAAAACTGTGTAATGTAGCAAATGCTATAGAGCAAGATGATGCTGTATATCTAGAGACTGTGAAAAAGTTGATCAAACAGAGTGCTGGCAAAATTGTTGAAGATTTCCAACCTGTTAAGATAAGTTGTTAAGTGATAAAGTTAAGAAAATTGAGTCTGAATTGGCTATTATTAATAATACACTATCAGATTTGCAAGATAAATTACGAATTTTTAATTCTACAGTAAATAGACTTATATTATCATGACTTATATTAAATCAGCATGAAAGCAGGAGTAGTGGAGGAAGTTCATAAACCTACCAGGCGTAATTATCCACGTCATTCTTTTCTCGTTAAAGATATTGACGAAACTTGGCAAGCAGATCTTGTTGAAATGATTCCGTACGCTAAGCAAAACAAAGGTTTCAAGTACCTGCTCACTGTCATTGACGTATTTTCCAAGTATGCTTGGACTGATCCGGTAAAACAAAAAACTTGAAAATGTGTAGCTCAAGCTATGAAGTCAATACTAGTGCAAAAAAGAGTACCTAAGAATTTGCAAACAGATCTTGCAAAAGAATTTTACACTAAAGATTTTGATAAACTAATGAAAAGTTATAAAATTCATCTTTACTCTAATTATAGTAATCTTAAAGCATCAATTTGTGAGCGTTTCAATCGCACTCTGAAAGGCAAGATGTGGAAGTTATTTAGCCTACGTGGTACCTACAAATGGTTAGACATTTTACAAAATTTAACTTTACAGTATAATAATAGTCCACATCGAACAATAGGAATGAAACCTGTAGAAGTGAATCGAGACAAAGTTAATCATGTACTTGATCGAATTAGAAAGCCAAACATTAATCTGTGTAAAGGAGCTAAATTTAAAGTTGGAGATACAGTACGCGTAAGCAGAAACGAGGAGGTTTTCGATAAAGGCTATACACCCAATTGGTCAACTGAAGTCTTTACAATAACGCGAGTTTCACCTACAAAGCCCTACACTTATCATCTCAAGAATTATCAAGATAAGCCAATAGCCGGATGATTCTACAAGGAAGAACTTCTCAAGACGAAATATTCAGATGTCTAATTATTTCAGAAAGTGTTGAAAAAAAAGTGGTAATAGAGTTTATGTAAAATGGTCAGGTTTTGATAATGCTCACAATAGTTGGATAAATAAGAATGATATGTAAACAAATACAAATAAATTATGATTAAAAAAATTTTTTTATTGTTCATTTATTTTACATCTTCTTCATTTTTTCAAAAGTATTGGCATTATAACTTCATTTGTTTGCACAATTCTTCGCACTTCTATTTGTTGCTGGAATCAAACGTTTTTAAATTGAATTTTACGTATAACATCTGTATAGTTATAATTTGAACTTACCCATTTTGTTGTTGTTGTTGTTGTTGTATTTTGTCCCCAGGCAAGTGTATCTGTACTGTACTCTTGAAGGAATCCTTTATCGTCATAAGGACTAAGAGCAATCTTTCTCTCTCTAATGGTCTCGACGTTATGAAGCTTTGATCTTATAGCATACTGCTCCCGACTCTGAATGCATGAATTTTGTAGACAGTCCAAGTAGTCACTGAATTTAATGGTTTTCTTTACAACTGATGCCTTAACACCTTTAATTTTTTTCATACTATCTTGATTATTAACACGTGTACTGTACATTTTGCTTCTTAATCCGACAAATTCCATAAGAATCTGACCATTACACTCATCCTTCATGAGTCCAACAATTTTCTTATTAATACGTGGCATGTTAAATATATTATCTGCAGAATAATCTGAAGTATCGAACATGTGAATATTTCTTTTCATATCTTCATAAAAATCATCACAATTATAGCATAGATGAAACTATCAGTATCTGTATACAATAATTTACAATGATTTTTATCTTCCATCATATCTTCCATCATATTTGCTCATAAGTTTGACTGAAACTCTTTTTCTCACATTTTCCATAGTCTTGCCAAATATTGCATTATTCGTCAACTTGAAAAAATTCTTTTCAAATTCATTTTTTGCTACTGCTCTCATACTAGTGTTCAAATCAATGTATGATTTGAGCCATGGAGACTGCTTGAATCTTAGAATTTTATGTATTCTAATGAGTCGAAGACCATTAGAGAGAGAGCCTATTTTAGAGCCACATAGTGAATAACATAATTTCTTTTAGGATGACTTGTAGCTAAAAGTTTTTCTTGTTTAGAACCCGGAGGTTTTGCATGTTCTGGACAAAACGGTAAGTCATTATGCTCATCATGTATTTTGCTAGGATAATCTAAATCATCAGTAGATAGGCTATAGGCATACTAGATCATAGGCATTCTAGATCACCCCCTCCCAGCTCCCAGTGATCTAGAATGTCTCGTGTGTATAAGGATAGGGAATATCCCTTCCAGAGGGACAAAAGAATCGAGGAGGGGTAAAAAAGAGGAGAGAATCCCTTCCCGCGAGTGATCTAGAATGTCTCGTGTGTATAAGGATAGGGAATATCCCTTCCAGAGGGACAAAAGAGTCGAGGAGGGGTAAAAAAGAGGAGATAATCCCTTCCCGCGAGTGATCTAGAATGTCTCGTGTGTATAAGGATAGGGAATATCCCTTCCCGAGGGAAAAACAGAGTCGAGGAGGGGTAAAAGAGAACTTTCCTTGAGTGATCTAGAATGTCTCTACGTGTAAAGTATATGGTCTCCCTTCCCTTTGAGTATGCAAGGTGGGAGAAACGCTCCTCCCTCGCAGGGCCTAAGCGCGCCCCTCCTATTAAAAATTATTCCTACTGCGCTGCAGCGGAAAACGTTCTCTCCCAGGAGAGAGAGGGAAAATGTTTACCGGCTGGAAATGTACGCGATTCGATAGGACGTATAAACAGCGTGCAATTAGCGTGAAGAGGCTGGAGATAAAAAAAGGGACTGCAGAGAGCCCGGAGATTCAATCTGTTATCTTGTTCTACCTCCTATTTTTCACTCTGTTAGATAAGTCAGCTGCCATCGAAAAAAAAGATACACAAGCCGAAGCGGCGTGCTATTAGTATGGGAAATTTTAAAAGATGAGTGACGATAAGTTTATAGCGAGCTGGGAAATGATGCATGCCGATAAGTCGAAGAAGGTTGGAGGTGAAACAAAGATAAGAAAAATGGTTTGCGTTATGAGATTCGTTACCTCCTATTTTCACTCTGTTTAGTTAGGACAGTATGCGTGTATAGGAACTTTTAGATTTTATAATGATGCATGCCAATAAGTCGAAAAGGAGAGGAGATGGACTAGAGATTAAAAGGGTCTGCAGGGCCCTGCACTTCATCTAAGAGAGCTGCAGCACAAACCTTATCTTATTGACAAAGGGTGCAAGAGACGGAAGAGTAGACTGGAACTTTTCTTAAGTAACCTTCTCGAAAATCCTGCCCATTTTATCATTGAGGCTGGCGAAGATAAGAATTGTTTCACTGTTTTCACTCTGTTTAGTTAGGACAGTATGCGTGTATAGGAACGTTTATAATGACGCAAGCCGTTAAGTTGAAAAGGGACTGTAGAGCCCTGCGTCATTTTTCCTGCACTTTATCTAAGAAAGCTGCAGCACAAACCTTATCTTATTGGCATAGGGTACAAGAGATGAAGAGTAGGCTGGAAGAATGTTTCTCTTAAGTAACCTTCTCGAAAATCCTGCCCATTTTTATCATTGAGGCTGGCGAAGATAAGAATTGTTTCACTGTTTTCACTCTGTTTAGTTTGGACAGTATGCGTGTATAGGAACGTTTATAATGATGCAAGCCGAAAAGTTGAAAAGGGTCTGCAGAGCCCAGAGAATGAGAGGGGATTTTTGTAGGGGTGTGGGTAAAATTTACGCTAAGTGATCTAGGGAGATCTGTCCTATAAATACTTGAGGCGAACCAAGGGTCATCAGTTGAAATTTCATCTGCTAAAACTAAAAACCAATACCATGGAATCTAGTAGCAGCAGCAGCAGCAGCAGCAGTAGTAGCAGCAGCAGCAGGACTGAAACTGGATAGTGGATTACGCGCCCATATTTTTGATGATAATTAATCATTTGGAATGGGCTATGAAAACCGTCGATTCTTGTAAGAATACAAAAATTTTTTTAATTTTAATAATTATATATTTAGAAAGTATAAATCACTAAAAGATAATATTATTTTAATTTTTCTTTGTAGTACCGCCACTTCCACCAATTGCTGCATTACAGCAGTTATATGACGGAATGCCAGCGAGATCTAGAAGCTCGAGTAAAAGTTCGGGTAGCTCGAGCAGAAAAAGAAAGGCTGATAAAGACAATGGGTCAATGTCCAAGATACTCAAGTGGTCACCAGGTAAAATTATTAAAAAAAATTATATATTTTTTGTATGATTTTATTTATAATTTTAAATAAAATTAATAATTTTTCTTATTTTCCTGTGTACAGCAGAGCCGTTACCTGAATCTGTAGAGGCTTTACCTGGACCGTAGGGGATAACTAATAGTATAAATATTGAGTCGTCCTCGTCGAGGACAATAACAACAGACAGTCTCTGTAAGTTTTAAATATCTATTTATTTAATATTTATTTTATATAAGGTCAGCATTGCATCTAACGTTATACCTAAATATTTAATAGTCGGTTTAGAAGTAATTTCATGACCGCCTATTCTCAAGGTAATTGTCTCCGTCTTGTTTCTGCTAGATATTAGGATTGCCTCCGTTTTATGGCCTGCAAGCTTTCTTTTTTTTGCTACCAATACCAAAGCTATGTCGTCTGCGAATCCTACGATCATTGCTCCTTCTGGTAATTCTAGCTTGAGTACGCCATCGTACATAATGTTCCACAACGATGGGCCCAGTCAGACCCCTGTGGAACTCCCCCGGTAACCTTATAATTCACCGTGCCCTCCTCGGTCTCGTATAAGAGAGTTCTGTCCTTGAGGTAGTCAGAGATTATTCTTCTTATATAAGGAGGAACTCCTAGTCTCACTAGTGCTTCGTGAATTTTGCACCAATTTGCAGAGTTAAATGCATTTTTAACGTCAAGTGTAACCACCGCGCAGTACTTTTTCGCCCCGCCTTTCCATCTTTTCCCGCTTATGGCTGTCCGTGCTGTATTCACCACTAAGCCGATAGCGTCTAATATTGAGCGGCACTTACGGAAACCATACTGGTGTTCCGCAAGCTCCTCTGGCCCCTCGGTGTTGTCTTCCATCTTAACGAAGATTATGCGCTCTAATACTTTGCCCTGCGTATCGAGCATGCAGAGCGGTCGGTATGACGACCCTTCTCCAGGTGGTTTGCTACCCTTTGGTAGCAACACAAGCCTTTGCTTTTCCCAGTTTAATGGAAACGTTCCTTCTTTGAGACAAGTGTTGTACAAGTCTATAAACTCTGCTGGGTGAGTCTGGATGGTATGTTTCAATGCAATATTGGGTATGCCATCAAATCCTGGAGTCTTATTGTTTCCAATCCTTCGGCAGGCTGATAGTAGCTCCTCCTCCGTAATTAAGGGTATATTATCTACATCTATTTATTCTACCATAGCACATGGAATTTCCGACTGATTTGGGAAGAGTGTTGTTACCACCCTGCTTAGTGCCTCTAGGCACTTTGGTGGGGGTATGTAACTTCCCTTGATCTTCTTCATGACAATTTTATAAGGTCGGCCCCAAAGGTCTTCATTGACCTCATTTTGCAGTTCTCTTAGACATCTTTGTTTACTCTTTCTTATACACCTTTTAAGGTTGCGCTTAGCTTCTTTCATTTTTTCATTGCAGTTCTCTACCGCATCCATTCCTCTACCGGTTCGGTAGAATTTCTTCCTTGCCTGTTGTTCCAATCTTCTAGCTCGATGGCAAACGCTGCGCGCTTGTTTGATCTTGACATTCCACCAATATGCTGGTAGCCATCTTTGACTGGACACTTTTCTCGGCATTACCGCGTCGCGCGCTTTGGTGAACTGGCCCGTCATTTGTGCAGCCTTGTCGTCTGCTGATCCCGTCAATTGAATATTATCAAACATCGTCAAGAATAACTCTTTGTCATACTCTTTGGTTTTTCATTCAGTTCTTGTACTACTGGGCTTTGTACAGAATTTCCTATTTGGTCCGTCTAGCTCCATTATTATAGCTAGGTGATCACTATTTGCGTAGTGATCACTCACGATCCATTTGTTTACCTGACTTACGAGGCAGTTACTGACAAATGTCAAGTCTATGAATGACTCTGCATCTCCTTTTTTGAACGTGGGGGTGTCGTCTTGATTCAGCAAAACCAAGTCTAGTAGCGTGAATGCCTCCAGTAGCACTCGTCCCCGTTTATTGATTCTGCTACTACCCCACTCGATCGCCCATGCGTTAAAATCTCCTGCTATTATAGCTGGTTTTTTATTCGTAGCGTCTTGTACCAGCCGGTCTAGTAGTTGTTGAAACTGCTCTATTGATGCGCTAGGCGGGACATAACAACTGTATACATGTATGCCGCCTATTTTCGCTCTTACGAAGCCGTTTTCCTTGGTTACCATCTTGCCCTGGAAGGTAAAGTCATTGCATGCCCAGATAGCGGCTTTACCTGAGGCGTCAGATTCCCAGGATGGTTCATTGAAATCTTTGTACTGCTCACTGACGAGAGCGAGATCGATATGTGTGTGTGCGTGTGGGACGAGAGCGACACAAGTGTGTGTGAGTGTGTGTGCGAGAAAGAGAGAGAGATTTAACTGAATAAATATAATAAAAAATTTTCTTACTTTATTCTCCATGGCGATGATCTTAAAATTTAAGTATTTTTTAAAAACTTATGTAAACACTAACTTTAACACACGATGTTACTGGACTAAGAGCATCGGTTCGAATGGTACCAGGGGTCAGCTAGTGTGCCCGAAAAGCTTCCTTCTGCACGCCTGAAAGCAATAAGTGTCAAATAAAGTAACCTCATCAGTTCGAGGGGTGTAAGTGACTCGAGAAATGCCAGACTACAGGGTGGTTTTTTTCAGACGCGACGCTGCATGTGGATGCAATAATTGTCGCATAAACTAGCAGTATCGTTTCGAGGGTTGGGAAAACTGAAGAAATGTGAGACTCTAGGGTAGAATTCTTAGACGAACTGTTTTTGCTATAGATATTTTTTTCTAAAATTTTTACTTATTTAATGTTAAATTAATATTATTTATACCAGTAAAGTCTCAGCTTTCTATTTTAAGATGCTTCCTCCAATTAAACTAATAAATTAATGATAATAATCCGTGCAGCAAGACAACTTCAGACAACTGAAATACATATCGTTGGCAATTTGGTTTAAATAGGATAATAGTTGAAAGAGTGGGGGTAATTTTCATAATGTAAAATCATTACAAATATTTTAGAAGTATGAGAGAGAGGGTAGCTGCATGTGCTCGAAGAAAAATCTGAGAATCTAGCTGTTTTGGCTGCACCGCACGTGCTGTGGAGAATCGATACACCAAAAATACGTCAGAATAGGGACTATGGGAGATGCATTTAAAAGTATGAGAGAGGGGGTAGTCGAAAAATCTAACGATCTAGCGGCTACACCGCGCGGGCTGTAGGAAATTAATGCGCTTTGAACGAAAATATAGCCTGCAGACGCCTGAGTGGGGAGTATGGGAGATGCATTTAAAAGTATGAGAGAGAGGGTAGTCGAAAAATCTAAGGATCTAGCGGCTACACCGCGCGGGCTGTGGGAAATCGATGCACTTTGAACGAAAATACAGCCTGCAGACGCCTGAGTGGGGAGTATGGGAGATGCATTTAAAAGTATGAGAGAGAGGGTAGCTGATGCGATCCGAAGAAAAGAGACCTTGCACGTTGCTAGCGTTTTCGAGTGTACTCAAGCAGTATACTGAGCTCTACATTACATTAGTTGAGAAAGCTTGCTGTAGCATTTGTAAGTATATTTTAAATATTTTATTATTTCATATATAATTTTATTTTTAATAATAAGTAATATTTTCATAGATAAAATAGATTTACCTGTTGATATCCAGGGATTAAAGGGACAAAACGGTCAATTTATAATCAAGGAGTTGGCCTACATTGATCCCAACGAGCCAGCAGCAGTAGCTCAACTAGCAACGTTTCAACCACCGCACTCTTGGTACGACTTGCCCAGCAATGTCCAGTGTGCCAATCTATGGCTTAAGTGTTCTTTCCACGGGTTAAAGTGGATCGATGGTGACCTTCCATATGACAAGGTAGTTGAAGTTTGCTCCAGCCTTCTCGACTTATCACCGACAAGAAACGTGATTGTTTGGGTAAAAGGTGTGCAGAAAAAGGAGTGGCTGCAGTCATATTTCTCCGACATTCGTAACGTAGAAGATCTCGGCTGTCCATCCTTAAAGACACCAGGATTTCGACCTCCGCTGGTGTGTACGCTTCACCTTCCTGACTGGCAGCAGAATTGCGTAGTTCAAAACGTTTGCGCAATAAACAAGTGGCTCCGCGTTGTACGGCGAGATTTTATCTTCCCACTGTATTTCTTTGAGGAATATTATTCCCCATCTGATTCTGATGCAACAACGTCAATATTGGAAGGATAATTTATTACGTGAGTATAATATATTCTTATAACTAATACATAAAAAATATAATAAGCATATATATATATATATATTGTTTCATTACTTTAATAGGAAATTCTAAAATACTGTAAACGAGATCTAGCCATTTTGAGATTGGCAAGTTTAGCTTTTCGCAAAACATTTATGAAATTTGCTGTCGATCCTTTTACCGAAGGTACAGCCATAGCCTCTTCTTGCATGCGTGTATTCAGAAAGACATTCTTGAAAAAGGATCGAATTGGTATTATACCACCTTGTGGTTACAGAATGACAGATAATAAGTATGAAGCTGCTATACACTGGCTTGCCTGGATGGAGCAATGAGTTATTCACCGACACATTGAACACGCGGGACGTGGTTAAGAAAGAAGGTTGCCAGAAAATATCGTGGTTGATGGTCACAGTGCACTGCGAGACGAAGAGAACCACCGCGGTATAGTGTTCCAGTTTCACGGATGTTTCTGGCATGGATGCCCCCGATGCTATAGAATAAATAGAGATGCAAAATTGGCGAGTGGTGAGTCTATGGATGCAAGGTACGAGAGGACATTGGGAATTCGTGATAGGTTGAGCTCAGCTAATTATCATTTGATTGAAAAATGGGAGTGCCAGTTTAATGATGAGATCTAACAAATGAGAAATTCTGTCGCTTCATTCGTGAAAATTCGGCGAACGTACGATAAAAACCGCTTGATTCCCGAGATGCATTTTTCGGTGGACGTACAAGTAAACACCGTCAAGGTGTTTGATTGTGAGGGTCAAGAGAAGATTAACTATGTCGATGTGTGTTCTCTCTATCCCTTCATCTGTAAGTACGGCAAGTATCCTGATGGTCATCCAAAAATTTATGTCGGTCAAGAGGAGTGTGCACGGTTGATAGGTATCCACAATGATATTTCACAAGTAAATGGGTTGATGCGATATACTACCACCGAAAAATTTATATCACCCTTTGTTACCAGTAAAGATGCACGGTAAATTGATATTCCCATTATGTCGAACATGTTGCGAACAATTGATACAAGATGACTGTCCTCATGAAGATCCTGAAGAGTGTGTATTGCGAAGAAATTAGATGTCGCAGGAAGTGAAAGTGGCTGTGACATTTGGTTACGTTGTCAAGTCTGTTTATGAAATTTGGCAATACGAGATGACACAGTATAATCATGAAGAACGGAAAGGTGGTATTTTTGCCGGATATATCAACGAGTTTTTTACTCAAAAGGTTGCAGCGTCGAGATATCCACCAGATTGCACCACAGAGGAAGACAGGGACTACTATTTCAAAGAACAGGAACGCAACGTAGGTATAACCTTGAATAAAGATACGTTTGAATGCCGGTTTACGATCTGTGGCAAAACTCTTGTTGTAAACAATCGAGAAACTTTGATAAATTTACTTACCAGTGCAGAGGCTCTATGTTAATTGGTGGTACAGAGACGAGGCTCTTAAGACACCTTCGCTCTCATCTTCAATGACAAACATGGTCCTCGCTGCTTTTACAACGGCACAAGCACGTCTCAAACTGTTCGAATATCTACATGCTTTGGGGCCTCGAGCCCTCTATTACGACACTGATTCAGTATTTTATGCTAGCAAACGGGAAAGCAGTGAGTACAATTACCAATTGGTACGTCATTGGGTACTTTGACGGATGAGTTAGCCGATAAGGGTCCTAGTACATACATCACGAGCTTTCTCTCGGGTGGGCCAAAATTTTATGCGTACAAATGTAGGAAACCAAACGGCGAAGAGAAGTGTGTGGGCAAGGTAAAAGGTATTCGTCTGAACTACACAAATAGTTAACTAGTCAATTTTGATACGATTCGAGAGATGATCACCTCTCCGGATATGGAAATAGTTCTGACGAATAGTGCTATACGTAGAACGGTGTTCCACGATGTGATAACTCAGAATGAGACCAAAACAAGCAAACCTGTCTATGGCAAACAAAGATTGGTGAGGTTAGACAAAAGTTATCCATATGGTTATAAGAACGACCCGAGCGACAACTGACGCCATACAGTGACGTGCAGTAAACCCCCGCCCCTCCCCGTAAACAGATAGCGCTACAAAAGAAGCTGTTTATTGGATACACAGCTTCATCATCGTACTAATTGGACAGGACACATCAGCATCAAGTTGATTGGATACGGTACGCTGTCTTAAAAGCTAATTGGTTGTTTGGACTGACGAGATTGGTGGTGGTGGTGGTGGCAACGATGGCTCTAGTCGTGGGGGCATCTATATTTTAGCAAGGGCGTTCACTCTGCATATCACCAGTCTTTGCAAATCATCAGTATTTAACTGGCTATACGACACAGCATTGAAGAGGAAGTACACGGCTTTTTCATCTATTTCAATAAAAAGTATGTATATCAATTATAATTATTATTATCATTGAAATAATAATAATAATGAAATGATGTTGTACATTATATTTTTAGATGGATTTAGAGGGCTTGAACAGAATTGTTAGTGGTGGCTACCTTCCTACGAAGACGGTATCCAAGCTGGAGGTTGACCGCCATCACATGGTGACAGCACTAAAAGAAGCCAAGACACCTTTTGGCTCGAAGATTGTTGCAGTTCTCGACGAAGAATTCCAAATTTTTCTTCCTTCTCGAGTATCTTCTGCACTGACGAGAAATACTAACTTGCTTGACAGTCTGAGTGATCAAGCCAACAAATTACAACTTTTTTTAGATTATAAAGGTAATAACGCTATTGAGTTTAGTGCAGTGTAAAGCTTTCGTGAATAAAAACTATAAATGTGGAAAAGCGGGTACGATTTCAAGAGAAATCAGTAGTTTATTCAATGTGTGTATGGATGTATGCATATAAAAAAGCACTTCGTGGAGAATGGGAACAAATAGCCCGTGATCGACAATGTTTTCGAATGAGGATTGAGAGAACTAGTAGTAAATTCGAGAACATTTATTACGCGCTTCCACATCCGGCAGCGTACGCTGGTATTGATAAACTTTATCAAGCTACGCGTAGGAGAAGCAGAAAAACTGATAAAAAAGAAAAAATTTATTGTGTGAGTGTTGTAGAGTGGCTTGAGAGTCAAGATACGTATAATCTACATCGATCAGTTAGACGTCGATTTCCGGGACGTAGTTACAATGTGCGAAATTTCGATGATGTTTGGGAGGCTAATCTGATGGATTTGAGATCTTTGGAAACTTACAACGAAGGATATATTTATATTTTGATAGCTCTCGATGTTGTCAGTAAATATAGTTAGCTGGAGCCGATCAAGCAAAAAACTTCGAGAAACGTCGCTGAGGCTTTCTTACGTGGGCTTTCGAGACGCAATGGGCGTAAACCAATGTGTCTCCAGACAGATAAGGGTAAAGAATTCCTTGATCGTGAGACGCAGCAAGTTTTGAACGACAATGACATCAATCACAGAGTGTCACACAGTCCGGATACAAAAGCCGCCATCGCAGAGAGACTTATACGAACTATTAAGCAGCAAATTTGGGGATATTTCACTCACAAAAATACACGGAGGTACATCGACGTGCTGCAGAATATTATCGAGGCGTACAATCATAGCAAACACTCAGCGATAAAGACGACACCTGCATCTGTGATAATGTACCACGCTGGAAAAGCACGAGAGAATTTACAGCGTCGATATAATAACAATAAGTATAAACTTAACCCTAAGTTCAAAGTCGGTGAGCTGTTTCGCGTCAGTTGTGCACGAACCGTCTCTGACAAAGGATACGAGAGCGGCTAGACGCTAGAGTTATTTAAAATTGTACGGATTTCTCTTACGCGCCCACCATCTGTCTACCATTTGCAAGATCTGGCAGGTGAGGTCATAGACGGTTTTTTCTACGCAGAGGAATTGAGCAGAGTCCGAAAAGATCTGGTCACTGAATCATTCGAAATAGAACAAATTTTACACAGCAGAGGTAAGGGACGCTCAAAGGAGTATTTCGTCAGCTGGAAAGACTATCCAGAAAAGTTCAATTTCTGGGTCAAGGCTAACCAACTTTCGCAAATATGAGGGATCAATTTTACATTATTCTGCCTAGCAACAGCAGTATGAATTATTTCACGGAAAACACTACAACGCATTACGTTACACAACTGTCACAACAGATCAGATTACAAGGTTCATGGGTGGTTGCCCTCACAGAGGTTCAAATTCCGCTGACGTTTCAGCACGTGTCAGCCAATAATGAAGAAAGAAAAATTGCCCTAAAACGAATTCCCTCCACAAGGTTTGAGACAAATGAGTTGAGAGTGGTGTAACGGTTGCGTCCCCCTTGCCCCGGATTTTTTCAGTTGGGATTCAGGATTCGGAAAGGGGTGAGGTTAGAAATAACTTCGTTTGGTTAAATTTTAATAATTAGTATATTTAGCATTCTCTAAAGTGCGTCATCATTCGCCATCTGTATCCAAACAAAAGTACGCTTTTAAAAAGACTTATCTCTTACAGCTATTCCTTATTATCTAAGCGGTAATCGGTACTTATTAACAATCGGTACGGTACTTAATTCTACGGTATTACGCTTGACATTAGTCGTTGCTTACATTTGTTTCGCTTAAACATTCGTAACGCTTGTTCGGTCGCCGGTATGCCTCGCTTACAATTACTTATATCGACTACGCCTCGAGCACGGCGGTTCGGTTGTTACCAGGTGTGTAATTTGTTATTACGGAGTCCTCGCGAGAACGTGTGCGCACGATCTTGTGTGGACTCTGCACTGGTTCCCGATTTCCCCCTACCCTGTGTGCGCACAGCGGCAAGTGAAACGGCGGAACGGTGGGGCTGTATGTGAGCGTGCAGAGTCTGACAGAGACGTGTGCACAAGACTCTGCAAGTCTCTGCAGTCAGTTTCGGGTTCTGGTTACCCTGTGTGCGCACAGTGGTAACAGGAACGGTCGAAACGGTGTGACGGTGCAGCGGTATGTGCGTGGCGGGTGTGCAGATTCTAACAGAGACGTGTGCGCATGACTCTGCCAGTATTTGCAGCCAGTTTCGGGTTCCGATTGCCCTGTGTGCGCACACGGCAAACGGTCGCCGGTTTCGTTCGCGGCTGTGTTTACATTGTACGAGCACGTGTTGCTACCCATGAGCACTCGGCTTGTGCTCATGTTATTGTCGTGCGGGTCTGCCTTTCGCTCGCTTTGTTTGTGTGCCTACCTGTACATATTCTGCACGAGACTGATGTCTCGTTGCAGTGGAAAATTTTATAATCACAGAATCGCTAATTCTTCCAGGAAATTACAAAGACACTCACACTCTGGTTGAGGAGATAAATAACTTAGAATGTATCAGTGGTCATTTGCGGTTGGTAGTTGAACGTGGCGGCTATGTGACAGTCTGCAGAATCTGTGAAAAGACTACCTGCTCTCAGTTCAGTCACGTGCTTTTCTTATCAGAAAAAGTGCGAAAAATTCTCGGATCTGAGAATGATAAATAAATTCTTCTTGTTACCGATCAAGACAACACAGAGGCTGATAGACCTGCTAGACTTTCCAATGGTCTGCCATCCATGTTTTTGATCTACAGCGACATCTATGAACCGTATATGACAGGTGATGTTCAATCAAGGCTGCTACGGGGTTTATTGATGAATAGCGATAATTACAAATACGGTACTACTCGAATCAAAAGTTTCTCGCCACCAATATACATACCACTGTTATTCAGCTCATTTCAGACTGTTGAAATATACATAAGAGACGAATGTGGGCAGTCGATACCATTCGATTATAGGACAGTGACCGTGACACTTCATTTCAAAAAAGTCGAATAGATGAATCGCTACGAAGATTACTTCAGTTGCCAAGTTGGCAATGGTTACCCTGAAGGAGGAGGAGAAGGGGAAGGAATCCATACACCGAAGGTATTGGCCATATTTACATCGGTTCTCCATACCAAAGAGGTTACGGTGGTATCGGCTCCTTCCTAGCCGGCATATTTCGTCGAATTCTCCCACTTAGCAAAAGAGGCGCAAAAGCTGTGGGTAAGGAGGCTGTACGATGACTCACCGATAGAATTTGTGATTCCCGGGAATAGCGATGAATACCTCGATCTGGCTCATACAATGCTTAG
The DNA here is from genome assembly GCA_020010945.3 of Muscidifurax raptorellus. NCBI lineage: Eukaryota > Metazoa > Arthropoda > Insecta > Hymenoptera > Pteromalidae > Muscidifurax > Muscidifurax raptorellus. Next base: position 31,356,192 of record CM052080.1, on the reverse strand, counting down.
TCTTCGTGTAAATTTGAGATCTAGTCAATCCGAAGAAGATATAGCTAAAGGAGAGTGAGCAGCTTTTAGACTTTTGCAAGCTCGAGTAGGACCAATCAATAATTTGATGCATTCGGTGTTCAATTAAGTGGATGTGCAATTCAATTAGAAGCTCGTGTCACCACCTACCAACGCCTATGCCTACAGATCGTACATCGAAACACTGCTGAATTACGGACCTGCCGCCAAATACTCCCACTTGTCGACTGTCTTGTGGTGTGACGACACGGCGGGAAAAATGAACGACACAGAAAATCAGAACGTGGGATTAATGCAGAGACGAAAATTGCTTGCTGCTAATAAATCTATCGACCTTATTGGACACCTTCACATAGATGTGTTTAATCAGGAGAAGGTGCTGATCAATGGAGTTGAAGTGAGGGTACGCTTAGTGAAATCTCGCGATAACTTTTGCCTGATGGATATTGCAGGCTCTTATTCCATACACATTGAGGAGGCGAACCTTCTAGTCAGACGCGTAAAAATCAGTCCGGGTATATTGCTAGCACACGCTTAATCACTCTCAAAAACAACGGCTAAATACCCTTTAACACCGGTAGAAGTCAAAGCAATGACTATGCACAGTGGCATACACGGCGAAACAATTGCATTCTATACGCAGAGTATGATAATATTTTGGAAATTGATGCTTCACGCCAAGTCATTGTCGATTTCAGCGGTTAAATCACAGATGTCGCTAGCTCAGTATTACTGTATATATACACTGACCGAACACCTTTTCATGGCCAGTCTGTCTCTTTGCGTAACGTTTTGCTTTCTATCGCTGTTATACGATGCACCCTCGACATGGACGTGATCATTGATATTCAGTTCTTCAAAGATAGTAGGCATCGTAATGTACCGAAACAGGTTGCCGTAGTGGCTGTAAGTGGCGATTTTTCCGGCCGTTGGATAGTGACACCGAAAATAGCGCTTAATCATCTCACTGAGGATATCAGAAAGCACAACGATTGGCTGACCAAATTGTAAATAATTTCGCTGAAATAATGTTCGACTAGAGCGACTCTTCTGACGTGTGCGGTCAGTATTGTATTATGTTTTTGCGTTACATGAGCGTCGCTCTGGGTTCAGATAAATTTCTCGAGAATTTCTCTGACAATCTGCGAAAAAATGATGGGTAGTCAGATGGTATGTAGGTTGTAAAGAAAGAAAAAGCGCTGACGAAAATTTCATCGGTAACGGTGGTTGCATTGTCAGGTGCTTACAAAGCTGCAGTTCTAAGATGTTTTTATTGTAGCGCAAGATGATACTGTTGGACACAGCGTATTTTTTTCTCCGAATGTTTGTTGCTGAATTAGCCTTAATGCACTCTCTTTATCCCCGCTAAGCGTCGCACACGTGGCGATTGACACCTCCACAGCCATCATCTCTCTCTCTCTCTCTCTCTCTCTCTCTCTCTCTCTCTCTCTCTCTCTCTCTCTCTCCCTCTCTCTCTCTCTCACTCTCTCACTCTCTCACTCTCCACCATTGCCTACTGCATTTCAAAAGCTGAGAGTAGTTTAGTCGTTTCAAAGTCGTTGAAGAGCTGACAGCGACAACAAGAACAGCAACAGCTGCTGAGCACACTATATACTTAGGACGAGTCGTACGCAACGGAAATCATCGTTGGGCTGGAATACGACAACTTCACAGATGAGTACTACAAACCTGTGGTGCGCCTATTGGGGGACGACTTTACTGGAATCCCCTTTACCTACGACGATTGGCTGATATTCACAAACTGTTTCAACGATTTTGAGAAGCATCTTTGTGACCGCAGTAGCGATGACATGGTGGGTCACCAGGTTTGCGGTACAGGATGGAGAGTAAAATTCACCTGCAGTCAGAAGAAGAAGATTATCGAAATCGAGGAGACTTAGCCTCCTGCGCCACTAGGGGAAGTAACAAAACATTCAACTATTATTATGAAAAAAATTAAGTTTCTGCGTCTGTATGAGTACATTGTGAAATGTATTAATGTGCGTCTAGAATATCTAAAGTTTGTAGCGGGTAGTGTGAGTTGCAGTGCTAGAGAATTGATAGACTTTATTAAAGACATTGATTCAGACAATATACCACAGACGAAAGTTCGTGGGTTTAGAACGACTATTGTCAGAGAAATTATTAATATGATTGATGATAAATGATTCGATATTATTACAACCAGTGTGCAAGCGCGTGCGAAAAAATTGAATAACCAAATACCGTTTAGTCGAAATGATATTGTCGATGTATTTTATCAGCTTGCGTCACATCATATCGATGTAATTGTTGACTTATCAAACACTCACAGCGTGTGACAAACTGTTTTTTTTTTTAAATTTGATATATCATAACCAATTTTTTTTTATTATAACAATGTATATAACAATGAATTTTTAGAACTATCGATGTTTGAATAAATAATCGATTATTAGTGGATATAAAAAATACTTATCTTCTATTTATTTCTATCTTTATATATATATATATATATATATATATATATATATATATATATATATATTTCATACATTATCTTATTCAAACTTAACAAACTACGTGGGGAAGCGAAATGTGGGTTCGATCATTCATTACCGGACGTAATCAGAGAGTGGTTACCAGAACAGATCTGGTAGGAAATCTGATTGGTTAACAACCAATCTTGATGTCCCGCAGGGCTCGATACTGAGGCTCGATACTGTTCTCTTCAGCTTGTACATCAATGATTTAAAAGATGTTTTGTATAAATATAAAAGCCCACGGAGGTGTTTGGATGAGGGTGTCACGCATCTGCTATACGTGGATGACCAGCAGATATATACAGAGGATATATACACTACAGAGTTTGAAAAATTCACGTGTTAGATATATTAAACGTGTTGGACGGGGCGAGCGCATCACCCCTCGCCGTAGCGAACTGAATTAATTGGACGTTAGTGATCGAAGAGCCTATTTCGCGGCGGTACTTGTATATAAGGCTTATTCTATGGGGCAGCCGCAGTATCTTTCTCCTCTCTTCGATAAAAAAATCAGTGCGGGTCCTCGGCGAGAGTCTCCAGGGAACTAGCCGTACCGAAGTCGCGCACAGAGGTGGGCCTAAATTCGTTTCAAGTTTTTGGGGCGAGGCAGTGTCATTCGCTGCCAGACAGCATAAGAACCATGGCCTCGCTCTCGAGATTCAAAGTGGCTCTGCCATCTAATAAATATAAGCGAAAATTGGGCCTGACGACGAATCTGTACATGAGGCTGCATATTTGTTGTTATATTATTCGCTCTGTAAACGTTGTATTAGATGTATTGACTGTGATACTGACTGTGATAATGTAAATCACTGTGATTGACTACGAAAGAATCAGGGCCTAGCACGTAACTCACACGCAACAAGTGATCGCAGCGTACATATGGTCCGAACATCATTATTTTGCATTAAACGAATCAAATCGAGCTTACATGCCAATGCCGTAAGACAAATAGTCAAATTGCGTAAAATTAATAACTTGTTAATATTGCAATCCTGAACTGGTAAGGGAAATACATAGCAGTGTTGCATGCGAAGTTCAAATCGCGGCGGATCGCACAATCAACTATCCGGGAAATTGCAACGTTAGACTGCGCGTGTTAAAAGATACGTTTTGGCTGATGCTGCACAAAGCCAATACGTGGATATTTTCAACTAATAAACCGGAAAATATTTATTTACAGTGCTTCCGCGCAGAGCAAATTATAACAATAATTACAAATTTAGGGATGCTCAAATTACACCCGAGTTGTACGACACACACTGCAAATGCGCATCTCACAGCATCATGATCATTATCGACGCTTTTGAATGAAACATCTTTCGCCATACAAATTGACATCCTGACAATAATTGCAAGATTAAATGAAAATAACAATATACTTGCGAAAATCGAGCACGCGATAGAGCGAGGGGCAGCAAATCGGAGTGAAAATCTGCACGGTATAAAATTTGAAAGTTTAGAAAACGGTGCAGGTCCACGCGACATCGCAGCTAGAGCACGCGAGATCGCATAACGTAAAGAGACCGCGTTCGAATTAAAAGACCTAGGGAAATATACATCCATATTCGGGTATTCGTCAACGACCTTCTTAGTACTTACGATAATAATAGTCATCGTGATTTTATATATAAAGCACAGGTGTGTTAGCAATCCAATCGATAGAATAATTAAACAACAAGAGACGGTGATGGCTCTTGACCATATACAACACCGCTACAACAGCCGCGATACCATGAACACGGCATAAAGATGAAGGGCGCCGAAAATGAGCCCTCCGAATACCGCGTTAACGCAGAACAAAAATAATGCTAAGCTGCGCAAAAGCGTAAGAGACAGGGAAAAATTTAGTACACCACCTAAACTCACCACATGATACGGTTCTCACATTGTAAGCGCAAAGAGCGCATCAGCGCATGACTAGATGCGTTTTTTTCTCGTATATCTTATATTCTTAGTAATAAAATAGTACTCTATTTTCATATAATAATAACAATATTATACAGGGTCCAGCGCAGAAAACCGGCAGCTTGTTTCCGGAAAACGCTGGGAAAAACCACATAGTTATAAGGGTAAAATTAAAGCAAAGGCGTGGAATGCCTTATATCATTTCAATTTCTTTAAAAAGAGCGAACGTGCAATCTGACACGTGCGCCAAGATCGACAATTGTTCGACTGATTTAAGTTAACAAATTTCATGTTATACCTTTAAATTAATTTATATTATATTATATTATATCATACAAACACACCTCGTAAAATCACACACGCTTAAACAGTAGTATTCATACAGCAAAATAAAAGCAGGCATACTGTACGCATAAAAATCGAGCTTCACTCGAAACGAAAGTGGAAATAATGCTAAGACAAACAATTGAATAAATTACTCTGCGCAAGTCGAACCCTGTTCGAAAATGTAAAAGCATAAGAACGGGTTAAATAAGTAAATAATGTAAGAGAGCTCCGTCAAAAAAAAAATGTAAAGCAGCAGCGGCAGCTAGAAGCCAACACCCGCGTCATACCGCTCGTATTCGCGAAAGAGCAGTTTCGATACTACCACTTCGGGAGAAATTTGACAATTTATGCAAATCGCAAAGCCTTCAATACTACTAAGGCATTAAGAACGCAAACGCAGACTCCTTTCTCGGAACCCGGTAATTACAGAAGGCAAGGTAAACCCAGATTTACCGCGCTTATAGCTGTAAAAACTAGCTGATAAGCAAATCAGGAAAAATCCGGACGAGGAAGCACGCGCGCCGCCAGGCAGAATATTCTGGGCCCGCGCGATTAAAGCGTAGGGCATTGACGGTAACGAAAACACGTCGGAAGCATCTAGCTAGGAAAGCTCCGAATGTCGCGAAGGACCGAAAAAGCATTGCGGCATTGCCTTTGCCTTAATAGTAGTTGTCGATACAAGTGCGTAAAAGTTGATACTGAAGTCATCACGGGCTTAAGTAATAAGCCGCACAGCGAGTACGGTGGAAACCGCGGTGACCTACGCGAAATTCGCGCTCCCCGACTTTGTCTATATGATGGCCGTTCTGCTTCTCGACATTGGAAAATTTAATTTATAGAAAGCTTCGCCGATACCGACGGTTTAGCAGATGCTAAACTCATCGAGCATCTTCACGTACATATGACTGGAGCACAGCTATTTCGCGTTAAGCGAGTCGAATCGCACGCATATGCCCTTGCCTGCAGAAAGATTCGCGAAGCTGCGCAATTTTGACAGCGTGTTAATCGTGATTAATTTGAAACTTATCCGAGAAATTTAGGATAGTGCCGGAGGGTACCTAATCGAGGATCCAAGCTGTTGCGACATCAGAATTAAGCAGCTAAGAGGCACGTTTTGGCTTAGATTGTACTAAGCAAACACATAGATCTATGCCACAAGGTGGCCCGATGATATTTTTATCCAAAGTCTACGCGCCGAACAGATAGCCACTCAGATATCGGTCGCGGGCATACTCGAGGTTTACGAAGACTGCGCAGTAAACACAGGCAACGCCCGCCTGACAGCGGCCCGATCATTTAACACTGGGGTAAAGCGAACAGCTTTCGAGATGATCCAATTGAATATAACTAAAATAATAACGACCTTAAATACATCGGCGAACTCAGAGGCAGTCTTTGAGCAAGCCATGGCGAGAGAGACCGCCTACCATGCCAAAAAATTTGCACGGCACTGACCTCGAAAATTTGTAAACCGGGGCGATTCTGCGCGAAATCGCAAACAAAGCTCGGGAAATCGCATACAGGAAAGCCACAGTATTTGAGCTGAAAAATTTGAGCGATTATTCGAGCATCTTCGGATACTCGTCGTGTACTCGTCGTCTATGATAGGCACTTTGGTAATTGTTATCGATCTAATATGATGCTTCATGCATTATCGCCTCGAAAAACCTATGCGCGAGCTGATGAAGCTAAAAAAGACAATTATGATACCTGAAAATGGTGCGCGAGTTTCGCCGAAACTTAGCGGAATCCACGGCTTAATCCGTATCTTTATTTTAATGAACTACGATATAGAATAGAATAGAATAGAATAGAATAAAATTTATTTGACAAGCCAAAATAGTGTACATTCCACGTTCAGTATATAGAGCTGAATATCACAGCAGTCATTTACAATTTGGTATTATACCGCAGCAGTCGTTTACAATTTGCAATATTATAACAATTATTTAGAATTTGGTATTATACCATGTCGTCTTATAATTATTATCATGTACCATTATAAAAACTTATTCTACCGCGTCACAAAACAACAGTGCAGATTCGAATTCAAGTCGATCACAGTCAGTTATCACAGCATTAAATTTATATATATATAGACATAGACGCAGAATAGAGTCCACACTCTACTCGCCTATGATTATTTTCCACAGTCTACTCGTCTATGGATATTATCGTTTTACTCTATTTTTTAATCGGCTACGCACCGTCGGCTTATCGGATAAAGGATTTCTTTTCTGCGAAGCTAGGTAGCAAAGCGATGTTTTCAGCTTAACTAATAATAATAATAATAACTTAATATCGTTAAAATGAGTAATCTCTAACAAAGCCAAGCTGTTCGGACAGCGAGGGAGACAAGTGCTCAGTAACGCTCCTTCGCCTTCGATCAATCTTTTGTTAGTTATTTGTATATTATATCATTTTTACTGATGATAACTATTCATTAGTCAAGTTCAGACGGATAGAAGCCACGCTAAAAGGAGCAGGTGAATGATATAAATAAATTATCTTTTTCTTTTCAGACGCTACAAGTGCTGATCAAATTACGAGTAGATTTATTTTTTGGCGAAAACCCAACGCGGAGAAACCTTACACATCTTTTGTACTTTATAGTCGCATGGCACCCAGGGAAAACAAACGTATTACAACGTTTATCATAAAAATATTGTTGTTTTTTTCTTTTTTGTTGAGAACCAAGTAGCCGAACCAAGCTTATGCAGAGGCACGAAGCGCTCATCCGCGCACTCCGCTGCCCTCACACATATACACAGTAGCGCGGAGTGCGCACTCGGTGTACGACGGTCGTACATCGAGCACTCTAGGCACGGCTGTTTCTTTTCGGATGCCGAGGTCGGATACCCGCGCGGCCACGTACGCGTTACAGGCGAGCCAGGGGCTCTTCGGTGGCATTTCCGATGGCAGACAGAGCCGGTGCCGGGAGTCTCCTAGGGCAAAAGTGCAGCGTATGCACTCCTGCACGTGGAGCCGCTCGCCATCGACGCGTCGCATCAACGGCGGAGCGGGCAGATCACCGACGACTACCAAACTGAGCATTGCTCCAGCTTTGGTGAATAAACTTGGCATTAAGCCATCTTCTGGTTTTGCTTCCTCCCGCTTACAGAACAGGATCAACCTACCATCCATCTATGACCATGCAAAACCATTTCTATAAATTTTCTCAACTATAAGTAATAATCCCCCCACAGTGGCGAGTCAAAACAAACCAGTCGCCGCCGCTGCTGGTTGCGCAGACGTGCTACTGTGCCACCAGATTTTTAGATTTAGATTTAGATTTAGATAATTTTTATTTCTGTACATTTTGTTGTACAAAAAAAAAACATTAACAGTAATACAATAATAAGGTGCATTGAATTTTTATAAATAAAATAAATGAGTAATGAGACACTATGAGTGAAAGAAAGAAATGAATGATGAGTTTGTGAGATGATAGTGATTGTACAGTGTTTAGATGTTTTCAAGATTAAAAAAGTATAGCTTTGCCTGACGTTTGAAAGATGATAGTGATCTATTGTTGCGAAGATGAGAGGGCAATGAATTCTAAAGATATGATGCGCTTATATGGAATGAATTCCTTAGCGTCTCTGTTACGAAAGTCGGGATATCCAGAGGGGTCACCTCATTCCTCACGGGGCGGAGTGCGACGTGGAAGTAAAAAAAGGCCATGATATAAGATGGAGTAGCGGTGTTAAAAAGTTTCCTAAGGAAACAGGCCTTGAAATACTTCCTACGTCCATCGGTGGTGAGCCATTGCAACTCACGCATGTAGGGGTTGATGTGCTCGTCCCTCCTTACAACGAATTCTTGTGTTTACCAGTCTCTGTAGCTTTATATCCAGTTCTTGCGTCAGGTCACAGTAAACTAATGAGGAATAGTCGATGATGACAGTAGGGCTTGCACGAGATGCTTGTGTAGCTCAAAACAGGTGCTCTATCTAAAGAAGTATAGTCTATAAATAATCGAGTGTGCGCCCTTACACAGTTGAGTAACGTGCTCCTTCCAAGTAAGTTTAGAGTGAAGCTCCAGTCCCAGACTACGCACAGACGACTGATATTTGACCCTAGCTCCTCCTATGTTAATGTAGGTGTTAGCTGTAGAAGGTAGAGCGTTTATATAACAGGAGGAGCCAAGGACGATCGCCTGTGTTTTGAGAACGTTTAGTTTAAGATGATTATGTGTAGCCAACCCATAATCCTCTCGACGTTAGCACTCATCCTCACGGAATAGGAATCGAGCTCCTCAAGGTGGCATTAGCTGTAGATTTGCAAGTCATCCGCATAAATGAGATGAGATACGTCAATGTCTAGACAAAGACCGATATCATTGATGTATAATGAGAATAACAGTGGGCCTAGTACAGAGCCCTGTGGTTCTCCCATGTTTAACGGTAGAAAGGTGGAGAGTCCACTGCTGTCACCAATAACAGCCTACATTCTACCAGTGAGGTAAGAGGCGATCCAGCAGTTAACCTGTTTAGAGAAGCCGAAGGAGATTAGCTTTCTGAGTAGCCTGACGTGACACACAGTATCAAATGCCTTGCTAAAGTTAAAGAGAAATAGAAGTGTTACCTTCTTTTTGTTCATGCCAAGCCTGACATCATCAGTCAACCTGATCAAGCTGGACTGTGTGCTGTGGCCAGTGCGCAAACCAGTTTGTAGGTCATCAAGAAAAAGTCTTGATTCAAGATATTCGAAGGTTTGCTTGTGCACTAGCCACTCCAGCGCTTTGGACAAGAAACATAAGAGGGAGATCGGACAATAGTCAGTCAGAGTTGTTGGAGAACTAACTTTATTTAGTGCATGCAATAGTGACTTCTTTCAGTCCGAGGGGAAGCATGACTCGCTCAAGGATAGGTTGAAAATACGACATAGAAAGGAAGCGAATACCGGCAGTGCTTTATAAATGACAACCTGTCGGATGCCGTCACTACCCTTGGCCTGGGAGTCAAAGTGCATCACTGCATCTAAGACATCCGATTCCGTTATCTCCCTGAAATTGAAATGTTCGGGGATATTTAGACCCTCCAGGGTGTGCAGATATTCCTCTACGGCATGAGCCAGCGGATCGTTGGAGATTCCGCTGAAGTGCGCGTTGAGGTCTTCAATGGAGAAGCGACAGGGTGGTTTTTCTTTGGAGGTGGTAATTCCAAGTCTCTCAAGCTCTCTCCAGATCTCGCCGACATCAGTCAGGGGGGACAGGCGTGAGTGATAGTAATTCAGCCTGGCATCCGCGACCTGTCTATGAGCCTATCGCTTGTCTATAAAAATACAGATCCAGCGGGAGACGTGATCTGCAAAACCGTCAGTAGAGTCTGTTCCGTTCTTTCAAGAGGTCACGAAGAGCCGTGGTAAACCACGGGTGACGTTTTGGTCCAGGAGTCACTGTACGTGATGGGGCGAGATGATTAATGGCGTTAGTCAAGCTGGTGTTGAGAGTGATGATGCAAGCGTCAAGTGATGAAGTATCGAGTGATGACCAGTCACAAGCGGCGACATAAACCCTTAGTCTCTCGGCAAAGATTCCTTTGTAGTTTCGGTAAGTAAACGTTTTGGGTTCGTAGCGTAGTACTGTACGTTGAGAGTGGCGGTAATAAGGTCATATCCATTAATCAAAGGTGTATCAGTCTTCCAGTGCGACAGCAGGCGATCCTGCTCGTCGATTAAGCAGAGGTCCAGCCAGGTGTCTGATTCCGGTTTATGATGTGTAGCGCCATAGGGAACCGACTGAAGGGAGTTCTCTTCGATGTAAGCCTTGGTGAACTTGGCATCTTCAGATCGGGAGAGTTGGTCTGCATTGAAAACACCCATGATTATCTTCGTGGAGTAGTTGTGCATGTGTGTAGTAAGTTTTTCGATAAAATCATTGCCTTGAATGAAAGGGGTATGAGGTAGACGATACAGAACACCAACAAAGATGGGTGAGAGACCTCTTGCAAAGATTTTACAGAGAACATACTCTGGCTTCCCTGGCTTGCCCGACCAGACACCGTCAGACGATGTCAAAACTGTGGCTGAGAATGAATGATGAATGTAGAGGGCCACACCTCCACTATTTCTGTCTGTCCCGTCTAAGTAGTGTGTAGTTGTCAAGTAAGGGTGTGGTTTTTACCTTGTCGTCCAGCAAGGTTTCAGTTACAACTATTACGTGAAAGAGGGGACGAGCGGGCAAGAAGAGCCTCACCGCCTCAATGTGACCCGTGAGGGAGTTAGCATTGAAGTGGCAGGCCCTTAAACCCTCGGACAGAGTTACCTTATTATAGAGATAGTTGAAGATGTAGGTAATGATGATATGGATGATGATGGTGATTAGGGTGCTATGATGCGAACAGAGATTAGCGGTCGTTGCTGCTGTTGCATGGAGGTCTCTTGACAAAAAAAATGAGAGAGAAAGAGAGAGAGAGAGAGTTGGAGGTATTATATATATACATACATATTTATTGTCGATATTTGAAGCTACTCTTCAACTGCCTTTCCTTGGCTCTGAAATCCGTCGCCTGCATAATTGTCCATGTTGTAAAACTTAGATAAATTACGAAGTACTTCGGTGTGCGTCCAAGCTTTAACTTTGGTATCGTCGAATTGTTTCTACGCCAAATTCAACATTTGCTTGTCGGCACTTTTTACAAGCTCTCTGCTTGTTCGAATGGCATCTGTTACAAAACGATACAACCGATAATAGTCAGGCTACATCAAGACTTCTATAGCACGAACGTTAAGGCTCCATAATAGCGTGATAGGAGTGTCATGTAATCGCCCCGCGCGCCCTATTAACTGCCGACGAAGCAAATCGGGAAGCGGCCTTACAACAGCACTGGACACTGCCACCTGCTGTTCGATATGTTCTTCAGATGAATCTGTCTCGAGAGCAGAGGCATCACTTTTAGCATCATCCGGGAGCATAATTGTTTTTATGTACACACACTGAGTATTGGGCTGAAATGCCTTGGGTTCTACGGAACGAGTGGAGAGAGTCTCGGAGCTAATATATAGGGGCAAAGCTCGCACCGCGTATAAGTTATTTTGATTACTTTGTATATTTTAATACTCTCCACCCCTTTGCGTGTACGTGCCTGGCAGAGTAAACGGCAATTATATAAAGTAACGGTGCTCCAATTTTTTTTATATTTTTGTTTTGGCAGTGTGCGACTGGGGTAGTCAGGTGTTACTAACTGCACTTTCTGTCTCAAGCTGTGGGACCTAATTTGAGCACCCATAATGCAGTCTATGCATAAACTCTAGCTTAGGTTGTACTTAAGTTTGAAACAGTCGGTGATATGGGAACTCCAATGAGACTAAGAAAGCAACTAGATCTGCCAGGAGCGCATAGAATGTCGTTCCAGAGACACGACGGTGAGATGTAATACAAAATCTATGGACAAAAGTATCATACAGATATGAAGGATTTGAAGCATTTAGGAGAGCTTGAAAATAGAACTTGCGGGCATATGGTCAAGATGAGGCATAAGTCCAGCGGAGTTATCTTAGCTGTCAAACAGATGCATAGATCAGGAAACACTGATGAGAATAAGAGGATAATTATTTACTTGTATGGAGTTAATGGAGTTGATTTGTATGGAGTTGATGGTGACATGCGTAGACAAACTTTTAAAGTAAAGCAGACAAGCAATACCAGAAGATTTTTTAGATAAAGTTACATTTATTATAACAAGCGGTAAAAGCTTCGACAAAACTGAAGATAAAATTGGAGTAATCCACAGAGATGTCTCTTGAAAGCTGTGTGATTTTGGAATATCTAGTCGTTTGGTGGACAGTAAAGCCAAGACGAGAAGCGCTGGATGCAACCGTTTTTATTATTTAAATTGTTGCTGATAAAATTTCGATTGATTTTGCGCAGGTATTGAGAAGGGTGGTATAAGACGATCCTTCTTCTCTGCCTTCCGATGCGCTATTCTCGAAAGAATTGCAAAATTTCGTCAGTAATAACTTTACAAAATATTATAAACAAGGAAGTAGTACAAAATTTGGTCGAAATCATCAAGAACTCTTGCACCGCAATTAGAGTAATGAAACAAAAAACGTTTACAATTCTCTTAATATTTTAGTCAACACAAATCAAATTGCTCCTATTCAAGAATATAACTTAAAACTAGAAAATCGAACATTTTTACGAATTATTCACATAACTGTAATCGGTAGTAAAGGTTAAAAAAAAATGCTCGCATTATTAGATGGTGGTTCGACCATAATGTTGATAAATTTTAATACGGCCAAAGAAATAGGAGCAAAAGGCACACGGAGTAGAGTAGTGTTGAAAGGTATAGGAGAAAACGAATTGATTACATTTTCAAGTGAAAAGATCGGAATACAAATTACTTTGAATAATGCAGTTTTTTCGTAAAAAATTTAGCACTTCCTATGCAAAATTTACAAGAAAATATATCTAATTTGTGTTTGAATAGAACAGGTATTTGAATCAAATCATCCAAATATTTACCAGAAACACTCATCGGTCAAGATCATTCTAATTTAATAATAACGAGAGAATTTCGTGATATTGTAGCAAACAGACTATTTGTTTCGCAGTCTCTACTATGATAGCTACTTCATGGATATTATTAAATAAACTGATGAATATGTAAATATTATACAAAAATGTCGAATACGACATTTAAAAATTCACAGCGGGTTGAAAATTTAGACAAACTAGAATTCTCAGAAAACGAGAATTAATGCGGTGGATACACGTGCGCTAGAAATTTCGGAAAGAACAAGTCGTGACGTCAATGGTTCTTGGGAAGTTGGAATTTTATGGAAATAAGATTATATCAAATAAAATGGAAACTCAACAATAATGATAATTTTGCAAAATTATATTATTAAATGTGAATAAGCCCGGCCATGTAAGATTAGTTTTTGACGCCTTAAGAAAATATAATTCAACAAGTTTTAATAATTTACTTTTATCAGGTCCCGATTTCTTGAAATCTCTTTTTGGGGTAAGTATACGTTTTCGACAGTTTATCTTTGCAATAAAATCCGACATGAAAGATATGTTTCTAAAAATAAAAATAATAGAAGAAGACAGAAACGTACAACGTTTTTTATAGAGGGAAAGAGAAATAAATAACACTCCCGGGGAATACTTAATGAGTTCAGTATTATTTGGCGCGAAATTCTCGCCCTGTACCGCTCTCTTTATTAAAAATGAAAACGTGAATTTATTTGCATCTCTTTATCCTGCCGCAGCAAAGAATTTAATTAATAATTGCTATATGATTTTCTTGATAGTTATGAAACTAAGGAGGAAGCAAGGGAACGCGTGAAACAGGTTATAGAAATAAATTTATTGGCAAACTGGAAAATGCATAGTTGGTCGAGTAACGTAGCGGCAGTTTTAACCGGAGTAGGAAGCAATGATAAGTTAGACGAGATGCCTATATGTAAAATGAATTTAAGCAACAAAGACAGCGAAAAAGTATTAGGCTTACAATGGATGAATACTTCGGACGAATTAATTAAATTTCGGAAGATTTATAAACTGTAAAAAAGAGACCAACAATACGAGAATTTCTACGCGTGATCATGTCAGTATTTGAACCACTCGGTTTCTTGTCCTAATTACTATACTGTCACGTATACTAATGCAAGACGTATAGTCAAGTAAAATCGATTGGGATGAGAAACTGCGAGATCAAGAATTCATTTGTTGGAAAGAACTACTTTTAGATTCAGAATTAAAATTACTTTAAAAAGTATAACAATCCCACACTTAGGATTGCAAGCTGCTTTGTTAGGGACGAGGGTTGCAAAAATGATAGGCGACGAACATGAATTTAATGTTGTTAAATGAGTGCTTTGATCAGACTCAGTAACCGTTTTATGTTGGATTAAATGCAAACCACGAATGTTTAAAATCTTTCTAGCGAATCGGCTAGGAGAAATTAGTGAGAATTAAAGTGAAAAAGAGTGGCGATGGTTTCCATCTGCCGACAATCCAGCTGATTATGCGTCTAGACAAGCGCCTGATGTATTAAAAAGAAACAGCCGCTGGTTAAAAGAGCTTCCTTTTTTACACAAGTCAAAAAATAAATGGCCTAAAGAAAATTTTGTAAATTTGGACGAGAATACCAATAATGACGAAATAAAAAAGGTAGCCTGAACAACGATCACACGACCTGCATTTATAGATTTCTCACGGTTTTCGACCTTGAATCGCCTTACAGACCTTGAGTAGCGTGTTTCATGCAAGAAAAAGAATCAAGAGAAGGAAACTTTCACAGGTAGAACTTAAAAATTTAGCTGAAGAAATGTGCATAAAAATAAGTGAATCCCTCTCGTTTAGTGAAGAAATTAAAACGTTAAAAAACTTTAAACTAATAGGAAACAATAATCGCATATTAACATCGAATGCTTTCATTGATGAGAGGGGTTTAATTATTGCTGGAGGTAGGCTAAGTAATTTCCATGATGCTGAAATTTCAAGTGAACATATTATTTTGGACGCAAGAGAAACCTTTACTCAGTTACTCATAAAACATTATCATGAGAAGAATTGTCATGGGAGTATAGAAACAGTATTAAATGAGTTACGTCAAAAAGTTTGGATTGATGGCATCATGCTCTGCGAAGCCTCGTTTCTAAATGTAGTACTTGCAAATGACATCGTGCCAAACCATCCCATCATAAAATGGTTCCTCTCCCATCTGCATGATTAGCTTATCGTATGAAGCCGTTTTCTCATTGTGGCCATGATTATTTTGATCCAATTATCGTAAAGGTTAGAAGCAGGCATCAAAAATCGGTAGAGTGCTCTTTTTACCTGTCTAACCACTAGAGCCATTCACATCGAACTTGTTCATATCGTACTTACTTCGGATGCGACTATTATGGATTTAAAAAGATCTATTGCTCGAAGAGGCGCACCAATGCTAATCTATAGTGATAATGAAATGAATTTTCGTGGAGCTAGGGTCGAATTAAAACAACCTATAAAAGATTTTAATGAGTCTATATTAAATGCATGGGCAACAAGAAATAAGATTGATTGAAGTTTTATACCGCTGACCGCTACACAAATGTGAGGTGCGGGAGAACGCTAAATACGCTCTGTTAATACTGCATTATCCGTAATGCTCCGAGAATGCGCTCCCAAAGAAGAAGTTTTACTAACAATTTTAGGTGAGGTAGAACATTTGATGAATTCTCGACCATTGACATTGTTATAACCCATCCGTAGGGTCTCTCATACAAGCCCATGAACGCGCCCAACCCGACACACCGTCACTACAGCGCACCGCGCCAGTAGTTCCGCGCCCGGCCGCCAGGCGGCGACGCCACCAGTTCGAGCTCCCCATAGTAGGAGAGCGTCCTGGAAGAGATATAGAGGCTCCGGGCCTGGTGCTAAGGCATTTCCCTCTCTCCGGTCAGATGCCCGGACCTAGTACGGAAGCTCGTTGCCCAGGCAACTTGAGCAGCTCGCTAGAACGCGGAGCAAAATCAGATTTTTATTTACGAATAATTACTTTGTAATTATTTTGCTACCCTCTCCTTATCGCAAGCCGAGACCCTCCTAGGTAGCCCTGCAGGCCGAATAGGAGCTCACTCGACTCTACCTCACTCAAGGCCACAGGGCAAGAGTTTCGGAACAACGACGTCGGTCTCCGTTAGGAGTCAACGCCGCCACCCAGACCGAGGCGACGATCGCCCACCAGGACTGCAGCACTCAGGTGGATTGGCCACTTTTCGTCTCTCCTACGCTTCAGCCGAGACCGCCTACTACTGAACCTGTAACCGAGCTCCTCAGCGACGATTGGTAGGAGCATGCGAAGCTGGTTGACGTACCCACTCGCTCTGCTTCCCCTGGCTTCAGGGCGCTCTTGACACCCCTGCTAGCGGCTTCATCACCAGCAGCTCCTCTACAGCTAAGCATCATCAGCCGAAAGATAGCGGCGAAGCAAGCCACTCGACCGGAGCCCCACCAGGTCTTGCTGGCCTTCCCGACCAAGAAAACAAAAACTTGTAACGGCAATCTCGTTCGGCCGACTTGGAAACTAATTCGTTTTGCTGATGTTCAAAAATCCTGAGATTTTTAACGGGGAAGAGAATTATTACCGACACAATTCGAGCGTTAATCTCGTTTATTAGAACCATGCTTTCTTTTTTCTAATAGTTTATTCATCGTTCGTGCTCATTTTCAATTGAGAAATTAATGGACTAGTTCAATAAGGTCGTGTCACGGCAATTTGGGGGATTGTACGGGGGGCTTTTCTCGAGTATAGAGGTACGTCCTACTAACCTCAAAAGTTTGATATACTGAATCGATCAATGTCAGTTTGCTACATGTGGCACTCGACCACAGATGACGCTTCGGTTGTGAGAGTATAAAACAATATCTCGCACTAGCAAGCTCACTGGATTGCTCGAGTATGCAGAGGGAGGCTTACCTAACCTCCAAGTTTGAGGTGATCATAGCCTGTATGAGTATCAGTATAAGTTTTCGACGCAAAACGGCTTTTGTTTCGAAAACATACATTGCAAAATTATTAACAAATTACTGAAAAGAAGTAGATACAGAATATTCATAAATTAACAGTTTATTTTTCGTTTCAGCTCTTAAAAATTTAGATAGAATTTGTAAGTTATTTTTACAAAAAATTGTCCACAGAATATGTTCCTTACACACCTTCCCCCAAAAAATAATTTTCTTGCAAAGTTATAAATAAATTATACAATGATGATTTTTCGTAAAATAAGAATTTTTGGTTTATCAATTTCTTAAAATAATATGAATTTGAAACATAAGTTCTTAAATTATGTATTCATTTTATAATTTAATGTAAAAAAAAGGTAAAAAATGTCATTCGTGAGAAAGTTACTATAGTGTGATGTGTATGGTCTAATTGTCAGTCTGCCGTTCTAACCTGTCATCACAGTTAATATAAATAACCAAAGAGAGTTAGATAAGTATCGTAAACTAGTTTACTGTTGTAACTTCATCTTTTCATTTTAGGTGCACGCGTTTTCGGCAAGGATATTCATCATATTTATATAGGCTTTCCAAAAGGTTTATTTGCTGTGTTTTTGCATGCCATTAGACTGCCTATATTAACTTAAATAATGGTAAGTAGCAACACCAATTTTAACTAATGAAATATGTTTATTGTGAATTGTTAAGAATAACTTATATTTCATTTCCAGTTTCAAGGCACGGTTATACAACAATGTGCTGTACCCTGGTCACCAAAAATGGCTTGTTGTGATTGCATTATAATATGACAATGTATAAGTGATTTTTCTCATTGTTCATGTTTTTACGATTTTCAGTCATTTGCCGCTGGATATCGCAAGACCCAGATGACCAATTGACTTCAAACTTTAGGAGCTTCAGAATATATATCATTCTGGATTAACAATAGATGGAGCAGAATTGAGAAAAATAAAAGTAGAAGTAAAAGAAATAAATTGGTATCCTTTCTTTGCTTTAATCCAAACCTGCCTCGAAAAGATCATTAACTTCGTCCATATCACTTGTTGATAACAACTGAGGAATAAAGTTACTATAGCGAAGCGTACGCTTCCTCTAGAAAACTTTGAGAAAGATAAGTTATCAGAGAATTTTATTTATGTGTATACATGTAATATTCATTATAATTGCTAATATTATCAATATATCAGTGGCTAATTATTTAAAATTGATATATTTCAGAAGTGTCTTCTCTTAATCTAGATAGATAGTTATAGTGAAGTTTCTTCTAAAATTTCTAGTCATTTAATCATCGGGATCCTGAGTTATCCGGTGGCAAGTGACTAAAAAGACCAAAAAACAGTTAATAATCAGTGAAGTTTACTCTCCAAACTTGTACATTTCAGAAAGGCTTTTTATAGGACGTTTCACAACTCTTATAGAAATTACACATATATTATATTATAACGGTATCAACGGTAACAATCGTTAGAAAAAATGCTGCCTACTTCCTACAGAAAAATAAATGTGAAACACCAGGAATATACCGCTAATTGTAAAGATAAAAAATAATAAAATGCAATACCTGAATAGCCCAATAACCACGTATCAGTAACACAAAATATACAACGACATATTTCTAAAATACAAGTCACATGCATACACTAACAACTAAATGATATACCATCTGGCCTTTCTCGTATAAGACATACACCTTCAAAACGTCAAAAAATACAGACCTTACAACAACCCAGGAACTTATTGTTAGATACCGCCTTTAAAAAGTATTTATACCTAAACGCCAGAAAATATGAAGCGCGTCTCCCAGAATCTGTCGTCAGCCGTCCCAAACAATTTGATACCTTTTTTGAACAATATATATTATATGAATATATATTATTTATTACG
The DNA here is from genome assembly GCA_020010945.3 of Muscidifurax raptorellus. Taxonomy (NCBI): domain Eukaryota; kingdom Metazoa; phylum Arthropoda; class Insecta; order Hymenoptera; family Pteromalidae; genus Muscidifurax; species Muscidifurax raptorellus. The sequence continues at coordinate 31,337,068 of CM052080.1, read as the reverse complement.
ATTATATATGCCTTTAAAAAGTATCCTATAGAGGCAAACGGAGTTCCCTGTACATAGATATGGTACAAAAACTTACAACTAACTGAACTAAACACTATCTAAAAATAAAATTTTCTTTGCAACTTTTACAGAGGTCTATCCTGTTTTTTTACTTACAGTCTTACCTATTCTTGATAATTGTAGATTATTTCTAGTGTTGCTATACACGGGGAAAAATTTCGAAGGTTTAGCCTTCCTATATTATTTTGGTCGTACAGATCTCTATCGATCGTATATATTTATGTCTATTGTGGGATTATAGTATACCGAAACTTGTACTCTATGAATTGTATAATTTACGGAGTATTCACACTTCGAATTCAAATATTTTGCAGTCTATTTTCATCATTCCCCGATTCCGAAAGTTTCGACAGTCTGGCAATACAAGTATAAGCGTCTACGGCTTCGACTTTCGAGCTCTGAGACTTCCAACTTCGAATAACGCGAAGGACTAGAAAGAGGAAAGAGGTTTGCTTGTGTAGTGTATATACGAAATACAGCCGCGTGGAACACCCGACAGTCGGCACGCTAGTATTCCAAGTTTCGAGATCTGAGACTGCGAAGCGTCAAGTCCCTGCGGTGCGGAGAATTTGGAGTCCCCACTCTCCCATTTTCGCATCCATACAGGCACGAAAATTGTTCAGTATCTACACTTCGAATTCGAAGCCTAATCATTCGTAATTAGATGGGACAGAGTACAATATTATTCGTGTTCCCGTAGTTTCAAAAGTATCAAATGCTGACCTTTCAAAATTTTTCTCTGTATAGTTTGATGTATATATTTTTCTTAATGTAGCATAATAGAAAGAAATAGTTTCTAATTGGAATAATTGCCTGACTGTGAGAGGTAGGTCAAGTGTTAAAAAGTAATTTTAATTTATAATTTTTAATACGTTATTTTGAATCCTTTGAATTGAATTTAAACAGTTATTGTATGCTTCTCCCCAGGCAATTATATCATAGTTAACTATGCTTTAAAAAATGCATAATGAATCATTAATAATTTTTTGCGATCTATCCCATTTTTAATTTCAACAGAAATGAAAATTAAATATCTATTTTTTTACAATATAGTCTGTATGTTTATCCCATTTGATAATGAAGTGGAACAGTAAACCTAGATATTTATGGCTTTCTATTCTTTCTGTTATATTATTGCTTACTTTAACTTGTAAATTATTCGTAAGGCTATCACAGTAGCTGCCATAAGCTATGCAAACTGTCTTGCTAACATTTAATGATAATTTGTTCGAAGTAAGCCATTTGGCGACTTTACTTAAATTCTCAATCATTTTGTTTTGAACAGATTACCACGTGTTATCGCTAGCATCAGTAGAAGACATAATATTATTGTTTTGGATATCCCTCAGTAGATCATGGACATAAAGAATGAAAAATAAAGGTCCTAAAATGGTCCCTTGTGGTACACCAATGAATATTTCTTTGTGTTCGCTTTTGCACTCTTATATCTCAACACATTGTTTTCTACCTGATAGGTGGCTAGTTATTAAAGTTAGGACACTGCCTCTTATTGCGTACTTTCCAATTTGTCTAATAGTATTTTGTGGTTCACTATGTTGAACGCATTTGCTAAATCTAGAAAGGTAATGACAATAGGATCACATTTGTCTAAATTCTCATAAATAATATTTGAAATATAGTTTAAAGCGTCCATAGTTCCTCTATTCCTTACAAACCAATATTGTTTGTCAAATATAAATCAAATATAAATATCCAATATTGCAAAATATTTGCATAATAGTTTGATATAAGCGAGATTGGTCATGTATTGGTTATTTATTGGAACTCTGTCAGCATTTTTAGTGCATTAGGCTACGTGGATTGTTGGATACACAGTTTAAAAATATATTCCAACGGTTGCGCTATATAAGTTGCGATTATTTGCTCGTGTTTGCATTAATATTATCAACACCTCCAGTTTTTTCAAGGATTCTATGATTTTTAGAATTTAAAAACTATTAGATGGGTAGATAAAGATAGATTTGTTATTTCTTACTTTATAAAAATAATCATTCATTGTTTCCGCTATAGTTAATTTGTCTTTAATATTATTGTTATTTACAACAAGATAGTCAAATGGCTTGCATTTTTATTGTTTTTGCCCAGCTTAGTATTGATGATATTCCAAAGCTGTCTTGGATTGCCAATATTTCTTTTCATTTTATTATTTTTAAATTTTTATTTCATGACATTTACAACTCTATTTAAGATTTCTTCGTAATGATTGTATTTGTTTTTCAGTGCTGAATTAGTTGGGTTATCTTTCCACAGTTTATATAAATTTTCTTTAGTACTACAATACACTTGTATTGCTCCAGTTATCCAAATTTCCTTAGCAATGAATCATTATTCTTTCTATTTAATTTTTGTTACACGTGGCTCTCTCGACACAGTACTGTAGCATTTTTACTACTTTGTTTAAAGCATCATTGGAGTCTTGAATGGCTAGCAACAACTGCTAATCAAGCTTTTTAGCTCTATTTTTTAATTTAATATAGTTTAAGTATGCTATAGCGGAGTGAATGTACCTGCGCTTGCACTGTTCGAAGTGCAAGCTGGACCGCTAGTCCCTCGATGCGACGGTATTACTCTTTCGTCAGCGGTAACCCCCGCAGACAACGCGAGGCACTATGCTTCGCTTTGCGAGCTCTCTAGCTCGCTCGTGTGGCTCTCACAGACGCTGCTGCTCTATCTTAGCAGCATGCTCGGCTGCTCAGCACCTGGGATGCAGCGACCTGTTGCAACGTCCGCGGGTAGGATTAGGGAACGGGAGAGAGTCTTTCGTGAATTACAACATGTCAGTTATAGTACAAAGCTAACAGTTGTTGTTTATTGGAAAGAAAATGATACCGAGATACAAATTCGCGAGTCGTGAAAGTCACGATTCGCAGCAATACGAACTGAAGACAAGCTCGCGCATACGAGAAGGCGCATATAAACTTGCGAGGTGCGCGCTTGACGAAAGCCGGAAACTATCTGTCCCAGGTCTCTTGCTGCGATTGCGAGAGGACCCCCCGCCGAATTTTCGAATCCTAACCGATTCGCGTAGCAGCGGCGTTCTGTGCGATACGAGTTAGAGCATTGGTGCTCAACTCGTGACAATGCTGTAACAGTTTTACTAACTTTCTGCAATTTAAGCCGGTCCATGTTCATAAACAGTGGATAATGGATATTAAATGGAATATTTAAGTTAGATGACTCCACTTGAATATTTCTAGTTTTGGAACACGATTATCAATACATGTACACTTCACCATATCTAGAAAGGGGTGTGTAATTTCAGTAAACTACAGAACATATTCATGTTCAAGATATTTATTTATAAATGCTTTCTTAATTCTTTTACTACATTTTTTCTAATATGTCAATATTAAAATCTCCAAAAATACAGTATTTTTTAATATTTGTATGCTTAAACAAAAACTCTCTTACTCTATTTACAAATTCCGCCTTTGGTATATCATAGCAGCTGTACATCGTAGACATTCTTATTGATTCTCTACTCATAAGTTTAATAACTGTACTTACAACACTCATATCAACCACTACTATTCTGATATCATCAAATGAGTTATTTTTTATATACATTATGACACCATCTGCCTTGTCGATTTTACTTTCATTATAATAACTTTTATAACCCTGTAGTTGATAGAATTGAGGATGTTGCAAGTTCCAAATTTCCGTACGTACTATAATACATGACTTTTTTGCTAAACACTGAATAAAATTTTAATTTTTAAATTATATTCTTTTTCTTGACTATAGTGTTATTGAGCTTCTGAATGTCTTCTACTTAACATTCAATCGTGTTTATCTCTTCAAAATTAAGGTCCCGATACGTTTTTCTTTATTTCTTGCTCCTTAACCTACCTGCTATACGTATATTTATGGAGTTCAGTGAACTTGTACATAATCCAGATACTTTCTTTAGCATTCCTTTGTCTGATGTTTTTCCTACTGTGCCGGCATATCTTGGTAGTATTCGTTCAACTGTGTAATCGGTAAGATGCCATGTCGCCACGTGTTATATGTTAAACTTTATTTTGTAACGGTTGCATTCCCCTCGCACCGGATTTTGTCAGGTGGGATTCAGGATTCGGAAAGGGGAGTGAGGTTAGAAACAACTCCGTTTGGTTAATTTAAATAGTTTGTATATTTAATGTCTCTCAAGACGCATCATCATTCGCCACCTGTAACCAAACAAAGTACGCCTTTAAAAGACTTATCTCTTACAACTACTTCTTATTGTCTAGACGGTGATTACGGTACTTATTAACTATCGGCGCGATCCTTAACATCTAAACGGTATGACGCTTAACATTCAGTCGTCGCTTAACATTTGTTTCTGGTACGTATCGCTTATTCGGTACGGTCGCCGGTACGCTTTCGCTTACACCTACTTATACATACTACGCCTAGAGCACGGCGGTTTGGCTATTCCCTGGTGAAACACCAGGCGTGTAATCGCTATCGCGTGTGCGTGTGCGTGCAGAGTCTGACAGAGACGTGTGCGCACGACTCTACAAGTCTCTGCAGTCACTGTGCGACAGTGTGCGCACAGTGGCAACAGGAACGGTGGAAACGGTGTGACGGTGAAGCGGTGTATGTATGGAGTGTGTGCAGATTCTGACAGAGACGTGTGTGCACGACTCTGCCAGTATTTGTAGTCAGTTTCGGGTTCCGATTACCCTGTGTGCGCACAGTGGTAACAGGAACGGTGGAAACGGTGGGACGGTGGGTGGCGGTTTAGTGCCTGTAGTTGCGCTACGTGGGCTCACGAGAGCGCTCCTCCAGGTACTTGGTGGGTCTGAATTACCCTGTGTGCGCACAGTGGTAATTCAGATGATAGTGCGGTAATTTCGGTATCTGTGCCGTTACGTGTGCGCACGAAAACGATCAGATATCGGTAGTTCCTCTAGGGCCCTCCTAGCGGTGTCGTGTGCTCACGGCAACGCTCGGATCGGGAGCTCTGATCGAACTGCCGCTGTGCTGTCGCGGCTGGGCTTATATAGCCCCAGTCGCTGACGCCAACGCCCTCTGGTGGTGATTGGGTCGAGTGTTGTTTGTGTATTTGTATGGTGCTTACCGTGCTCTTTTCGGTGGTGTGTGTTAGTTTGTTTGCGCCCGTCGTCGGTTTCGTTCGCGGCTGTGTTTACATTGTTCGAGCACATGTTGCTATCCATGAGCACTCGGCTTTTGCTCATGTTGTTGTCGTGCGGGTCTGCCTTTCGCTCGCTTTGTTTGTGTGACCGCTTGTACATATTCTGTACGAGACTGATGTCTCGTTGCAATTTTATATCTGCTATTACTAAAAGCACAATTTGTCGATTTAATTTTATTAACGTGACATTCTATTGTTTTATGGTTTCCGATACACTTTAGACAGATAAAGTTATTTTTATATTTGTTACCATTGTGGCAATACCTGCGACAATCAAAACATGGTCTGACACTACAGTAATCATACACCATAAAATATTGATATCCAACGAAGATTCTGTTGTTATTCTCTCTCACGTATTTATACACGTCAGCTGGCATTTCTAATATCACCGATTGCATTTGAATCTTACTATTCTTGTAGAAGTGCAAAATAACACATTTCGTTTTAAAATTGTTGATATTCCTCTCATTGATGTATGATTAGAGTTACGTGTAAAAGTTTGAACATTTACTTAAAAAAGTCGATACCGAGGGAAAATCCTTGTAAAATTTTATGATTTCTAAAGCTGCCATGTAATGTCCAACACCGTCCAAATTGTCCAAAAACACATTTTTTATCTGCAGGCGAGCGAGTTAGAGGATTGAAAACATCTATTAGAATGACGTCAAAATACACGATCAAAGAGAAGCTATCCAATGGGCCAATAGCTCAAAATAATGAGAGCATATATGTATATATTATAACAGGGTGAGACTGTCTTCGAGAAGAGGAAAACACAAAAGGAGACGCTGGGATGGAGAATCCGGCGCTCCCGAGATCTCTAGGCGCACGCTCTATCCATTAAGCCAATGCGGCCTTATTCCATCACTCTCGTTCCTGCTCCGATTACCGGCCTAGTGAGGACTTGAACCTCGTTACAATATATATATATATATATATATATATATATATATATATATGTTGTAACGCTGAGTTTTCCCCATTGGTGTTACCGATAAAATACTCCGTCTCCTATGCTCGTTCAATGCATACGAGGCGGCGGGCAGCCTCGGCCCTGGGTGCCAGGCACCGGAGTGTCAGGGATCCCGCGACCCCCCTACCTTGAGACGCCGCCCCGTGTCGAAACACCACTTCGTCCACCCGCTCGGCTAGCCAGTATTCGAACAAACACACATAAAAATGAGACAATCACAAAGGTCGTGGGTACTAGTACAACAGGAATGGTTACGTGTTAACATTAACTCTCTCAGCATTTCTTTTAACAGTCTGGAAATCCTAATCACTGGTCCGGCACCGAAACCGCTCGTGACCGACGGTGTAACCCCCTTAGCCGCGACGTGTTCGTCAACACGCCGCCGGACGGCTTACCCGACGCGGACGGGAACAGCTGCCTCGCCCTTCCAATCGTCTACCGGTGCCGACGATCGTAGCGTCCGTGGCAGTCTGCCCTCACGAAACCATGGTTTCCCGCCCCGACGATAACCATTCTCTCCCAACGTATGCAAGTCCCCAGGCGTGCCCGTCTTTGCCGCGCCGGTGACTTCGCCCGAACTTCGAAGCGACCACTCATACACTGTATACCGCTATACTTAACTTAATGGAATCGCTGTTCCGACTAACATACTTAAATTGCATTTGGTTTTGAATCTATTCTATTCTAATACTAAGTCTTAAACTAATATAAAATCACGCGCAGGTTAAAGCTAGCGATAGTCGTGACCGTGTGCCGGTCGTGTAGATCATGGTTGTGTTGTATACGAGAGCGAGTACGATAGCTTGTTAATGTACGTTTGGTTTTGTTAAGAGTATTCGTGAATCAGTGTACAGTTAACTGGTGTGTAAACGATAGTGAGAACGATAGCTTGTCGGTAAAAATTGTCGTCAAGAGTGTTCGTCAGTCAGTGTACAGTAATTACGGTTTGCGGTAAATTCGGCATGAGGCTTGATGTTCACTTAACACGCCGAAGCATGCTACCGCCGCACTCATGCTTCGCCACACTCCGCCGCCATATTGGCCACGTGGCGTATTACATATCGCGAGTTCGCGCTACTCCGCAATCGGCATACTAACAATCAAGAAAGTTATACCTTACTCACAGTAATGCAGTAGTCTGTCGCACAACACTCCCTTACAACGGGAAGGATCGCTCAGGTAGTCCGGTGGTCGAAGGCGGAAGGTAGCGGTAGGAGCGGCGGCCAAACGGACCTGTTGCTCTGTAGGTGGTCCGACGCAAAAAGGGTGCCATGTTACAATATATTGTAACGTGACGGCTGTGCCGCACGATACAAGCCTCGGGACGGCAACGTCGCGAGAGATGTTCGGCTACCACCGGAACGGTTCGGCTCTGCTCGGCTGCCGATCGTGTGGCGCTGTCGGCGAGCGCGCGTGCCGATAGACACGCTTGAGCTGTTGAAGAGACAACAGGTTCCGCAAAAGGGCTAGGAAGGAAGGAAGACTTTCGGCCACGCTGCCCTTTTGATTCCCGAATCGGACTTCGCCACCACGAAGGAGGTCTTCTTCTACGGGCCCAAGCCGAGGAGGTCGACAACCGAGCCCGACGAACCACGCAAGAGGTGCTAAAGCGGCGTATTATTAAGGTTGGTCAGTGCGTGCGCCGGAGAGTCGCGAGTTTCGTTATCGCGTTTTCCTCTGTTCGAACTCGATTCGTATCGCCGCGCTAGGACAGAGGCACGAGGCCGGGCCTCGTGTTCGTGAGAGAGCAGCTACCGCGGGGAAGGCGATGCTCGCTTTTCCCCGACTTATTTGCTACCGCCAGTAACTGGGCGAGATGTGGGCTCGCGCGCGCCGAGAACTGGGGTTTTCAAGGGTGTAACGGGATTCACTCTCGTTGACGATCGCGCGCTCCCGCCGTTCTCGCTTCAGGGATTAGCTACCGTCTCGGGGGGACAGCGACGGTGACGATGTCTTCGCTGTGTTTCCCTGGAGAGATACCGCTACCGAGGTTGGCTACCGTGTGCCAAAGACAGCTCCCGTGTCCGTACGCTACCGTAACGTTTAGGATAAGTGCTTAGGTTAATTTTAGGATAGGTTCTCCCGTTTCTCTCACGTCGGTCAAATAAAGAATTAGGATTTAGCTAGATTGGTAGGTCTAGGAAGCGGCGACGCGGCGATCAAATGGGGAGCCAAGCACGCGCAGAATCGGGCGACATGGTGACAATTGGGAGGTCGGAGCGTCCATGCCTCGTGGAGGCGCGCGGCAGTAGGCGCACCGGAGTGCCAGAGTCGACAGGCATCGGAGAGGCGGAGTCGGCGTCGATCCGCACTGGGTGGACCCCCGGTGGTCCGCTGACGAGCGGATTGCGGCAGGAGGCCACGTCGGTGGGTGCGAGGGGGCGATCCGATGATTGGCAGAATGGAGGATAACCTCTCGAGTAGGAGCCGACTGCGCTGCTCCCCGTTCACGTCGCCGAGGTCGCGCGCGAAAAACGGCAGGCGCGCCGTTGCGTAGTTCTAAGTCGCAAATGTAATGTCGGGGTAATGACTGTGTTTTGCGATGGCAGAGTGTTGTCATGGTCAATGTTGCATTTGATGAAATAAAGGCTAGTAGAAATGAAGAAAAGATAAACGCACTCATGTGTTTGGCTCAGTGTGGCCCCCTCCCGAACCCACGATCCTGTACTATTCCTCCGCAACCCACAACAGCTAGCCGGGAAGGAAGCGGTCGGATCGACGCGCGGCATGGCAGTTTTCAGGAAGGAGATCGAGGGATCTCTGGCACCTCGGTGCCTGGCGCCCCGGGCTTTGGCAGCCCTGAGTCCATGCCGCGTGCACGAAAAACCCACCGTTTCAATATATATATATATATATATATTTATTGTAACATGGCAGTCCGCTGCCAGTTACAACCGGCCGCGCTGCGCGCGGCAACGACTTGGTACGAGTCGGCGAGTGCGCGTTTGGTCGCCTTCGTGGCGCCTCGGCCGACATCGACTAGGCTCGAGCATGCGGAGCGAGAGTAGGGTAGGTGAGCGACCCATCCTAACCGCGAGCGGGATCGATGCGAGCGCTGCTCGATACCACGCCCCTTTTTGCGTCAGACCACCAGCCGAGTAAGGAGTTCTTCTCTGTTCACCGGCTCACTCGCTACCTTTGTTTGCAATTTTGACTGCCGGAGGATTTGGCCGACTTTTTGTAAAGGAGTACTGCTCGTCAGACCACTACGTTACTGTGAGTACGGTGTAACCTTCTTGCGATTGATAGTGTGTTGATTGCGGAGTTGCGCGAACTCGCGGGTATGTAATCCGAAATGTGGCCAATATGGCGGCGGATTTCGGTGAAGCATGAGTGCGGCATTAACATGCTTCGTCGAGTTAACGCGAAGACTCATTTGGTGGGTTAAATGAACTTCACGCCGCTACGACAATCTATCGCTATTACTAATACCAGAATTATCGTTATTACACCGACGCTACCGTTTTCACGTTGAGACTATACTCGACTACACTTTGCACACAGACTATCGTTTTAAGCTATCGCTCTCGTTCTCGTGACAATGACAAAATTAAGACTTACACTACCAAGCTAACGTCCCCGCTCTCGTATACCACGCGACTTTGACCTACACGACAGATACACGGCCACGACTCGCTCTCGAAAATAACATAAATAATTTTACGAATATTATTCGACACGACCCAGACGCACGTTGACTAACAGCTTTCGATTTAGTTAGGTGAACTCGTCCACGCGGAATTATAACTATCGCTAGTTCCATTACCGCGTACGTTATATTAGAATAAGACTTAGTAATTAGATTAGATTAAGATTCGATGTAACTTAAGTGTGATATTAGGGACAGCGGCCCAGTTAAGATAGCAATCGGGTTATGGAGTGTGTGAGTGATTGCATCGAAGTTTGGGCGAGGTCACCGGCGTGGCAACGGCGGGCACGCCTGAGGACGTGCGTACGTCGGGAGAGAATGGTTATCGTCGGTGCGGGGACCCATGGTCTCGTGAGGGCAGACTACGACGGACGCTACGATCGTCGACAACGGTAGTCGATCGGACGGTCCGTCGGCGTGTTGTCGAATACGCCGCGGCTAGGAGGTTATACCGGCGGGCACGAGCGGTTTCGGCATTGAGAAAGATCCAGAGATGACCGGATACGCACTCAGGGCGTGCGCCGGCATTCTCTCGTTCGAACCTCGGCGCGGTGACATGCGAGTAACGGTATGAGTGTGACTGAGATCGATAGGGAAGTCGTAGTGAGAATTGTGCAACGGGAGGTCGCAATAGATGTAAGATAGTAATAATAACGATTGTGAAATGAAATAAAAAGAAATTTAGCGTGAACACTCAATGCATTTCATTCGTATTAGTACCCACGACCTTTGTGATTGTCTCATATGTATGTATATTTATGCGAATACTGGCTAGCCGGGCAAGTGGACGAACTGGCGTTTTCAACACGGGGTGACCTCTCAAGGTAAGGGGATCGTGGGATCCCTGGCAGTCCGGTGCCTGGCGCCCAGGGCCGAGGCGCCGCCTCGTATGCATTGGAACGTGTGTGTGGAGACGGAGTAATACGACGGTAACACCGGCGAGTGTAACCCAGCATTACAATATATATATATATATATATATATATATCCGTTGGCGACGTGGTGGATGACAAGCGCTTGTAAAGCGCATGAAATTACGGCAGCCAAAAAAAGTTATGCTTCAGGGTCGGACACAACGTCAAACTACCTGATTATACAGTTAACTCATTAAATATCAATGTGTCGGTGATACATAGATTAAATAACAAATATGGTAAATTAATCGGTAGCTACTGGAATATCCATGTGATTCCAGGACAATGTACGGCCCAATCGGGGTGAAAATTTAATTTAAATGAATAGAAAACTTTTTAAAAATAAAACAAGTCAAAAATAATGAAAAATAAGCTAAAACAACTCAATTTTTGACTCGTTTTATTTTTAAAAAGTTTACTATTCATTTATATTTAATCCTCCATTCATACCAAAACTAGTGCTTTTAAGAGTATGACAAAAAAATTTCAGCCCGATTGGGCCGTACATTGTCCTGAAATCGTATGGATAGTGCTTTTCGGTGTTTGATTTTTCATTAGAGAACATTAGGACTAAATACTCCAAAAAATGACCTTCAAGGTTATTTCAAGGTCAAAGTGGTTTTTTCATATAGGAACACATAGTTTTGACCCCGGATTCAAAAAGAGCGGGAAATTTTACGTTCAAAATCATATTGTGAAATTTTTTTCAAGGTCATTTCAAGGTCATACTCCGAAAAGTCCGTTTAAAATCAGTTTTTCCATGAACCACAGGCTAAGATCAATTTTAACCAGCTAAGCCTGTGGTTCATGGAAAAACTGATTTTAAACGGACTTTTCGGAGTTTGACCTTGAAATGACCTTAAAAAAAAATTTAACAATATGATTTTGAACGTAAAATTTCCCGCTCTTTTTGAATCCGGGGTCAATACTATGTGTTCCTATATGAAAAAACCACTTTGACCTTGAAATAACCTTGAAGGTCAAGTTCAAGGTCAACGACGTTAGCGCCAATGGGTGACCCCCTCTGTCCCCTACAACTTTTGTCTAAACCGTTTTTATCTATCGTTTTTATCGGCTTAAGTTCCGAGAAATTCGGGTGCGGCGATTAAAATGGGTCACCCTGTATACAAAATTGGAAATCAATCCAACGTATCTGTGTGAAATTAAAAATAATCATTTTTCCGAGTTTTAAAGGTGGTGTGTCCCTTTAGACTTTAAATTGTAGGGTCAACCCTTGCTTATTTTCCTATAGTAGGAGTCTTAAAAGCGGTCTTAGGAGAATAAGCATAGATTGTCACTGTAATTTAAAACTTAACACGTAGTGATCCAAGTCAAGTGAAATTTACCATCTTTTAAATAAAAGTATAAAAACAAGTAATAAAGTAATTTTAAATAAATAACAAATAACTAGTTTATTGTCAAATATTTAACAAAGTATTTTTCATCAATTACCTTACTTCATTACTACTAGCGAAGAAATATATGCCACAGTAGTAATTGGATGACGTGCACTTGTATAATTAAACAAATAAACAAGTTTTTCTGCTTGTACAGAATATACAGGTGGCGACCGTATGATAAGGATACAAGGAACACAAAAAAGACAATTACGATCATCACAATTTACTCTACTAGACGTATTAGAGTATAATATATTGTCTCTTCATTTGGTGACTGTGACAGGACGATGCGAATATTTATAAAGAAACATAAATAATTATTGAAAAAATGATCAACAAATTATATACAACTTTTTGTCAAATCAGTAACACAATATTACCTTTTCTTGTTATTAGATGATTTGTTGGTTAAGTGCACCTCCGCGAATGATCTTCTAGTCTGATTTTTTTCTTCATAATATTGCCTAGAGCTACAGTCTTTTTCCGATAAATTTGGAAATGTAGAACAATATTCAAGTTTCTTTAAAATACTGTTTTGTTGCTGAAATTTATCAATAATACTTTATTTCAATTGAATAAATTAGATAAAATATTAATCACGAATAAATGTACATTGATTATGATATATTATTGCGTGAGTAAATACATGATTTTGTATTCGATGTAACATAATTTATTCAGTAATAAAATTTATCAGAACTATCTAGATAAAACTAATCGTGAAGATGAGAAAACATGAGAATACATATATAAGTCGAGATTTCGGACGCATTCGTTTCTGTGTTATAAAAACTACAATAATGTATATTTCAAATCTAAATTGTATTAAGACTTAATATTGTTAATTTGTGTAACGGTACCCCCTATCATTTCAGTAATATATCTTGTAAAAATAATTTTTGTAATCTAATGTGCATGGCAAATGTATGTAAAGTTAGAGAGTACTGTATTCTACCGTTTGAATATAAAAATATGCCAATTCTTTTTAAGAAACAATATGTTAGTATAATGAATTAGTATTTCAATATATATATATATATATATATATATTAAAATACTAATATATATATATATATATATATATATGTATATATATTATAACGGGTTGCTACCCGTACCCACGCGGTATTCGAGGCAGGTTGAGCGAGCGATGACACAGGCAGCATTGGCTATAAGGATAGCATGCTTGTTTAGAGATCTCGGGGACGCCGGATCGATTCTCGGTCCCGGCGCTCCTTTTGTATTTTTCGTCGCTCACTTACGGTCCCACCCCGTTACATGGCGCCCAACTGAAATACCCACAGAGAGTGGAGAAAGAAGATTCCTGGCGGTCTCCCGATCTGCTGCGTCAGAGGAGGAGACGAGGAAAAGAAGAACCCCCACCTACGATCTACGAGGCTCTCCCTAGGCTCGCCTTCCTCGAGGGAAGAGGGATGGAGCGGATCAAAGAGGTGTGGGGATGTACGAGGCCTAGAGACATCGTCGAAGAGCTAGTCGGCGAAGAGGCTCCCTGCATTACCGCACTGCACAGAGAGTTGTAGAGTTGAAGCCGGGACGGTACTCCAACTCTAGCGGGGGGTTATAACGGGTTGCTACCCGTACCCACGCGGTATTCGAGGCAGGTTGAGCGAGCGACGACACAGGCAGCATTGGCTATAAGGATAGCATGCTTGCTTAGAGATCTCGGGGACGCCGGATCGATTCTCGGTCCCGGCGCTCCTTTTGTGTTTTTCGTCGCTCACTTAAGGTCCCACCCCGTTACAATATATATATATATATATATATATATATACTAGGGGGGTAACCCCCTGCTCGCTCCGCTCACCAACCCCCACGTTAATTTTTGAATGAATATTCATAAAAAATTATAGTATTTTATTTATTTCTGCACTGTTTAATATACAATTTGTAACATTATTTGTTATTATTTAACAGACCATGCGAAACTTTATTTTTATTAAAAAATATTACAATCTGAGGAAAGGTCTTGTAAAGATTTTAGTTTACCTGAACCAGATAGTTTTATCAATAATAATGATGAAATATCTTCAGAAGTTGTGATGAATAGTGCTAATATTTATAAATGTATGTTCAATAAATTAAATAAAGAGCAACATTCTATTTTTACAGAAATTATGAGTAATGAATCTAAAATGTTTTTTATTGATGGTCCTGGAGGTTCGGGAAAAACTTTTTTATATAAAACAATGATACATTATTATATTTCGCAAAATAAGAAAGTTTTCTCAATGGTTTGGACTGGTATTGCTTCTATTCTATTACCTAAAGGAATGACAAGTCATAGAACTTTTAGATTACCTTTAGATCTTAGTAGTATAGAAAGTGCATTCTTAGAATTAGAATCAGATAAAAAAAAATTAAGAGAAGTCGATTTAATAATTTGGGATGTAGCATCCATGATTCCTAAAAAAGCTTTAGAAATAATAGACCGCACATTACAAGATGTTTGTTATAATAATTTACCGTTTGGAGGAAAATTAATAGTTTTGGGTGGTGATTTTAGGCAAATTCTTCCAGTAATAAAACATGGTTACAGAAATTCAATAGTTGAAGAAACAATTAAATATTCTAAATTATGGATACTTTTCAAAATATTGAAACTTAAAAAAAATATTCGATCTAATGATATTGCATTTTCATCATTATTATTAGATTTAGGAGAAGGTAAACTTAATCCATTTGAGATTCCTACAAATTGGAAGACTAACAATGTTGATCAAATTTATAGTAATATAAATCAAAACATTTCCATTAATAGCGTTATCTTAGCTCCTCATAGTGAGGATATTAAAATAATTAACGATAAAGTGTTAAAATTGTTATATGGAGATTCAAAAACATATTACAGTGTAGATTTTGCAACACATAAAGGTGTAGATCAAACTGATGAAAATATACATCTTAATTATCCAATTGAAATGTTAAATGATATTAGAGAGGGTCTCCCACCACACAAATTAAATTTAAAAATTAATGCAATAGTAATGTTAATTCGAAATTCAAGTATCACAGACGGTCTATGTAATGGTACACGTTTAAAAATAACAAAATTATACGAGTATAACATCGAGGCAGAAATCATTACAGGGGAAAATATTGGTAGCAAAGTTTTTATTCCACGAATAACACTTACTACTAACGAGTCTTCTTCATTTCCATTTATTCTTCATAGAAAACAATTTCCAATCACATTAGCTTTTGCTATAACGATTAACAAATCACAAGGTCAAAGTTTTGATTCTTTAGGGATTTTCCTTAGACGACCATTATTTTCTCGCGGTCAGTTGTACGTAGCTTTATCGAGATGTAAAAATCCTGATAAGATATTTATTCAAAGTGAATTAACAGATTCATCAAACATTGAAAATATTGTATGGCGTGAGATTTTCGAAGGTTAAGTCTATAATAGTCATTTCTTCTTATTTTTTTATTGACCAATTATTTCTCTTTTTAAATTTACTCTTTTTAACCACTATCAAATTTATTATATTTTAAATTTTTTGTAAAGACTTTAGATACACAATACAAAAACAGAAAACAGGCAAACAAATAATCATTTAATATGGTAAGTTAATTTCATATTATTATAGGACATGATGCAATAATATTTAATTAACTCGTGAAAATTATATGATTTTTTGTTCACTTTTATTTAAAAAAAGTTTAAACTTTTATCCTGTTAAACAATTATGTTTTTTAACAGGTTTATTATAAAAGTATATGAATACACAGTTGTTTTTAAATAAATTAATAATAATAAAGTTAATTAATACATTTAAAACTTTTTTTAAGTCAAAGTGTTTCTATTGGATGGAGGATGGTATGAGGTGGAGTCTTAGGGGAGGAGGTGGTATCTAAGACTCCCGTGGTTATATGGCTCTAGGCGATGATTACACGATTTTTTTTTAATTTATTGTGTATAAATTTTATTTGTAAAAATGGATGATTATTAAATTTCCTAATGTATATTAACTTTAGATCAAAATCCATTTTTGACAATAACCATAATTTTATATAATTTTATCATGTCATAAAATTATATGAAATTATTGGTGATTTTTATACAATAAAATAACAAAAGCAAAACAAAAATCAACGCGCTTGAAGCACATTGTATAACTTTAATACAATGTACTTCTGACTGTACCTTTAGGGTGGTGTGGAAAACTGTCATTTTTAAATTTAAGTACTAAGTAGTATGCATTACCCAGAACTCCTCGATTTAAATCAAGCAAAATTTTTTAATATATAAGTCATGAAATATCACACATCAGAGATTTTAATTATTTTTCTCTATGAAGAGAGTATAGAAAGAGTGTGGAGAGAGTATAGAGGGAATGTGGAGGAAGTGTGGAGGGGCATGTGGAGGGAGTGTGGAGGGGCATGTGGAGGGAGTGTGGAGGGAGTGTGGAGGGACATGTGGAGGGGCATGTGGAGGGGCATGTGGAGGGAGTGTGGAGGGAGTGTGGAGGGAGTGTGGAGGGAGTGTGGAGGGACATGTGGAGGGGCATGTGGAGGGAGTGTGGAGGGAGTGTGGAGGGACATGTGGAGGGGTATGTGGAGGGGCATGTGGAGGGAGTGTGGAGGGAAGTGGAAGGAGGTGGAGGGAGGTGGAGGGGTGTAGAGGGAGTTTGGAGGGAGTGTGGAGGGAGTGTGGAGGGGGGTGGAGGGGTGGAGGGGGTGGAGGGGGGTGGTGGGGAGTGGAGGGGGGTGGAGGGGATTTTGAGGCTCAAAATAACGTAAATTTTGAAACGATTTAACGTTATTTTGTGGAGGGGGGTGGAGGGAGTGTGGAGAGGGGTGGAGGGGTTTTTTAAAAAAAATCACGCTTACAACTATATAATATAGGAAGATATATATATATATATATATATATATATATATATATATATATATATATATATATATATATATATATATATATATATATAAGGTATTTTAGTCATTCAGGAATATAATAAAGAAGTCTAGAAAGATTAAACACTAATTGTTCATGTTTTATAGATAACAAATTAGGAAAATCGCCTTTTTCCGGAGAAATTTATTCCTGACTCTATTTTTAATAATTTTGTCTTGAAGATCAAAAAAGGAGAATACCGTACACCCAAAATGTCAATGTTAATATAATACAGCATATTATGGATAAGGATATGTAAATCGCGAGCGTGTTTGGCTATGGCCCGACGTGTGAATCGGTCTGGACGGGGACAACTGATTTCTAAGATAGAAATAATAGTTAAAAAATAATATCATTAGCGGCAAACACTTCGCTTCAAAATACAGACAATTGTCTTACTAAGCCCCCGTCTCGGCCTTGGCCTGAGAATAGCCGGGGATGGCGAGTGAGATTGGTGCGGTATTTTGTATGCCCGTCGCGTTGTCGAGTCTATAATTGAAGGAAGGAGCGCGTGTAGGCGATAGATGTAAGGAAAGAAAAACGCCATGCGAGCCAGGGAAATAGCAGACATACATACGTAAATTTGTGTGCGAGGGACTGAAGGGCATTAAATTCTCTCACACATGCAGTCATGCAACTAAGGCGTGAAAATACTGAAAATAGAGAAACTCTCAAATTCAGTGCACCGAGATATATCTAATGTTTTTCCAGGTATTGTCTTTCTTTCATTTAGTCTATGGATTAACTTTGTAGTCGTCCTTCAAATTGTGTATATCGTGGATTCTATTCAATATTTGATCATGTGAGTGGATAAAGAAGTAGTACCATGATACCATGGAGGATGTAATCAAAACTGACCTTGAACTCCCAATTACCCAGAGGGAGTTCAAGGTCGAGATTATTTACTCTCCATGGTACTATTTGTACTTTAAAGGGAGACCCGAGTCCCTCTCTGTCTATCCAAACTGCCTCTGATTTTGCGAGACACTTTGGAGACAGCCCTTCTCCCACTTTTCTATTCAAAGTGTCTCTGATTCTGTAAGACACTTTGAAGAGAGATCCTCTCCTTTTTTTTATCCAAAGTGCCTTTGATCTTACGAAGACACTATGGTAAGTGACGGATCGACTTACTCCTACGATGTTGACACCTCGGCAGGGGACTGATGACTCACGGGCTTTACGTCATCGCCGTCTTTTTCAACTTACACCCACTCACATATACACACACAGGGCCGGATTAAGCTTTGGAAAGGCCCGGAGCTGTTGAATGTTTAAAGGTCCTTATGTTTATAAAAAATATGTATAAGAACTATAGTAACTCAATGACTTTCAAATATATATAACTTTTAATAATTTACTATACATAATATAAACGTAATTATGAAACAAATTTTTTTCTACACTTTTCTTCTGCAAATCCCTTCATAATTGTTTCAGAGTCAATTGAATTAAATAATTCTCTCTCAATAGCTAAAATTGCTAAATTTGATAAACGCTCATCTACCATTGTGGATCGGTACAAATTTTTTATTCGTTTTAATAGTGAAGAAGATCGTTCAGATTCACAATTGGCAATAGGTATAGTTAGAAATAATCTGTATGCTATATATACATTTGGAAAAACATTAATCATTTCACGATCGACCAACCAATTTAGAACTTTTAAAGGTAACAATTTATTTGTAGTGTTATCATCACTGTGATAAAAATAACCCTTAGACTGTATATTTAAGTAATGGAATAAATTGTTCCAATTCAAGGATTAAATTTTCTTGCAAATCTTCGCCGTATACTTTTATTTAATTATTTGCTTTGGCTTTCATTTTATCAATATCAATAATTAGTAAGTCAGTTAAAAACATAAATAAATTGTTGATGTAATTATAGGCTTCACTGCGTTTGTTTAATTCAGTTATCAACTCATCTGTAACAACATAAAACGTTGAAGTCCTATAGTTATCTGATCCTTGGACGGATTCAACTTGCGTTTCAGAATCCCGTAATTTTCTGGCAATCGTTCTCTTAGTCGAATCAGAATGATCTTGATTTACAAACTGACTGAGATTTTTAGCTTCATTTTCCAAAGTTGAAAATTGATTTCGTAAATCTTGTACAAAAATGGCTAGTGAGGCTAGCATGTCATTAGCTGCACTTAAGTCCAGTTCTATTTTTTGTAAAAATTTACTAGTAACATTAAAGCGACTAAGAATTTGATTCCAAAAAACTTCCATAAATACATTCTTAAGTTTTATTATATTACTATGCAAGGCTACCGCTTCATGTCTAGTGTCAGACTTTTCATTTTCATCATTAGCTATTTGACTAAGTGCTGCACAAACTCTATCGTAATATTTGAGAAGATCATTTGAAGCATCTGCTTTACAAGACCAGTGAGTTTTGGATAAATTTGTTAGCTTGGACTTTTTTGTTTTACTAAGATATCCCATCTATGAGTTAAATCACTAACAAACACATACAAGCGTTGTAATATACCAAAAAAGTTGATTGCACTAATGCATTCAGAAAATTCATTCTCCAACTAAATTGAAGGAGTGTCCGATACACGGCACATAAATAGCTAACGGAGCTTTCACCCTCAAGCATGCTTGTAACCCAGAGTATTATTTACCAGACATACTACTAGCATTGTCGTAAGTTTGCGCACGACAGTTATTGATATCGATCTCTTGCTCATCAAGTAATTGCAATATGTCTGTTGCGAATGATTGCCCGACATGACTTTTAATTGGAAGAAAACAAAAAAACGTTCATAAATATGCCCCTTTCGATAATACCTGAATATTACTGATAATTGATCTACATGAGAAATATCTGGGGTTGAATAGACAATAAGTCCCCAATACTTAGCTTCTTTAATTTCAATATTAACGCGTTTTATTAATCCTTGTGACTTCAAACTGATAAATAAGAAACATGTCCTCTACCTTTATTACCGTACAATTTAATGTGTTCCTTTAAGAACGGATCAAATTCGGCAATTACTTCTAATAAGCCGAAATAGTTACCGTTGTTTGGAGAACCAAACACTTCATTGGTTCCACGAAATGCGAGTCCTCTTTCAGCTAAAAACTTAACAGCTACTAATACTCCCTTTAAAATTTTGGTCCAATAATTAACTTCAGAATCTATCGTACGTGCTAAAACTCTATTTAAATTTGTATTCTCATTTAAAACATTTTTCCATTTAATCATACATCTATTATGTTCATTATTGTTTTCATGACTGCAGATTGTTTCTTCGATTTTTTTCCAATTAGAAAAACCATTCTTCACAAAGATGTTATTGTAATCATTTGAAAATAATTTACATACGTAGCAATAAATACTTCCTGTAGATTCCGAAAAAAGTAACCACTTCCGTTCACATACTTCGCTATTGTTAAGTTTTCTTTGAAAATAACTAGGATTAAAAAATCTATTTTGCGTTGCATACTCTTGTTTCGAGGACTTGAAGTTTGAATCTTTATTTTGAAAAAATAAGTATCCTAGATCTAAAAATTTTTTTCTTTCTGATGCGTTGCTATTCAAATAAGAAGGCCATAAAGCGGGATCTTTTTGCAAAAAAACTACTAGTAAATAAAACGAAACATAAAAATAAAATTAATGTCCCTAAAATTTTTAAATAAACTTCAAAAGTTATCGAAAAGCAAATGTATTTCATGTATATTATTTGATAAGTTTGTACCTTCATCAATATTTTCGGACGTCACAGAAGTTTGGACATTTTCGATCGTAGAAGTTTCAACATTTTTGTGCGAGCCCGTATCTCGATCATTTTCAAAAAAATCGTTAATAGCGTTATTTTGCGATCGAATGGTTTCAGTACTTTCTAATTGAACAGATTCTTCTGCATCTTCTGCCCGACTCAGTGCATTTGTGTCAGTAGAAGTAGATTGAAAAAATAAAGTCAGTTTAGGAATTTTTCCTTCGAAATCTTCCTTCGCTTTTTATGATTTCTTTTAAAAGCTCCGCTTTCTAATCTTTTAGACATGCTTGTCTACAATTTTGAACACTTCACACGGTACTTAGGATTCTTTCTCTATTTTCGCTTGTCTGGATACACTTTTTAAATAGTATTTAGCTATAAACTAGTAGGCAGGTTACGCACGACTGGTTGGCAGTCTACGCATGAACTGACAAAAAAGTAAGCCTAGTCAAGACATTTGTTATCATCTGTTTTTGCGCGAATAACAATATTGAAAACAAACGCTGGCCAGTGCGAGCGTTACTGCGCCTTAACTTGTACTTTATTTAGAAAAACAGGGAAAAAATGATATAAAAGTAAAACTTTCTATCGTCTTGAGTAATTAGGCCCCCCTAAGGATGAGGCCCGGGGCTGCAGCCCTAGACCTCCCTTAATCCGTGCCTGTACACACACACACATACACACACACATAAAACGTAAAATCCAGTTTATAACTAGAGCGGATGAGAAGGATGACTGGGGATACGTAGTGCTGCATATAGTACACTGGTAAGTAAGTAGAAATATTTATATATGTTTGACAAATATATTTTGTAACGCTGGGTTTTTCCCATTGGTGTTATCGATGAAATACTCCGTCTCCTATGCTCGTTCCAATGCATACGAGGCGGCGGGCCGCCTCGGCCCTGGGCGCCAGGCACCAGAGTGCCAGGGATTCCACGATCCCCTTAACTTGAAACGCCGCCCCGTGTTGGAACGCCAGTCCGTCCACCTGCTCGGCTAGCCAGTATTCGGATAAACTTACATAAAGATGAGACAATTCCAAGGTCGTGGGTACTAGTACTAAATGAATGCATGAGTGTTATCGTTGACTTTCTCTTTATTTGCTTTTACAATTCTCTATTCGTCAAGAATCCACATCGATGGCGACCTCCAGTCGCCCAATCTTACAAACTACGACATTCCCGTCAATCTCACACATACTCACATTGTGACTCGCATGTCACCGCGCCGAAGTTCGGGCGAGAGAATGCCGACGCACGCCCTGAGCGCGTATCCGGACATCTCTAGGTCCTTTTCTACTTACCCGGCTCAGAAACCGCTCGTGCACGCCGGTGTAACCCCCTAGCCGCGGCGCGCTCGTCAGCACGCCACCGGACGGCTTACCCGACGCGGACGGGAACAGATGCCGCGCCCTTCCGATCGTCTACCGGTACCGACGATCGTAGCGTCCGTCGCAGTCTGCCGTCACGAGACTATGGTTTTCTGTATCATCGATAGCCATTCTCTCCCGACGTACGCATGTCCCCAGGCGTGCCCACTAATATCACGCCGGTGACTCCGCCCGAGCTTCGGTGCATTCTCTCACACACTCCGCGACTTAGCATCTAACGTAAATGGACCGCTGTCCCTATATCACACTTAACTTACATCGAGTCTTAATCTAACGTAATTACTAAGTTGTACTCTACAATAACGTAACGCGAGGACTATAGCTAGCGATAGTTGTCGTTTCACGCGGTCGAGTGCACTTAACTAAATCGAACGTTATTAGTGGCGTGCGTCTCCGTCGTACCGAAAATGTGCGTAGAATTGTTTATGTCATAGTCGCGAGCGAGTCGTGACTGTGTAACTTGTCGGTTAGGTCAAGGTCGTGTTTTATAGGACAAGGAGGATGATAGTCTGTCGGAGTAAGTATTATTTCTGTCATTGTCATGGAGAAACAAGAGCGATAGTTTAAACGATACTCTGTGTGCCAAGTCTACTCGAATGTAGACTACGATCCCGCTCGTGGTCGACGTTAGGTTTGGTCGCTCGCCTTCCCTACTCGCTCCCGTGCGCTCGAGCCTAGTCGAATTCGGCTGAGGCGCCGCGAAGATAGCTGAACGCGCATTCCCCGACTCGTACCGAGGCGCTGAAGCGCGCTGCGTGGTCGCTTGTAACTGGCAGCGGACTGCCATGTTACAATTTATTCATATAAAACTTAAACTAAATACAATCATACTCAAAAATCCTTTTATATATATAGCTGCATTAAAGTATGTACTAGATTATATAAATGTAAATTAACAAATTCGTCAATAATAATATAGATAACATGTATAACTATATTTATAAGTTTATCTTTTAATAATTTATCTATCTTATCTACTCGTAAGTATTGAGATGATTAAAATGAAAGATCAATTCTCGTTTCTTAATCGTAAATTTTAACCATCTCCATACATAGTTTCAGAAGACCTAGGAATACCTGCAAATAATCAAGATGATATACGCAATAGTGATTGGTGAAATGTTATAATTATATACTACCCAAATATACCTCGCTCCTAATGTCACTCGGTAAGACAAAAACTTACTTATTTCAATTACTAAAATGATAAAAAATGAATATTTGTACGAATAATCATTAACAGCATCCATTGCATCTGGACCAAATCTGCGATGCACATCTTGTAATATGCACGAATACATATAGCATGTATTTATTAATTATTAATAATAGAGTATTTATGTATTTATTAATAATAAATTAATAATTAATGATTTAGAGAAAAAAATAATATTTGTACAAAAACCATTCTTTAATTTATAAGCATAACGGACGGACCGATGGTCACTTTTGTATGTATTCTTTATTATTACAATTATTATAATTTAACAATTTTTTTTCGGCAGCATCAAATATTGAACTTTTTCTAACTTACATACAGTGAAATAAAAATTATCATAGAATGCTTCACCAGTTTTAAGGGATTTTTACAGTTTTACTCACATATAGAGATTTAATATAATGTAGATGTATACGACTTACTATTTATTTTTTCTCACAATCAGCAAAATCGAAAGTTTATACTTTATAATGAGATGTAAATATCTCATTCTAAAATGCCAAAGGTAAAGAGATTAAACAGAAGATGTTAGTGCCCTGATCATATTTTAGGAAAATTACATGATTTTGATTATTCTATGTTACCAACTTACAACGATGTTTTAATAGTAGTTTTCGATACAAGTGCGTAAAAGTTGATTCTACACGAGTGAGAGGTTTGTCGCCCGAACGAGGCGAGGGTGATAAACTCACGAGTGTAGAATCAATTTTCGCACATGTATCGAACAATATTTTTTGATACAGGGAGCGTAAATGCGATTTTAAAAAGTTGCAAAGTACGTAAAATTGCACTTCACGCACACTGTATCAAAAAATAATTTATATTATTGAGAAATACTTTAAGTTCCAATGAAAATGGAAAATTTCAATCAATTAAACAAATTACAAATTCAGTTGCAGAAAAACTAGAAACTATATGGAAAAATACTTCTATCCTACTATTAGTAACCAACGTATATCTCAAATAATATACGATAGTTATAATAATTACAAAAGTTCCTTAAGGATAGACACCAGCTTTAAATCTCGAAAAAATAATTATTTTTAATTTCACACAGATAGCTGCATTGTTTGAGCAGAATGCAAGGAATCCAGAAGCAAGGAAGTTTTTATATCCAGAAATACCAAATTGTTATGTTTTTAATGAAATATTTAAAAAATGGACTATTCCAAAAAGAAATTAGAAACCAGTTTTATGCAGAATGTACTTTATTAATCCCAAAGATAAGGAATGATTTTATTTAGAAGTATTATTATTACATGTTAATAGAGCTGAATCCTTTGAAGAGTTAAGGACATTTGAAAATGTAATCTGTCGAACGTACTGCAATGCAGCATTAGCTAGAAAATTAATAAAAACAGACGATGAATGGGATAAATGTTTAGAACAAGCTATTCAAATCGAATTTTTAATTGCATCGCGTGATTTGTACACTTACATTTGCATATTCCATAATCCAGTTAATGCAAAAAAATTATACTATAAATATAAAGATTATATCCACCATCCAATTATTCCAAAAGAACGGATATTCCTTGCAAGATTTTAATTTACCCTGTAACGGGCCAAGCAATGCCGAGGCGCGGCCGTATGTGTGATTCGAGACTCGGTGTGGGGAAGAAGCGAGAATGTGCTCGAGGAAGCAAGATTGAACTCACAATCACCCCGCACTATCGGTTGAGTGAAGGCAAGCTTTCTCTACCCTCTGTAATGGAGAAACCACCAGAGAGAAGCTGCTCGTGTGCACCGGGAGCTGTGGAGGGGAATCTACTATGTACACTTGGGAAATCCACGCAGCTACGGACCGGTGTGTGAGGATTCACAATCTCACGACCAATCTGTACGCGAGTAGTACCCACTTAAGAACAGGGATCTACCTTCTTGATCCCAAGGGGTATTCGAGAGGGAAAGGGTAAACAAAGCAATGATAATAATGCAACAAAGAATTAAATAAATTATAGATACATATTGTTTCAAGAATACAGATCTGGTCTTATGCTAAATGGAAAGGGGGAGGGTCCACTTAGTACTGTTCAGGAGCACACTGCTCGTTTGCATACTAGGCACTGAGGAGACAGAGCACTTGGAGAGGACGACAGTTCTCCTTGTGCTCTCCGCGTTAGAGCCAGATCGTAAGTGATCGCTGCTGGCTGCGGGTCTCCTTTTATATCCGTGGCCCTCCCTCTCTCCAATGCTTTATGTGCGCACGCCATCTACCAGCGTTTTACCTGTAGATAGGCTGTGGATAGGCTGATTACCTGTGAATATTAGCGCTAACTTATTCGGTAACTTATCGCTTAGTAATAATAATAATAATTCTTTATTGTTTTATACATTCGTATTTACAATACTTTCTAACATATATCTCTAACTCACCTCTTCTTCACTCTTCTCTTCCTCACTTACCCTTTTAATGCTTCCCTCCTCCTCCTTCCACTCGTACAGGATCCCGTCCACTCTCACCTTAAAATCCCCATTGCTCAGCAGCTCCCCATTCTTTTTTGCTTCCTCTCTTCTTCTCTCTCTTATCCCCATGGCTTCCTTCTTTGCCCTTCTCTCTTCCCAACTCATCCACTGCTCCATTCTCACCTTTCCCCCTTCATTAATTTCCTCTCTCTTCTTCCAAATCTCCATTTCCTCTTCTGCTGCAAAAATGATTTTTTTTGTATCCTGGTTCGAGGTCTCCTCCAGCTCCCCGCTCGTTCCCTCTAAAATCTCGTCCAACCAGTCCTGCAGTACCTTCTTCTCATCCCAGTTTGTCCCTTTGTGGATCATCACTCCTCTCTCTCCTACTTTGCTCCTTCCTCCCTCCGTCCTCTTTTTTTGTTGGCGTTCACTATCCTCACCTCACTTTTCACTTTAGCCCTTTACCTTTCTATACCTTTTCTCTCCTCTCTCCTTGCTTTTCCTTCTAGTCTTTCTACCAGTCCCTTAATTTCCTTGACTGCTCTCTGAATCTTCTCCCTCTCTCTTCTTTCCTCTCTCAGTTTTCCTTTCAGAATTTCCACATCATCTTCCATATCCGTCATTTTCCTCTCCGCCGCTTCTCTTCTCCCTCTCTCCAATTGAAACTTCACCCTCCACTCCTTCATCTCCTCTTTCATGTCTCGCATCTCTCTCTCCACTCTTCTCTCATGCTTCGACATTTCTCCCTCCTGCTTTTTATCGCCTTTAGCTTTTTTATCTTCGTTTTATCTTTGTTGGCTTTGCACGCTCTCTCTCCCTATTATAACCTCTCTGCTCTCCTCACCATGTGCTTTCCTTTCTGTTCCTCTCGTTCCTCTTTCTTCTCCCTGTTCCCTCCGTCTGATTACTCCTACCTTCCTTACCGGTCCTCCTAGTTTCTTTCTCTCTCTCTCTTTCTAGGGACTTTCCTCAGAATTCCCCGCATGTTTTGCGCGCGATTTTCAAATCTCTTTTCTGCTTTGTCCTTTCGTTTCCTTCCTTCCTTGCCTTCCTCTCCTTTATTCTTGCGACCTTTCTTTACTTTTCCTCTTCCATATAGTGCTATAAAGCTTCCCCACTTGCGTTCTTCTCCCTCTGACTACTTCCTGCCACTTTTTCCCCTCCATCTTCGTCTCCACACATTCTTCGAACACGTGTTTAAGCGTCTCCTCCTCTCTCCCGCACAGCCTGCATACCCTTTCTTCTTCCTTCTTTCAGTATTTGATCCTTCTTGTCTCACACCCTAGTCTGAACCTTGCCGTAACGCTGAGCCCCTCTTCTGTGTTCTCCCACTTCCATCAGGTACTCTGGTATTTCTCCCCTTTTCCTTGTCCTTGTCTCTAATTTAAACCTTTTCGTCTCCCAGTGAATCACATGTGCCGGCGTGGTCCTATCTAGGTGCAGCACCCATTTGATGTACCTTCTCTGTATCTTCTTTAATTCGTCCTGCCCTTTCCAACCCCATATCTCCGCCCCATATTTTATTACACTCTGCACTAGAGCGTCGAAGAGCTTCATCCTCATCTTCCAGCTGTCCTTGAACGCTGCCTCTCCTAGGCCCCACAGAGTACTTAACAGCGCATTTGCCCTCCCTTTCTCTTTCCCGTTTTCTTTCATCGTGTATCCCAAGTATTCAAATGTTTTCACCACCTCTATCTCCTTTCCATCCCATTCGAATTTCTCTTCCCTCTACCTTATTCCTCCGTTTCTGAAAATCATAATCTTCGTTTTCTCTGTGTTCAGCTCCAATCCCTTTCTCTTGATGAATCCTCTGAATCTTCTTAACATTTGTTTCAACCCGCTCGCGTTTGTTTCGAGCATTACTACATCATCTGCATATGAGATTGATCATACTTTCCTTCTCCCTAGTATTATTCCTCCTTCTTGCATCTTTCCCATCTCTCCTTCCAAGTCTGCCATTGCCACGTTGAACAGCAGTGGACTTAGCGGGCATCCCTGTCTCACTCCCTTCTGTGTCTCAAAACTGCCTACATTCCTTTCCCCTATCCTTACTTCACTTTCCGTTTTTTCATAAATTTCCTTTACCCTTTCCCTTATCCTTCTGGTCACACCCAGCTTCCTCATCATACTCCACACTTCTTCCCTGTTTACTTTGTCAAAGGCTGCTTTCATGTCCGCGAAGCACGCGTACACTTTCCCTCCTTTCTTCCTTAGCTCCTGCTCTACCGCCTTGTTCACCACATATATAGCATCCGTTGTACCTCTCCCTCTTCTAAATCCCATCTGCGTGTTACTTAACTTTTCCTCTTCTTCCAGTTTCTTCTCCAATCTTCCCTTTATCAGTTCCGCATATATTTTGTATCCTGTGTCCATTAGTGTGATTCCTCTATAGTTCTTACACTCCCCCTTATCTCCTTTTTTGTAGATTGGCGCGACCTTCCCTTTCCTCCACTCTTCTGGCAATCCTCCTCCTTTCCATATCTTTCCCAGTATCTCCGCTAATTCCTCCGCAATCCTTCCTCCGTCCTGCTTCCAAGCCTCATTCTGGATTTCATCTTCTCCTGGTGCTTTCTTTTCCTTTAGCTTCTTGATTATTTCCCTTACTTCCTCTACTTCTATCTCTCCCTCCTCTGCTTCCTTTTCACTCCCCGACTCTTCCACCATATCTCTCCCTCCCTCCTGCGTTTCTCTCTCTCCCAGTTGCCCTTTAAAAAACTCTATCCAACTCTTATCTTCTATCCCTTTGTCTACCTGCTCCCTTTTGCTTTTCCTTCTCCTTTTCACCATTCTCCAGAATTTTTTTCCTGACCTGTCCTCCTTTGCCTCCCTTAGCTCTTTCTTCAGCCCTTCCTCCTTTTTTTTCCTTTACATGCTCCTTAACTCTCTTTTCGCCTGCGTGAACCTGTTTTTTCCTCACCTCTTTATCTCTTTTTTGCCCTTTTTATTTCTGCCCTCTTCTTCCTGCAATCCTCATTCCACCATCTGCTGTCGTCTCTCCTTTTTCTTCTCCTCCTCTTTGTTTGGATCGCGTTTCTTATCTTTATCTTTAATTCCCTCCATGCTTTTGCTCCCCCCCCCTTTAGCTAGCCAGCCTCTATACTCCGTGATGGCCTCCTCTGTCCACATCGTTCTTTTCATTTCCTCTTCAAACCCTTCAGAACTTCTCCCTGTCTCTAATTCCAATTCTAATGCTCCATGGTCTGACTCCATTCTATCTTCTACCTTCAGTGACTTTACCTTTCTCCGACCTTCCTCATTTACTATCCCGTAGTCTATTACCGAACATCGCATTCCCCCCACGTACGTGAGTTCCCCTTCCTCATCCCCTTCTGTACTTCCATTTAGGATTGATAGCTCCACTCTTTTAGCCTATCTAGCAGCTCTTCCCCTTCTTTGTTCACTACTCTATCCTTTGACTCCCTCTTTTCCTCCACTCCCCTTTCATCTAAAATACCCCCCTCATGCCCTCTTCTCGCGTTTAAATCTCCACACCAGAGTATCTTTTCCCCTCCCGCTCTTTCTACCATCTCTTCTATTTCCTCATAGTTCTTGTCCTTCTCCTCCCTCGTATATGTTGAACCTATCCACCACCTTTCCCCCTTTATACTACATTTGCCACCTATGACTTCTCCTGATCTTCCTCTCAACCATTCAACTTTGTCCTCTTTCCTATCTTTCCTAACTGCCATTATCATTCCTCCCTTTAATCTCCCTCTACTCGCCCCCCCTTTTTCGCCTCTCTTACCTCTGTCTCGAAGCCCTTCAGTCTCTTCCTTATTTTTTCCTCCTCACCGTTCTCTGCCCACGTCTCCTGTAGGCATATGACGTCAAATCCTAATATGTATCTCCATCCTTCCTCTTCTA
This sequence comes from Muscidifurax raptorellus, assembly GCA_020010945.3. Lineage (NCBI taxonomy): Eukaryota > Metazoa > Arthropoda > Insecta > Hymenoptera > Pteromalidae > Muscidifurax > Muscidifurax raptorellus. The sequence goes on along the minus strand of CM052080.1, from coordinate 31,307,378 downwards.
TTCCTTACAGTCCTGCCATATTCCAGCACGACACCTTCAGACTCTCCTATCTTTTCACTTTTCCCCTTTCTTCCCTTTTCTCCTTCTCACCGCCATCTTACCTCCCCTTCTCGAAAAAGCCTATCCTCTTTTTCGTTCCAGAAGTACGTTGTGTCTCCTACCGTTAACTTGTTTCTTCCTACTTTCACTTGTTTATCTTCGCTTCTCCATTCTCTTGCGAGCCCATCCAACCTTTCTCTGTTTCTCCTCTCCCGCCATGTCAAATCATGGTCGATGAAGCAGTCCGTCCCTTTCAGCTTGCTCTTTTCCTCCATAATCTTCTCTTTCTCCTCTCTATTTTCACATTCCACTCCTATTTTGCTCTTGGCTTTTCCTCTGATGACCCACGTCCCTTTCACCTTTACCGAAATCCCCAGCTTCTCATCTAACCATTCTTCCACCTTTGCATTGTCCCATTTTCCTTCTTTTAGCTCTGATACCACCGCATTGTCCCTTTTCCTTTCTCTCTCCCCTTCCTCAATTCTCCACTCTAACTCCTTCAGTTGCTTCTTCTCTTTCTCCATTTTCTCTGTCCCCTTTTCCCCTCTCTGATCTCCTCTTTCTGTCTGCCTAGGTTTTGCCTCTTCCTCCATTTTCTTTATTTTATTCTCCATTTTCCTTTCTCGCTCTTCCCTCTTTCTCCTCTCCTCCTCGGTTGCCCTCTTCATCTCCTGCTCCGCCCTTGTCCTCTCCCTCTTCTCCTCCTGCACTAGGCTTCTCACCTCCTCTAGCTTCTTATTCATCCTTTCTTCCGTTTCTAGCCATTTTCTTTCCCATTCTGCCCTGTCCTTTCTCCTTTCCTTCTTCTCCTCCTCCAACGTCTTCAGGATCCTTTCCAGCGTTCCTTGGAATTTCTCCATCTCCCCCTCATCCTCCCCTTCCTTTCCCTCCTCCTTCTTTGACGGGATTCTCCCCGCCAATCCGCTCCTTTCTAACGTGTCTCTCTCCCTCTTGTCTTCTTTTCTCTCTCTCTTCTTGTCCTCTTTCTCCTCCGTTGACCTTTCTTTCCTTTTTCCCCTCTCTGTTTTGTCTATTTTGAAGCTCTCTGGGAGCACCAGCTGCCTTTGCGCTCCCCCCTTCCCTCCGCTTCCCTTTCTTCTTCCTTTCCCTGTCTTCGGCGTGCTTTCCCACCTGCCCGTTTGTATCTCTCTCTCCGGCTCCCGTTCCAATCCGCTCGGGGTCTTAAATTCCTGTTCCTCTTCGTTCCACTGTTCCTGATTCCCTATAGTCTCCTCTGCTGTATCTTCTTCTCTATAGTACATGGCCAGCGGCTTTGCCGCTCTCTCCTCTATCTCCGTCCTTTTCTACCTTTCCTAACCTCCTCCTTGCACTTTCTCCTTCTCTCCCTTCTCTCCCTTCTCCCTTTCTCGCCCTTCCCTGTCCTATTATACAGTTTTACTCACCTTTCTCTCCTCTTTCACTCTGTATTCCTCTTTCTATTTTTACCTTTCCTATTAAAAAGAAAAACTGCGTATTATGCACACCCCCTTACTACGCGTCTGACACTGCCAACGGCCCCGTCAGACCCATTATCGCTTAGTATTTATCGGTAAGTTATCCATTGGTGGTCTCTTACCTACCATGTGGGGCCGCCGTCTCAATGCCCCGCAATAGAAAATTGTTTGAGTCGGAATTAGAGGAGAAACAATTTTTTATTTATAAGAAAGAGTCGGGTAAGAGGACAACAATGGATAATACGCTGTTACAAATATATAACATTTATTTCGCAATAACAATTAAAAAAAAACATAAAAAACTCTTTTTTCTTTTATAATAACGGGAACTAAAAACAACTTTTGGTATAAAAAATATAAACAAATTTAATAAAAATTAAAAAAAAACAAGGATGGCAAGGTCCTAATTTAAGTCGCCGAATATATCGGCCTCGACGAAGGCTCTAAACTCGGCCTCTGCCTTCTCCCCCTCCTCTGCGGCGGCGTACACGGCAGCCAATATCTCGGCTATAGTGTGCTGTATTGTCGGTAATGGTGTTGGTGATGGGGTGAGCGCTGCAGCAGGAGTAAGTTGCTCCCTCCTCTGTTTTAGTAGCTGTGCGCCGTCCTCCCTCCAGTTCCCGCTCGGCGCCGGGGGACGATGGTCCGCCTGGCTGTTGATGGGTCCGGCGGCGTGCCTTGTGTCATCGTCCCCTGCGTGGTCTGGTAAAACCAGCCCTTGACGAACCGCCTGTCCCCGCCCTGGAAGCGACTACTGTCGGCTATGCGGATGCTCTGGCACTGAACGTTATGTCGCACAGTCCTTTTGGAATAAAAGATACCCGAGGTTTTTTATTTATATTTTAATGCGCGAGCGCGAGAGAGAGGGATATTACGTTAGTTGTGTGCTTACCAGCATTCCGCGAAGCCGACTACCAGTAGCGCCTCCGTCATTTGGGTTCCCTGATGGCAGACGGCGTAAGGCTCCGTCTGGCTCCCGGTGGTCATCCTTTCGACGGCTGCTTGCTGGGGCTGCTCTCCCGATCCGTCCATGGCGATGGTTTGGCTGCTAATGAGCTCGCGGCTCAGCTTTTTTTCGGGGCTTAGCCTAAGGAATTTTTTGGGGGCTTGTTGTTGCCGCTGGTTTGACTGTCTTAGGTCGTTCGGTCGCGACCTTGTTATCGTTTTTGTTATCATTTTTTTTTCTTTTCTAATTTATAAATTGTGCATTCAATTTCATTCAATTGTTATCTTCAAAGTACGGTTTTAGGTTGTTTATGTGAAATTTTCCACGCCCTTTTTTTGTATATGTTTCTACTAGTAAGTATGTATCGATGCCTATTTTTTGTTTGACCTCGAAGGGTCCTTCGAAGATATCCAAAAATTTTTCTATTTTACCGTTTTCGGCATCGGATACATTGAGAGCCTTAATCATGGCCTTATCGCCTATTCTCAGTTTGAAATGTTTCGCGTGCGCATTCTTTTTCACCCTGCGACTTAGCGCAATACGGTGCGCTTGCTCGCATGCCAGCGATATTCTTTTTTTATTATGTTATTTTCTGGCGGTATGTAGAAATACTTCTATCATATTCGTGTGGGTTTTCGGTGAAAATGTAACTCTAGTGGTGTTAAATTTGTGGTTTTGTGATGTGTCTCGTTTATAATATTTTGAATAAGTTTGACATATCGCGACCACCCTATATGTTTATCTCTAATGAACGTTCTAAAAAATCTACCCAGTACTCGGTGTACCCGTTCTACAATATTACTTTGCGGGTATCGAATGGATGAGTACATTATTTTTATGTTTTTATTTTCGAACGCCCTTACGAATTTACTGGTTTGCCGTAAATGTGCATGTAATCTTCCAATAATTTCTTAATTACTAATTGAGTTGTTGCTCTGCGCAAGGGGCAAAATACCACAAATTTACTAAAAATGTCTATTGTTGTTAACAGGTACTTTACTCCTCCTGCAGATGTCCGTAATGGGCCGTAGAAGTCTATTGATAGCAATTCATATGGCTTTCATGTCAAGATAGGCTGTGCTGATTCTCTGTATTTTGTAGTTAAATGTTTTGTACGTTGACAATTGTCGTAGGGCTTTAAAATTGGCGCTATCTTTCTGCGTAAGCCATTCTCATAAAAATGTTCGCTTAAAATTTTGTTTAATTTTCGCCCCCGATGTGGACGTATGCTTCGTGGGTTTCGTTGACAAAGCTTTCGAGTACGCTGTCCGGTATGACGATTTTCGATTTGTGTTCTGATTTCTTGTAGAGTACTTCGTTGATTAATTCGTATCTTTTACACATTTTTTCATCCTTATTTTCTAACGTACAAACTATTCCTCGCGTGTTGGGATCGCGTCTTTGATTTTTTTTCTATTTCTTTACAAATATTTATGAGCTCGCGGCTTGGTTTTTGACGTACAATGGACTAAATGATTATTTCTGACTGGCTTTCTTTTTTTTTATTTTTCGCTATCATTCATTCAATTAAGGTAGTCCGCGACGGCGTTTTGTTTTCCTGGTATGCACGAGGCTCTGACATTTTTGCAAGTACGCAAAAATGTCAGAGCCTCGTGATCCGTTCGGATTGTAATCTCAATTGCCCCCCTCAGGAAAGTGTCTAGTTTATTGAGCGACCGCACAAGGGCGAGCATTTCTTTTTCTGTTGTAAAATATGAGCCTGCACTTCCCTTGAATGTTCTGCTCACAAAACAGACCACTTCTTCTTCCCCTTTCTTATTTAACTGAGACAGGGCCGCGACGCATGCGTAATTAGATGCATCCGTGGTTAAAGTGTAGGGTTTCTTTGGGTTTGCGTACCTCAAGAAAACCTTTTCATCAATGTTATTATTTTTCGAATGCTGCTTGATGTACGCTTGCCCAATGAAACGCGACATTTTTTCTCATAAGGTCCAATAATGGGATTAAGCATTCCGAAAATTTTTTTGTAAACTTTGAGTGAAAGTTTATAAACCCGATAAAACTTTGCAATTGTTTCAAATTTCGAGGTGGTTTAAAATTTGTTATTGTCCGAATTTTATCTGGGTCCGGACGTATCCCTTTTGCAGAAATAAAGTATCCGAGAAATTCGATCTCTTCACAAAAAAAATTCGTTTTCTTGAAATGTAACCGTCAGAAATGTTCAATTAACCGTTCGTATAATTTATCTAAGTGCTCGATATGCTCGTCGAAATTTTATGACCGTATCATGAGATGGTCAAAGAATAATATGGGAAAATCTTCAAATTCCCATGTGGCTTCCGCAAGCCCTCGAATTAACATGGATCCGCTAGTTTTTCGCAATTTGTTAGTCGCAATCTGAATTTCAGACTCGAAATCATACCCTTCTTCGGTGTATTGTTCGTTTTCTGAATTGCGAGTGACGTGAATTCATTCCGCGGTATTTTTTTATGCACGTACGATATTAATCCGTCTACTTGGTCTATTGAAAAAATTACAGGACAACATGATTTTGGACCCAGAAACCAGACTATACATTTCCGAAGGTTTTCGGTGCGCTGAACACGAATCTGGCCACATAATTGCTCCATCAGCTCTGGTTTTCGAGATATCCTAACCTAAAAATGCGAAAATTGTTATTTTGGCCTATATTTGAGGTTATGTAGCGCCGCCAATTTGTATTAAATCAAAAGCTTGTATAGACGATGTAAAAGAACTAGCATAGCCCTTCAAAATGCCTATGAGTTTGTTCCGATAGCTAGGTTCTTCTTTGAGATATTCAAATTTGAAAGTCTCATTATATACGTGAATTTCGTAAGTATTTACCCATATGGCACCAAGCGGATATCTCATAGTCTTCCATGAAATCTCTTATAAAATCAAAATTAACTTTCAAATTTGAATATCTCGAAGAAGAAAATAGCTATCGGAACATTGGCCAATATTTCCCAATATTGGCCAAATTCTACTTTTCTTCCATTGATTCTCTGTATATTTTTATTCCAAAATCTTTCCCTGAATTTGGTCGAAAACGCGTTGAAACTATCCACCTCGCTTTGAAGTAGATACTACCAATTCTGTGCGTCTCTTTCAAGCGCTTGTGAGATTACGCATTTTAGTTCGTGATCCTCCGGTTTCACTTCATTTTTGTAATTTTCGATTTCTCTCAAAAACTTCATAGGTCTCTCACCCGCGAGTCCTTTGAATTTCGTTATCTCGATTTTCATACGTCGCGTGATATCAGATGGTAATTCACCGTTTTTTGCGTTCCCGCGTGTACGGATCATCTTTTCGAGTCTCGTTGACTCATTGGTCACGATTTCTGAAATTTTTCCGATCTCTTCGCATAATTTGATTAACGTTACCGCTGACTCAACTTTTTCAAGAATCCCATCAAGATCTGTTCAAAGCTTGCTATTTTTACCGATCAGCGCGTCGTTTTCGGTTTCGCGGAGTCCCACTCGACCCATTAACCGTTCGTTCGCGTGCTTCAATTCTTCGACCTCCCGATGCGTTCATCGGTGCTACTTAGCGTCGACTCTCTTCCCCACGTCTGTTATTGTTTAACGCTTCTGATGTTGATATTATCTTCCGCGTTCTCTAATGCATCTACTCGCTCCTCGAGTCCACTTCGTCTCTGGTCCATTAATGAGAATTCCAAGATTACCGCGTCTTTCCATTCTAGACTTTTATCATTAACCCGGCTTGGGTCTTCTTGTCTAATTTCTTCGAGAAGCACTTGCGACCGTTTTTTTTTCTCCATGTTTACGGCTATTGTGCTTACAAGAAATGATTTATTAAGATAAGTCAATGATTCTACTGATTTTATTTTCAAAATATGGATTTCAATTGCTCAAGAGTGTTATGACGTTTTGCATCTGTCTTTCATTTAAATCTGGAAAGAGGCGTTTCCTTTTCTCAGGATCAGGGGGGGGGGGTGGTGGTGGTGGGTGACGAACGCGAAAGATCTATATTATCAAATTTTCCATACCCTTCGTGATCTCGGTGATCTGGCTTTCCAATGTTTGAATGTGGTATTCTAATCCTTGAAAGTTGCGCTTTGATGTACTGATCAGATCAACCAGGTCGCGGCGGGCACGTGAAAAATTGACGCCGATCTCGTTTATGCGATCCACGGCTTCGCCGAGCACCTCCGAAGAGTCGCGAACCACGGCCTTGAGCACTTCGATCTGCTTGTATAGATCAATGACCGTGCAATTTAATAATTTCATCTCCTCCCGGTGGGCTTGATCGCGTAATTCTAAAGTATTGATGTATTCCGTGATCTCATCAATGCGCGCATGTATGCGTTGTTCTTCGAAATGAAGCGTTAGCACGGGAATCATTTGATGCCTTTTGGATGTTACTAGAAATTGTAAATTATAATTCCGAAGCTGACTCTCCTTTTGACTCGCGCTAATATCAAACACTGGTCCCTGTCCGGGCCCCAATGAAACCCTCCCCAACTCCCGGTGCACACGAGGAGCTTCCCTCTGGTGGTTTCTCCATTACAGAGGGTAGGGTACTCAACCGATAGTGCGGGGTAATTGTGAGTTCAATCTTGCTTCTTCGAGCACATTCTCGGTTCTTCCCCACACCGAGTATCGAATCACACATACGGCCTCGCCTCGGCATTGGTTGGTCCGTTTCACGGTCATAGCCCAAATTACCATGCTCACTATAGAAAGTTATTACAGCATTATTTCAAATTATGAGTTTATTCTTTTAATTTGTTAATTTTAAAATACAAAAAGAAACATATTTGAATATTGCATTTTCGATTTTTATAATTTTTATAATTTATTTTCGATTTTTGAAATTAAATGATTGAAATAATCACTCTAGAAAGATTAAAATTAAACTCAAATAGAATCAAATTCCACTCTTGAAAATTGAAAACTCCACCAGCTTTTGATTGGATTAGGAGAGGTCTTCATAGTATATATACATTTTTATGTTACTATACATTTTTTTATTCTAATTTAATATTTTTTAATAATGTATGAAATGTAGCTAACGCGGGCTTTGCGGTACTAAATTTGTATACACAATAGCTGATAATATTTAAAAAATGTAGCAATTCATGCGGAAATTCTATATCTAATATATAAAGTAACTTAAAAAAAATATCGAATGCTATTAAAAATTACCTTCCAACATCAATAAAAAGATGGTCGACTTGAATGTAGCATTTGCCCGATTTATTGCCTTTGGCAAATATTAAAAAGGGCTGTTTCGAACTATTTTCCTTTACCTCTTGTAGAAAGGTTTGTTGATCCTAAAAACAAAATTTCAAATATTATTATTTTTATTATTAACGATTTTACTTGAATTCAAATAATATATACTTACAGAAATAATTTTGATCAGAGATGGAAGAAGTATTTCAGGGACACCATTCTCTGATTTTAAACACGTTGTATTTTTTTGCCTTGGCCAGAACTCTAAAAATACAACAGTAGATTAAATTTTATTTCAAATCAGTTTATACTCGTATACCTACGTGTACAATTATAAGAAATAATATTAAAAACATCTACCTTTAATTTTGTCGACCTAAACGCATAATTTGGCGCATGCAAAATATGTGGCAAAATACAAATAACTTTGAAGTTATCTGTAACAAATAGACAATTACTAATTGAATAAATTTATCAAATATAAGCGAAAATATTTACCATCATATTCTTCTAGAACATCATTCAATTCTGATTTATTTTTCTCTACATATTTTATAGCGCGAAAGAGAGAGAGCGCGAAAGAGAGAGAGCGAGAGCGCGAAAGAGAGAAAGAGAGAGCGAGAAGGCGAAAGATGGAGAGAGCGAGAGCGCGAAAGAGAGAGAGAGATAGATAGATAGATAGATAGATCTTTATTCTTACTGTACAGTAAAAAATAATAAATAAATTAAATACAATAAATAAATATATACTCTTTTTTAGAGTTATTTTTGGTATAAATAAATAGATTTGGTCGTAGACCCATCATATCACAGTCAGCTAAATGTTCTCGTCGAGAATACTCGTCGTGAATATCACACATCTAGGCCGGAAAGGCCAAGTCAAAGTAATCACAAATAAAGTTTATCGAATGCCCGCGTCATCCGCCCACATGAGGGACGGCTAGGGCTCAAGGCCGAGCAGATAGCCGCGCACTGCTTCCTTAAAGGATGCAAGAGAAGGTAAAAGGCGTATGGAAGAGGGTAAGGAGTTCCAGAAACGTGCACCCTGGATCTGAAAGGCTTTTAGGCCAGTTTCAGTGCTCACCACCGGAACATGAAGCTCAGGCGGCGGCCCCCTTGCGGAAGGCCTGAGCTGATGCTTGCTAAAAAACGATACCAGATACTCTGGCTCACGCAATCTCATAATTTTGTAAAGGAGTATAGCTTTAAAATAAAGCCTACGTGAGTCAGTACTAAGCCAGCCCAGTCTTCTCCGGTAGGGGGAGATGTGCTCGTCCCTTCTTACTCCAAAGATGTATCTTACACATGAATTACTCAGTCGCTGTAGTCGTATTCTCTGTTCGTCAGTCGCGTCCAGGTACACCACAGTACAATAGTCCAGATGGGGTTGGACCAGTGACTCAACTAGCCTTCTCCTTAGAGCCTCGGTGGTACAATCCCTGATAAAATTCAAGCTATACAGGGCTTTATTGACTTTTCTAGTTATACAATCTACTTGCGGTTTCCATGTTAATTTACTATCTAATGTAACACCGAGACTCACCACCGCATCTTCAAAAGGGACGATCACTCCGTCACACATCCTTACCGCAGGCAAATTCAAGGACTTAATGTCATTTACGTTCTTTCTGGAGCCAAAAAATATTGCCTTGGTTTTGCTAGAGTTCAGACGCAGTCCAGAGCTCTCCGCCCATTCTGACACCCGCCTTGCGGCTTCGGATAGCTGCGTCAGGCCCTCCCCAAGTTTACCCTTGGTGGTATGGAGGTAAATCTGTAGGTCGTCTGCATAAAAAATATGTTTAGTCGTCCTTTTGTCTAGTAAGTCTTGTAGGTCGTTAACGTACAGACTGAACAGCAGGGGTCCCAGGACCGAACCCTGTGGAACACCCAGATTGGTTTCCAACCACTCGGAATTACCATCCCTGGTAGAAGTAACCATCTGCGTGCGGCCTTGAAGATATGATTTTAACCACAGGAGAGCCATTTGTGAGAAACCCAGCCGTTGCAGCTTAGTTAATAATTTCGTAGGTGATATGGTGTCAAAGGCCTTGCTGAAATCAAATAACAGCAAGAGCGTCACCTCCTTTCTGTTAATGGCCATACGTACGTCATCTGTCAGTTTAATTAACGCCGTCTGGGTACTGTGATGTTTTCTGAAACCGGTCTGGAGAGGATCCAAAATTTTGTTTTTGTTTAGATACTCCGTGATTTGGGAATGAGCTAACTTTTCGAGCACTTTAGATAGGAAGCAGAGTAGAGCTATAGGTCGAAAGTCTGACACAGATGAAGGGGCACTGTTCTTTTTTAGTGCTATTAATTGCGCCTGCTTCCAAATGCCCGGAAAGACGCCCGAAGCGAAAGAGGTGTTAAATATCTTTACAATAAATTCGCCAATTATTGGGAGAGCCTTCACGATCACTCCCTGAGGGACCCCATCAACACCCCTCGCCTGTGAGGAAAAGTGTGCAATGGCGAGAATGACATCATTTATATTGACTGGACCAAATTTGAAGCCTTCCTCACTTGCAGTAGAAATGAAGTCCAGCGCGTCATCCACGTTTTCATAGGGTGAGACAGATATCCCAGCGGAATGGTCGTTCAGCTCGCCCGGCGTAAAACCATGAAACTCCTCCTCTTTACGCCTAGGTATGAGGCCGAGGTTACGCATTTTCTTCCATATATCCTGATTATCATCAAGAGCATACGACAAATGTCTAGTGATATAGGAGTTTCGCTCTTGAGCCATGCGAACATCAACCTCATTGCTGAGCCGGAAAAACTCGTCAAAGAGTTCAGAACGCCCAGTGCGCTTGTAGCGTCCGTGCGTGGCATCCCTCTTATCGATGAGCAATCGTAGCTCAGGACCAAACCAAGGAGCATATTTTTTCTTTATGCAAACCATCTTACGAGGTGCTAATATATCAATTACCGAATTTAAGTTAGCATTCAAGTTTTCCAAAGCACCCTCCAGATTGGTTTCAATAGAGTTCATGGCCTCCCAGTTGCAGCTTGATAATAAGTCACCAAGCGAGGCGGTGTCTATGCCTTTGTAATTCCTGTAAACAAAAGGCTCCTTCCCAAGAATGGGAGCGTGGATGTTAAGTGAGACCTCTATAATACAGTGTTTACCAAAACTGGGCAGCCTTTCCTTCTTAACGTCATGTATTCTGTCGTTCTCGTCCGTTAGTATCAAGTCAATCCACGTGCAAGAGGTAGAGGTATAATGCGTGGGACCATGGCCGACTATCTGAAGAGATAACTCCTCAGCAAGACGCCGAATGGTGTTGGCATCATCCGATCCCGACAACAGGTCAGCATTCAGATCGCCCATGATGATTTTGTGGCTAAATTCACCGCTGAGATCACGTAGGACGCTGAAAAGATCAGAATCCCTTTGCATCGCAACCTTCGGAGGTCTATAGATGACCCCGACAAGAACTGGAGGAGAGGAACCCTGCTGTATGCTGCAAAACAGATATTCAGGGATCCCGGGTTTTCCAGGTCCCTGTGTGTTAGAACTAGCCAATAAACGTACTTTAAACTCATTGCGTACATACAACGCCACCCCGCCTCCATTCACATTGCGATCCTGTCTCAGTAGTGAGAAGCCATCAATCCGAATGAGATCGTCATCAACGACCGAGCCCAACCATGACTCAGCAATACCAAAGATGTTATAGGAGGGATGTTCAGTAAGGAAGAGTCGAAGACTCTCAATGCGAGCTCTCAGCGAATTCACATTAAGAAATCCCGCTCTGAGGGAATCTCTCACCCTCCCTCCGATGTTAGCAGGATTATCTAGTCAGGTGGAGGTCGCCGATCTGCCCTCCGGACTTACCACTGTTTCGTTCTGTACAGTTCCGTTGTCGTCGCTGTCAGTAACTTGTATGTCTATAGATGGCCGTCGGTCAGAAGAAGCCCGGTACGCCGTGTGAATGGCTTGCAAATCGGCAGCCGACGCAAAGATATGCGCACGCTCACCACCTCTACGCCTAGCAAGAAATCTACCGCCGGCGTGCCAGACGTACTTGAAACCCAGCCCCTGTGCTATGGGTTTCAGACTTTTGAAGATTTGAAATTTGCTGTGGGGCAGCAGCTCATTGATAAAAATTTTCCGTACAGGCAGGCCGACAGCCGACAACCGACCAAGCATATCTGGGTTTATGTCTTTTGTTGTTAAATAATTATTGGAGAGCGCACGCCTAGCCCGCATCACATCACCGACCAAACTCGCCCGGGAAAGCCTCACCACGCAAGATGGCTGCGCACCTACCCTCGTCCTCGATCCCAAGCCGCCCCCCGCAGAATCCCTACTCGTCACGGTCGGACCACGAGGCCCCAGGACGCGGACCCCGGTGACGTTACCCCGGTCAAAGGTGGGGATTATGGTGCTGAGAACTGCGAAGGCCACATTATGCAGGTCCTCTTGAGAGGCCGTTACTTCGCTTGATAATATACCGTTAATAACTATTTCGCAGTCCTCATCACCCCTGCCACCCGGCCCCGCGACCCCAGCCTCCCGAGACGACCCAGACGACGGGAGAGCCAATGGCTGTAATGTGCAGTTGGTAGGCAAGACAACGCCGGCATTCACGTCGCCATGACACTTGTGGTCCCGCAGAGCTCCCAAGCTTTCACTAAGAGCCTTATTCTGCTCCCTCAGGAGCCGCCCCTCCTCCAGCATCAGCTGCCGATCCAGACGCAGTTCCTCCAACTGGGATGTCTGCCTATCCACCACGTCCCTCAGAGCCGAGACTTGCTCCACCAGATCTCTATTTATCTCCTCTGCAGTTGGTGCGAGTGAGACAGAGCTACCGGCAGATACAGAACCTCGTCTCATATGGGACATGATATCGTCAAACTGCTGCTGGAGCATATCAAACCTTTGAAAAAACAGATCCAAGGTGGTCTGCGGGATAAGTACATTATTATTTACGTATGTCACGGATGGCGACAAGTCACAATTGCTTTTTTCAAAATCAAGCACAGAATCCTTTAAACCAACTGCGCTGTTGGTTACGTTATTCGCATTATTTACAAAAATTGCCTCAGAAGTAGCGACGGAAGCGTCAGCAAGCCCAGTGTTGTTAACCGAATCAGTATTATTTATAGCAGTATTATTTAAACTAGTATTATTCACAAAAACTTTATGTACAGTATTATTTATGTCATTATGATTTTTAACAGTCTTATTTTCAGTATTATTTACAATGGTATTATTCATTACATTCGCAGTATTATTTATAGCAGTATTATCATTTTTTAGAGTGTTTTTTACTTTTCTTGAAGTTATGTTTGAGGTTTGAAATTTTTGTGAAGCAGATTTATCTGTCGATTTTCTATTGTTATTAATAGTGATAACTTTGCTTTTATTGACTACAGTATCCTGACTTAAATTGCAAACACTAGTATTGCTACCGCTGGCGCCAATACCACTCTGTCTCTTCGTGTTACAAGTTACGCAGATACATATATCTCGTCCGCGGAAAGTCCAGTCATGGCACACATTATGATATGGTTTATCGCATTTGTGGCATCTCAACATAACAGCATTTGTCCGATAAATCTTCTTACATGATGCCTTCGAGCAAGATGCCGGAGCCATTTCATTAACAAAAACACAAAGTAAAAATAATCTAATTTAGACTAGATTAACTTAAAGTTAATGCGTCACTTGAATTTTTAAATTCGAATTTCGCGCGCTACAGTAGTGGAGGTCAAGTTTGAATTTCCCTCGCCTAAACTAACTAGACTCACGCATGAGCAGATGTAGACTCATGGTGATGTCAGTGATGCCAACTTAATACTAGTGCCTTTGGTGCTTACTTGCTTGACTAGTCGATCAGCTGCTTTCGTTGCTGCGATGTTGACGTTCTTCGCGCGCAATAGAAAGAGATAGAGGAAAATGTATTTCTCTAACCTCAAATGCCGCCTCTCTCCTCTCCGCCGGTGCCTCTATATTTTTCTTCACTTTTTTCTTCTCCTTCCTTTTTCTTATTCCTTTTCTTTTTCTTTTTTCAGAGATGTTGAAAAGGGTTGTTATCAACGATGTGTCCGTTTAGCTGCACCGTGAACGTCCTCCCAGCTACCAATATTTGAGGTTATGTAGCGGAAAAAGACATCTCCCGGCTCATAAAACACTCAGAGATGCCTAGTGTTTTTTGCGCTAGCTTAAGAGCCTTATGGGGTGTCCCTTCCGCTGAAAAAAATCACTCGTAAGAGTGAAAAAAACTGTTAAACAGGTGTAGCTGGTAGAGTGACTTGTAAGCGATGTTGAACTTACCAGAGAGAGAGAGAGAGAGAGAAAGAGAGAGCGAGAGAGCGGAATAAGATGGTAAGGAGAGGTAAGAGTATAGCGGAACAAAGTGGTAGGGATAGCCCGCCAGCATATCTATGGACAACTAATCATTACGTAGGAGATATGAACATAAGTGGGATACAGACCGCCAACCATTCTAAGAAAATAAAAATTTTATTTAATTTTCAAACAGTTATTTACACGTTAAAAATGAGTAAATTTTACTTACTTCTGTAAAATCCTCAATCCTCATTGTTATTATAAGTATAAGTATAAATATAAGTAAGCCCGCGAACTCATTGAGTCTCCTTGATGTATCCGAAAATATTTTACTACGTCAATAATAATATATCACTGGGAACTAGGAACCATTGAATAACTCAATAACCATATGTCACTAGAAATCATAACATTATTAAATTAAACTTTTTTAATTATCACTCGATTGCGATTTAACTTAAACTTGCACTGTACGGTGTTCTGTAAATTTTATGATTCACTCGAGAGCTGCGATTGAATCGTTCACTCGCGAGCTTACGAGTGATCGAAATTCACTCGATTAGATACAAAGTGAGGATATAAGAGATGGCCGCCGTGGTGAACGGACGCGTGTTTTTGTGAGTGATTGGTGTGGATATGATTAGCAACAGAAAAGGTGGAAAAAAAATAAAGGAAAGGGAGAGAAGGGCGAAGGGAGGCAAGCTGAACAGGAGGAATATAAAAGATTAGTAAACTAGAAATAAGGAGAGAAAGGAAAGATCGAAATAAGATCAAAGTAAAAAGAGAGGTTGAGAATAGAGTGAGAGAGACAGAAAGAGAGAGAGGAGGAGAGAGAGAGTGAGAGACAGAGAGGGAGAGAGGGGAAGCGAGAAGAAGGAGAGAGAGAGGCGGGAGATAGGGAGGGAAAAGAGCATGAATAAAAAGTCCCTAGAAAAATCACCAGTAGAAACAGATATAGAGAGGATCAACGAGGTGATTTTCCGAACACAACCGCAAGGGGAGTCTACAACAGCGGAAGAAGAAGAAATGAACCTACGGAATGGTATGCTCCCAAGCAAGTAAGGAAAACTGATAATAAACCCACAGGGAAAAACAGAAGAGAGGAAAGGAGAAGAAGGGGGGAAGGAATAAAAGCACAGCTAGATAGGAAAGTAGAGAGTGGAATTAATGTAGTAGAAGGAGGATTGAAATTAAAAAGGAAAAGGAAAAAAGCAGAAGAAAAAGAAGAAAAAATAGAAAAAATTAAAGGAGAAGACACACCGGAGAAAAACAAAAAAAAAAGAAAGAGGAAGAAGAGGAAAAAAATAAAGAAGAAGAAAAACGGACATTTAATAAACGTAAGTTGATCACAGGGACACCACCAAGCACACGAAGCACAAGTAACACGGATAAAGGAAAAGAGGAAGAAGAGAATCTAATCCCAAAAAAAGAACACAGTAAGGAAGAAGAGAACACCGAAAAGGTGGAAGAAGAGGAAGAGATGGACAAGACACTGAGGAGATACTAGAGAAAATAAACGAAGATAGCGAAGCCAGAGAAAGAGCAGCAGTAAAGGCCAAGCTAAGAGAAGGAAAAAGAGAAGAAGAATGGAAAAAAAGACTTGAAGAGATGAATAAGAAAGCCGAGAAAAGGGAAAAAAGGTTTGAAGAGACAATTCTAAACATGGACAGAGAAAGAAAAAGGAGATAAAGAAGATAGTAGAAGAGATAAAGAAAAATAAGGATAAGGAAGAAGATGCAAGAAAGCAAATAAAAAAGGAGATAGAAGAGCTGAAGACAAAACAAGAAATATTGGCTAAATTAGAAGCGGGAGCAGGAGGATCAGGGACAGCAGAAGAATGGAAAAAGAAAGTAGAAGAACTAACAGAGGCAGTCAAAGATATGAAAAATCAGAAAGAAACAAAGGCAATAAAAAATACAAACAAAGATACAGAGATAACTTGGGAAGAAGACCACACGAATGAATTGATAACAGCGAACATAGGAAAAGGAAGAGAGAACGTAAGAGTGGGAGTGGTATATATGAGAGAGGAAACAGGAGAAAACTGGGAGGAATTACGCAAGGACAGCAGAAAAGGGAGGCAGAAACCTCACCACGGAAGACAAGGATGAAAGCAGGAAATCGAAAGATAAGAACCTAAATGAAGAAGGAAAATACATGATTGAGAAGCTAGAAGAAATAGGGATACATATAGCAAACGGAAGTATAAAAGGGGACTGGGAGGGAGAGTGGACGTATATAGGAGGAAACGGCTGCTCAACGATAGAATATGTAATAACAAACGAAGAAGGGAGAGAAGCAATGGAAAATCTGAAGATAGGAGGGAAATGGAAGTCGGACTACTCCCCGATTGAACTACGAATGAAAATGAAGAAAAAGAGAGAAATAGCAGAAGATGAACTTATAACAGACTGGACAGAAAAAGGAATAGAAGAATACAGAGACTGGCTAGGGAAGGACTGGATACCGAAGGACTGGAAGGAACTAAAAGAAATAGTAAAGAATGCAGTAGCGAAAAGAAAAAAGAAAAAGGGGAGGAAAGGAGAAACCTGGTGGGACAAGGAATGCAAGGAAGCAAAGAACAAAGTAAGTGAGGTATTAACCCGTTAAGCCCGAAAATGCCCCTCCCGGTACACCGCTGCTTCGGCAATTATAACTCATGCAATTCAACGTATAAAAAATTGAAAGATATACTATTTTGAAGCTTAAGATCTCTCCTTTCCAATGATGTGCAGAAAAATGCGATAAAAAGTTGTTAATCATTCAAAAATATTGTTTAAATGAAAAAAAACATGATTTAAAAAAAATTTTTTTTTATAAAATCGAGATTTCCGAATGGTTCTCGGTTTGCAATCTACTCGGAACCTTAATAACTGGCGGCATAAATGTCTAAGCTTTCGAAATATATAGTTTTCAGATCGATTTTTCATCTTCATGTGTTCAAAATGGCGTGTTAATGACTATATTTTTGCCAAGACATCCATGAATTTTTTTCTTGAAAAGTTTGGACTTTTCGAGAAACTCATAAAGAAGAAAAAGTTCTTATAATGATTCATAGAAAAGTAGTTCGTTCATAGTTTCATAGTTTCATAGTTTCGCTCGAAACTTGTTGAAAAAATTCAAATGTATTCTATGAATCATTATAAGAACTTTTTCTTCTTTATGAGTTTCTCGAAAAGTCCAAACTTTTCAAGAAAAAAATTTATGGATGTCTTGGCAAAAATATAGTCATTAACACGCCATTTTGAACACACGAAGATGAAAAATCGATCTGAAAACTATATATTTCGAAAGCTTAGACATTTATGCCACCAGTTATTAAGGTTCTGAGTAGATTGCAAACCGAGAACCATTCGGGAATCTCGATTTTATAAAAAAAAAATTTTTTTAAATCATGTTTTTTTTCTCTTAAACAATATTTTTGAATGATTAACAACTTTTTATCGCATTTTTCTGCACATCATTGGAAAGGAGAGATCTTAAGCTTCAAAATAGTATATCTTTTAATTTTTTATACGTTGAATTGCATGAGTTATAATTGCCGAAACAGCGGTGTACCGGGAGGGGCATTATCGGGCTTAACGGGTTAAGGAAATGGAGAGAGGGGAATTCCTATACAGCAGCATAAATGATATATGGAAAGGAAAAGGCTTCCCAGAGGATTGGAACACGGGGCTAATAGCGCCAATATATAAAAAAGGAGATAAGAATGAAGCAGGAAATTATAGAGGGATAACCTTGACGGATACGGGATATAAGATATATGCAAATATAATAGAAAAAAAAACTGAGAACAGATTTGAAAAAAAGAAGGTATTAGATGACACACGAATGGGATTTAGAGAAGGAAGAGGCACAGTGGATGTGATATACATAGGTACAGCCATAGTAGAGAAGGAAATAAAAAAAGAAAAAGGGAAAGTGTTCTTATTCTTCGTCGATATGAGAGCGGCTTTCGACAAACTGAAGAGAGAAGAGATATGGAAAATGATGGAAAGGAAAAAAGTAATAGAAAAGTACATAAGAAAAATAAAAGAAATATACAAGGATACATACAGCAGAGTTAGAATTGGCAAAAATAGGGCAGGAAAATTCAATACGGAAAAAAGGGTGAGGCAACGGTGCCCACTCAGTCCGGCGCTATTCAATATCGCCTTTGCAGACTTGGAACAGGAAATGAAGAAGGAACAGGAAGGAGGATAGTAGGCAACAAAAAAGTATACTCAATAGGGTACGCAGACGACATAGTGCTAATGGCAAATAACGAAGAAGGAATGAGGAAAATGTTGAAAAGATTTAGGAAATACATTTAAAAAATGGCTGGAATCGAACGTAGAAAAATCAAAGATAATGAGATGCAGAAAGAGGGGAGGCAGGAAGAAAAAGGTAACCTTCGAATGGGATGGGAAAGAAATAGAGGAAGTAAAAAATTTCACATACCTAGGGTACGAGTTGAAATATAACAACAAAGATGAGGAACAAATATAGAAAGTAAAAGGGAAAACGCGGCACTAGGGAAAATATGGAGTATATGAGAAAGACTGTTCAAGGAAAATTGGCACCTGAGGATGAAGCTCTTCGATTGCCTGGTAAAATCGCTGATACTTTATGGACCGGAGATTTGGGGATGGAAAGAATATAAAAAAATAGAGAGGATTCAAGATAAGTACATGAAATGGGTACCAAAAGCGGACAAGAACACCCCAAGACATATCTTAATGTTAGAAACAAGAAGAGAAGGAATCGAGGTTAAGGCAGGAAAAAGAACGCTAAAATATGAAGAAAAACTAAGAACAGCAGAGGAAGGGACGCTCTTAAAAGAATGTTGGAAATAACTACAGAAGGAGGCGAGAGGGCAGCAGAGAGTAAGAGAAGACGCAAATTTTAGGACAAAATATCTGGAAGGCAGAGGAATCTCGCTACAAGGATACATGGAAAAAATAGAAGAAGGACCAGTTTGGTCAGATCTAGAACAGATAAGCAAAGATATAGAGAGACAGCAGTGGAATGAAAAAATAGAAAAATCAGAATATGCAAAGGAAATAAAGGAAGTAATAAAGAGCTACGGAGAAACACCAGAGTACCTCAGAAGAAAAGGAAAAAAAAGAAACAGAGAATTAGAAACGCAGGCAAGATTTAGAATGGGGAATGAAATGAGAGCAAACAAATACTGGATGGAAGAAGAAAATAGAAAATGCAGAATATGTAGAGAAAAAATGGAAACAGCAAAACATATAATAGAAGAATGTGAAAGCACTAAAACAGAAGGGACATGGCAAGAGAAACTTAGGTCATTTGTGTGTAGATTCAGAAAGTGCGCAATGTATTGTTAAACATTTTTTTACTTTTTTTGAAAAGAAACGTACACAAACAAATAATTTAGTAGCTATTGGATGCGATGGAACTAATGTAAACACTGGATGCAAAAATGGTATAATTACGCTTATAGAAATGCGACTAAAGAAACCTCTACAATGGATCGTTTGTTTATTACATGTTAATGAACTTCCATTAAGACACCTATTTTCACACTTAGAAAGTAAAACGGTGAGTCCTAATACTTACGCTAGTATCATTGGCAAACAGCTTGATAAATGTGAGACATTACCAGTAGTCAAGTTTAAAAGCATTGAATCTTCATGTGTATTTTCATATAATCTAAACCACCTTAGTACTGACCTGTAGTATTTATACGATATATTTCATGCCGTAAGGTCTGGTGTTTGCTCTACTAGTTTAGCCAATAGAAATCCAGGGCCAATTAATCATGACCGTTAGTTGACCTCTGCAAATAGAATTCTGCGTTTGTATGTAGAAATAAAAAATCCATCGAATAATTTAAATATTTTAACAGCTTTTATCCTGAAAGTCTATGCGCCGGCTTGATTTAGCATTAAAAGAAATCATTCTTGCATTCGTGGAGCACAACATTTTTTTCAAATTCTTCATAGTTCAAGATATTTAGAGAAAGAATTATTAAGTATTGTCGATCGCACATCAAAAGAATTTATTATTATCAATGATTTTTGATGAAAGAAAAGATACTAGACAAAAGGCCTTTTAACATATAACGTCTGCAAGAAACTTGAATAAATCAAAATTACGTCAATTTAAAACATCTGAGTTGAACTTTTTGGCAGACGATTACGTTAGTATTATAAATTGAGACAAAAGTGAAGTAACAGAACCACCTATTATAGCCAGTTTTCTCTTAATAAATTAAAAGAAATTGTTGAAAATGGTGGTTCCTCCATTTCTAACGAACAAATAGAAATTTACAATATTCTTAGTCACATCCAAGCAGTAGAAAGATGCGTGAATATAAAAAAATTATCAGTAAGGTATGTGTAGAGTGCCTCCAAAATAATAAAAAAATGACTACTCAATGCAATGCTAATTAATTTGGAGATCTAAAAAACCCACTTACAAGAACTCTTAATAATACCCCTGGAAAATTATAAAAATAGATAACTTTGGAGAAGCAGCATTCAAAAATATCGAAAAGGTAGGGGTTAGGATGGGTCAATCTTTGTTATGGGGACCATAACCAACATGTTCCACCTATTAAAGTGCCTATTGTCTCTTATCACCTGAGGGTGTTCCCTTGTTAGAAGGAAATTTTAGAGTTAGATATATATCTACAAAAGGAAATATGGCAGACATTATCACAAAACCACTACCTAATGAAACCCATAAATACCGCAGAGGCAAAATACTCAACACATAAAATTCATACATACAATAAATTCTAGAGTTTATTATACATCAGACGAATGCGAATTTTAATTATGTTTTAGATACAGGAATCCGCGAAGGCAATGATACAGAAGTTTAATCAGAATAATTCAATAAGAAGCTTAAAGTTAAGAATCAGAAGATCTACGATCCGAAGGGAGGGAGTGTTGGCGAGGCCCCGCGCAGCCTGGTTCATTCAGTCAGATCCACTACCCACATTGGGTGCCATCTGACGCTTGTTCTCTGCTACTAAGCGATCGCTTGTCAAAGCTTGCGCTTTCCCGCTCACTCTCCTGCTATACTAAAAACAATAGATCCGTCGATTTAATAAAAGTGTTAATTTATTTCCGCGTCAACCCATCACAGGAGATTCACTCCAACACTATAGAATTACAACATTCTGAGTAACAAATGCAACTCAATATACAATTTTCTTCACTACGCTGAAAAAATAGTTGGAATTATACTTCACCTTTAAGCCGTTATTGTGCAATCACAAAGACCCCTTTTTAGAGTAGTAATAATGACCACAAATTTATTAAATTTACTTCTATAAGAATAGTAATTATATAACATTTATCATTATACTTCTTGAATGTAGGTTACGTTTATTACACTGAAAATCTACGTCCAGTGTAGTGTTTCACGAAACATTTTTTACTGTGCAATATTAATGTTAAATTATCAAATATTAAAATTAAGTAGACTGCTTAATAAAACGCTGCCAATTCATTGGCACGTAGCTTCCTCCAAACAAATCTATTGTTCCTTGTTTGTATGTATCGTTCAAGTATTATTAATTCAATAATGCATTTCTATTTCTCCGGATCTTGTTAATAAAATGAATTGTAATTTATATCTCAACTAGACTTCAGAACCTCATAAAACCATGAATTTTGTCAAAACATTCTGAATTTTCGTTAGCGAGTTATAAGGTTTAACAAAATAATAATTTTCAGTTATACAGGGTATACAGGGTGAGAGACAAAGAATTTGCATTTTAATATATTTTCAACTAATCGTTTTCATAAGCTGCGAAAAGAACTTAGCCGAGGTAATCAAAAGATCTATCTTTTCCCAAAATTTCAAGTTAATTAAAGTTCTTTTACTCCCGTAACCGTGCGATAAAAAACCGATGTTTTTAGGTTTTCGATTTTTTCTTTAAAACTAATCACCAAAATGACTTAAAATTTTTTATTTTTTTTTTATTTTTTTTTAATTTTATTGACCATATACATATGCTTATCAAAGCATCCTATAGAGACAAACTTAGTTGCCTGTACATAGGTATGGTACAGATAATCTTAGAATCTAAAACTTAATCTAAAAAATAACAAAAAGATGATACAGCATCTTTTTGATAATCGTTTTAATAAATTCCTGTGTAAGTTAAGTAACGATGCATACAATTTTCAAATAACGCTATCTATAATTTTCTCTTATAAACTTTTTTAGTCTTTTCTTAATTGCGATTTTGTTACCTCCTAAAGTTTTAAGATCATTCGTTAAACTGTTGTACACTTTTACAGCTACGAAATAGCTGTTTTTTCTGTTCACAGCTTTCTTATTTTTTGGTAATTGTATACTCTTATTCCTAGTATTGCTAGAACTTGTGCTATATTTTTCTCTTAAACTATGGTAATGATATGTAGTAGCTTCCAACTGGAAAAGTTGCCTTACAGTAAGAGGAGGGTCTTGTATTTGAAACTGATCCCTGTTTATAATTTTTAATAGTTTCTTCTGTATTCCTTGTACCAAATTTAAACAATTACTGTACGCTCCTCCCCAGGCTATTATGCCGTAGTTAGTTAAACTTTGGCAAAAAAGCATGATACATCATCATTAATGTTTTGTTATCCATTCTTTTTTTTATTTTCGCAAAAATAAAAATTAAATATTTTGTTTTTTTTACTATATAATCAACATGTTTATCCCATTTCATGTTATAATCAAAAATTAATCCCAAATATTTATGGCTTTCTACTCTTTCTATTTTAGTATTTCCTATCTCTATATTTAGACTGTCCGGGACACTATCACAGTAGCAGCCATAGGTAATATAAACCGTTTTTTTAACATTTAGAGATAATTTATTTACAGTAAGCCACTTTGCTACATCGCTAAGATATTTGTTCATTTTGTCCTGGGCAGAAGACCACGTGCTATCACTAGCAATGATAACAGTGTCATCGGTATAAGACACAATTGTATCATTCTGCATATCCCTCAGTAGGTCGTTAACATAAAGTATGAAAAATAATGGTCCTAATATGGTCCCTTGCGGGACACCAATAGTTATATCTTTATATTCACTTTTACAGTCTTGGATTTTAACACATTGTTTTCTACCTGAGAGATAGCTATTTATTAAGTCAAAAGCACTACCTCTTATTCCATACCTATCTAATTTATCTAAAAGTTTCTTGTGATCTACTGTGTCAAAAGCTTTTGCTAAATCCAAGAATGTAGTTATTATCGGAGTACTTTTGTCTATATTATTATATATAATGTTTGAGATGTAATTTAAAGCATCCGTAGTTCCTCTATTTTTAACAAAGCCAAATTGTTTATCAGATATAATATTACATTCCGTTAGGAAATTAAACAATCTATTATATAATATTTTTTCAAAAATCTTGGCTATATTTGATATCAGCGATATCGGCCTGTAATTTGATACACAGGAACTATCACCAGCCTTGTATATAGGAACTATGTCCGCTCGTTTTAAAGCGTTTGCCCACGTGGCTTGTTGTATACACACATTAAAAATATGTGTCAATGGTTCCGCAATATAATTTGCAATTGTCTTAATTGTTTTAGCATTAATATTATCAACACCTCCAGTTTTATTTTTCAGCGAATTAATAGTTTTCATAATCTCAAAATTGTTAGTAGGGTAGATGAAAATTGATTTATTATTTTTATCTGGGGGTTTTAGTTCTGTATCTAAATTTTGAATCTTATTACTTAAATCAATACCTATTTTACAAAAATAATTATTCATGTGATTAGCTATAGTATATTTGTCTTCAACCTTTTGACCATTTACGATTAGGTAATCAAGTGACTTGTTTTTTTGAGATTTTTTGCCAATCTTTGTGTTAATAATACTCCACAACTGTCTTGGATTGCCAATATTTTTTTTTATTTCACTATTCTCAAATTTGTATTTCGCATCTTTTATAACTTTATTCAAAATTTTTTCGTAATTTTTGTATTCATTTTTTAAAACTAAGTTAGTTGGGTTCATTTTCCATAGATTATACATATTTTCTTTAGTACCGCATGACACTTGGATAGCTTTAGTTATCCAGTTTTTTCTCGGCAGTGTACCTTTATTTTTTCTATTGTTTTTTTTGCAACATGTAGCATTTTCAAGACAGTTATGTGACATCTGTATCATAATATCCACTGCTTCATTGGGATCTTGTTTGGTCAGCAATGATTGCCAATCCAGTTTTTCAGCATACTTTTTTAGTTTCCTGTAATTTATGTATTTGTTATCCTTTTCGCCATCTTTCTGTAGTGTGTTCTCATTAACACTTATAACTAATGGATAGTGATCGTTAAACGGATTATTCAATTTAAAAGAATCAATATTGATGGTTTTAGTTTTAGCGAAACAGTTGTCAATGCACGTGCCATTTTCATTATTTACAGAGGGTCGTGTAATTCCTCTAAAGTATGGTATATATTCAAGTTCTAGATAATTCATTAAAAATTCCTGACTAATTATTTTTTCACTCATTTCATTATTTACCATATTATTTTCTAATATATCTATATTAAAATCTCCAAAAATGCAGTGGTTATTAATATTTCTATTTTTTGCTAAAAACTTTTTGACACTATTTACAAATTCAGATTTTGGTATATCATGGCACCTATATATGGCAGATATTCTTATTGCCTCTCCGGACGTAAGTTTAATGTCAGTACTTACAACACTCAATCTATCAACAACATCTATTCTAGTATTATAATAAATATTTTTTTTTATATATATCATGACGCCGTCCGCCTTATTTATATAACTTTCATTGTAACAACTTTCATAACCTTGCAGTTGATAGTATTGAGAATGTTGCAATTTCCAAGTTTCCGTACATACAATTATACATGGTTTTCTTACTAAACATTCAATGAACACTTCCAGCTTTTCAAAATTTGCATTCAAACTCCTTATATTCACACACAACATTACGTTCTTTTTTTTCATTATTGCTTTATTAAGTTTTTTGATATCGTCTATTTCCAATTCAAACTTGCTTATCTCTTCAAAATTGATGTCTTGATCCATCACTATTGCTTCTTGCTTCTTAGTCTTGCTGCTATATTCACGTTGATTGATTGGAGTAACGTTGACGATATTCCAGAAGTTTTAGCCACGACACCTTTGTCCGATGTTCTCACTGCATTGCCGATATATCTTGGTAATGCAGGCTGCGTCGTATAATCGGTAAAGTCGATGAACTTTCTGATCTTAGATTGCAGAATTTTGCATTCGTGGCTATCTGTTGCCATATGTTCAACTCTGAAATTTGTTTTATATCGCTCATTGCTATAATCACAATTTGCACATTTTAATTTATTTACTTGACAATCTTTAGTTTTATGATCACCAGCACACCTTATGCATATAGAATTATTTTTACATTTGCTGCTACTGTGTCCATACCTGCCACAATTAAAGCATGGTTTAATGTTACAGTAATCATACACTCTGCAGCTTTGATAACCTACAAATATTCTATTACTGTTCTCTCTGATGTGTTGGTATGTTTCGGCTGGCATTTCTAGAATCACTGTTTGCAGATTCGTTTTGTTATTCTTGTAGGAAGTCAGAACAACACATTTCTTTTTAAAATTTCCAAAGTTCCTTTCATTGATGTCATTTTCCATATTTTTATCATCCATATTTTCCAAATTGTTTATTCCTACAACTTTTACTTTAGGATTATTAACCTGTTCCTTATTGACATCACATAATTTTGACAGCTTACTTTGTAGTAATTTATGAGCTTTGCCTACACTTTGCTCATTTAAACAGTTTATAATTATTTCATCTTTTTTCTTGACTACTTTTTTAGTTTGAATTGATTTGTCTTTTATCAAGTAATGCGATACCAATTGATTTATATCGTCAATGGTTTCCTCTTCAGATTTATTATTTATTATAATACTAGGTATACGTTTAGGCTTACTATTATTTTTATTATTTGAGATAACATCAGCAAACGTTTTACTTTTAACCATCGGCAGTTCATTTCTTTCTTTGTCTAGTAATTGTTTCAATAAATCATTTTTTTCTTTTAATTCTTTATTCAATTCTCTCAGTAAAGCATTTTCACGTTTGATGTTGTCTCCTATTAGTTCTTGCTCACCTTCGTTAAGTAGATTATTATCGAATTCTTCTAGTATTTGCTTTCTTATTTTTTGTTTTTCAAAGGCCTTGACTCTTGCGATTATGAGCCTCGCATCATTACTTAGCGTTTTTGTATTGTCTTTTGAGGTTAGATCGAGTTCCTCATATTCAGGACAGATTCCTAGCGCTGCACTTGATCTTATGGCTTTTTCTATTTTTTCAAAATCACTAGTTTGATACACCTTATCACACACTATACACACCACTGACTTAACTTTTTGTTTGTAATTAATTTTAAGCACATTTTCCTTTAGACTACGCTGCGAGTCACTGCTTGCCGCGGCCATCTTGCCGATTGAGAATTGAGAGCTGATGAGCCGATAACAATGTCTACATTTTACATGTAGACATTATTATTCTTTGTTATGACGAATTTTTCCGAAACATTAGACTGTTTAATTTGAAAGATATGAATTTAAAAAGAAAAACACCTTTTTTATCATAACAATTGAACGAAACGGTCAATTTAGAAAATCTTGCGGAAAAAAGTAGGAAATTTTATACTCTTTCAAAAACACTATTGCTGAATTTTTTGTATAATTTATATCATTTAAAAAAACGAAACAAAATATTTTCAAAAATCAAAAAATGGCCAAAAGAATGGCCACAACTGTCAAAATCAAAAAATTTATTTTTTCCTGAATTCGGGAACAAAAGCAGATATGCATATCAAATTTTATTATTATAGACCACGTAGTTCCAGTAATACGACGGTATACATACATACACACACAGCCATCCGCACGGACATTTTCTAAAAACACTTGATTCAAACTCTTACTAAACCTTACCCTTACCTTTACCCTTACCAAACAAATTTACTATTACAAAGCTTCCTCTAGGAGGAAGCAAAAATTTGGTAATTTATCGTAGCAAAAGGAATTACTGTTAAAATTTTAAATGATTTTATTGATTGGTTCCTGAGTTATAAGCTAATCTCTAAAATTCGATTTTTTATACAGTTTTGCTTCCTCCTAAAGAAATCTTTGTAATAGCAAAATGTTCAGCTTCATGTAGAACATTTTAGAAACGCATTTTATAAATATCGTGTTTTAATTTAATACCTGAATTCGAGGTTCAATTTTACATTTCTTCAATTTTGCCAAACACATTTTGAATTTTTTTAAAATCATCCTATTGTTATAAAGAATTAAGCTGTAATCGACAGCCAAAACCTGCCCTTCCGCCCACTCCTACAAAAGAGTGGGCGGGAGCGCATGCGAAAAAATGAAGAATAGTAGGCAATCTTTTTTGAGAAAATGAACATGAAATGTACTATTTTTGTTTGTAACAATATAAAAAAATGATAAATACAACTCCAGACAAAAAGTGGGGTCTTCGGAAAGCCCAGAAAGTGTCAATGGAGATGGGTCCTCAACCCAGTAATCAGACAACGAGAACAGTCTGAAGAACGCGGCAAACAGCAAAGATGCTTATGTCAGAATAGAAAATTAAGTGCTTGCATACTGAAGTAAAATCTAGAATGCTGAGCAAGAGGAGACGAAGATATGGGAAATGACACGTAAGAGATTGGACGTAATAGATACGGTGGTATCAAACGCGTCTAACGTTCATAGGACAGTGAAAAGTGATATGGCAAAGGTCATGACGCTGATGAACCGCGTCGAAAAGGGACGCGAGACGCTTAGAAAGAATAAATTATGCTAAAGACGGTGGAAACTCCCAGAAATCAAGAGAAGACTGAAGCGGCTAGCATGTCTAAACAACCAGCGGGTGTAATTATGAATATACCAAATGAGTGTAAAGCGACGTTGACGTGTTAGGTGGATAGAATAAGGGATGAAAATCCCAAAAGGAAAAGGAAGAGTGAGGAGGAGAAGGCCGTTGCAGTTAAGTTAAGAAATTTTCCACCAGGACAAACGCCCAGTTATAGGATAATGCACACCCCCATACTGCAAGGATAACTCATACTTACTTGGAAGAAAACAACGTAGAGATATCGTCATATTATGCTAATAGCCCAGACCTCAATCCTATAGAGCATGTGTGGACATGATGGGTAGGCAATCACGTAACTTGGAGAGACCTCCTGCTAACATCTTAGAGCTTGACAGAATTCTTAATGAAATTTGGCATGCAGTACTTCAAGATTCAATAAGAGCATGCATTCATATGCTAGTACGTTTAGGAGAGGTAATTCGTGAACGAGGAAGCACATTGGGTTTAAAGTCAAAACATACTGTAGAAGTGGCAAGCCACGGGATCCCGAATATAAGAAACTGCTGATGTTGGTGGTATTTGGCTAAAACATAGAAATATCTTTAAAGGTAAGTGTACTAATTTATATAATGTGCTAGGTTTGGCAGGAATATACACGCGGTTTCTCTGACTTACTGTAAAAAAAAATTCTAAAAATAATACTCGTTTTCCTAATTACATAATATATTGCTAAGGTTGGTCAAACGATCGTAACTTTTGCTTAGGTTGTCGAGCGGTTTTACAATTATAATGTTTTTCTAAAGTGTCATTGTTACATTAACATGTGTAGTGTAATGCACCATAGGCTGTGTTTGTGTAACTCTAATGTACATAATATCTAGCTAGCAAATCATTTTAAGTTGCATTTTAAATGGTTTATTATGAAGTCGTCTGGCATCAGAATTGACTAAACAGCTAATACACTGCCTGCGGCCAGCTGTTGTAGGTTTGGGAGGCTGAGGCCGATTGTCGAATGTGGAAGGTAGTATGGAATGGCCTGGCTTACGATCTCTGGTCATCTTGCCTCGTACGTCTGTGGAGGCGTTAAACTGGCATGTGTGCGAGTTTTATCATTTTCTGAAATCAGTCTATCGCGGATTAGTACCGGGGTACCCTTTTTAGTGGGAACTTTCTATATTATTACTATTATTATGATAAGTGTGATCGTACCGATCCCTGGGTAAGTTACCATCGATTGCAGGGTTGAAAATCTACCTAAATGTCCCTGCATTTGCTCAAGTTCTTTGCTTTATCGATAATATCGCGGAAATCTCGGGCCCTTGTGAACGATCGCGTTATCGTCTTCCTTCTAAGGTTCAACAAGCTTGTCACCGCTTCCATGTATAATGTATCTTTAATGGTAACTAATGGCGTATCGTCTGCTTTATTTATCAGCGGGGCTATGTTTAATTCTGTTCTATTGAACAACATGGTAGAATAATTGACATGTACCTCCCGTGATGTTACGAGTCTAATTATATTGGTGTGTGCGGTGCAGTCATGCGGCGAGCACGCCGTGCCTACTCCGTCAAGATCTATCGCATTCTCGGTTGATCGTTTACAACTAAAAAATATATTTTCCATCGTATTTGTAGAGAATACTCAGGTGTTTGGAGTGTTCATGTGCATCCAAAAGATGTGTCTTGGTTTTATGAGTTTAATTTTACACTCTGAGAGGTTAAAGTTTAGGTCCTGCCGGTACCGATTTTAATTTCGCACCTGGTGTCCTCGTTTATTTCGTGAACTGGTTCTGTATCTTTACATATGTATAAGTCGTTTAATTTTTTGCATTTATTCAGTGCATCCAGAGTGATAGCTATGTATGCTCCTAGCCGTTGGTCTAGTGCGAAATACTAAGTCTCTGGCAATATGTAAGCAAATGTCTCCGATGCATTTAGACATTTTTGTTCGATCGGCAGGACGGATGCTTTATATAGGTTGCAATAATTGTAATCTAGCAGCGGTATCGCTATGTAATAAATTAGATGTATGTCTTGAAACATCGGATATTTTGATTAAATCTGTGATAGACGTCCCAGCTTTCGTAAGAGGAAATGGTGAGTCGGTTATTGTCACCTTCGTAAGGTCTTCCGATTTTTCTATGTATCGAATGCAGTACATTGTCCTCCAGTAAGTTTAGAGCTTCTGCGATTTCCTCCTGCCTTTGTAGACTTATTTGTTTAGACGGCAGTTTATCTATGGTGCCTTTCAACTCATATGCTTTTTCTTATAGTATGCCGAATTCTGTGTGTATTAGTTCAGTCTGATTCGCCAATAATTTCGCCAATCACTCTTTTCCCGCTTTCTTGTCTAAGGTTCCGAATAGTGTGCGGGTGATTTTTGCTGTTGCCGAAATCTAAGCTCGTATGTATCTGGGTTTTTGTGTCGTTCCGTAATCTTACAATAGCTCTCTTAACTTGTCAGCATTCTTTATTGTCTCTTCAATCTGCTGACGCGTTTGATTTAGCTGTTGTCTATATGATCATGGTACGTTTTCTTGAATACAAGATGCTTTTAAAATTTTCCGTTAATGTATTAAATTCAAGAAGAATGTCTCGAGATTTATTCGCTGTATCATTTTCGATGTTGTGCCTGAGGTTGTCTATGGATGCAGTTTTTCGACTAATAACCCAGGATTATGGTTGATGGCTTTTATCTCGATCCCTCCGTTGATCTCCTTGGGTATGGTACACCTGTAAGAGGGTGTCCTATAATTTCGGTATTTTTGTTTTTTTCTTTATATATATATATATAATAGCGTCGCAATGGCCACTATGTTTGTTTTCATTGTTAGCTTATCATTACGTGATTCTCTTGCTATAGTATATTAGTTTATATATGCGAGTAATCCCGTAGGTTAATACGTATAATTTATTTATTATTAATATGATTTTTATTATCAACATTATTATATAATATTATTTTTTAATAGAACTAATCATTCAATTTTATTGTGATAAGTGCGCGCTATTAATGGCTTAGCTATGGGTAACATGGGTTATTGC
This sequence comes from Muscidifurax raptorellus, assembly GCA_020010945.3. Taxonomy (NCBI): domain Eukaryota; kingdom Metazoa; phylum Arthropoda; class Insecta; order Hymenoptera; family Pteromalidae; genus Muscidifurax; species Muscidifurax raptorellus. The sequence continues at coordinate 31,276,574 of CM052080.1, read as the reverse complement.
CTACGATTTATGACTGAGGTTTTGGAGTTATTTTATATTTAAATCGTTTTATATTTTAGTCCGTCTTAGCTTTTCCTCGTTTATTTAGCTTCGTCGCGGCTTTTTGCGCGCTCTCGCCGGAGCGCTCAAATTTCGCAAGACACGATCTTTGCACTTTTTGTCCGTCGACTCTTGGCTGTGGTGGGATTATCTGACAGAATAGCTGCTTTTGCGGTTGCTGCTCTACGAGGCGATAAGACGAGCTACGGTTGGCTCCAAGCTACACGCTATTCCATCATCGCTCTATACAGGCGGAAGTTTATCCCATTATTGACTTACGTATGCACGGTGTGTATAAGAGTCTATGCCATCAATGGCTTATACATATGCGGCAAGATGAGAAACAATAAATAATGGTATAGCCGTCAATATAAAAATCATATTCCGCCCCCGTTCACACCAGAGGAGCACCTAGGGATGGTAGCAAGATAGCTACCCCCAAAACCTTAATTAAATAATTAGGGGATGTTAAATAAACAATTTAAAATTTTCTAAGGACGAATCCGGAGTTCAATAAAAATTGTCTAAAAAGGACAGATTTTGGTAGTTAGGGGATGTACAACATCAACCCCCATCACAGAAATTATCAATATTAATAAACAACGGATCATATGTAAACTTTTAAATTCTGAGGATCTACCAACCCGAGAGAAAAATCCTCAGGGTCATGGATAGACCACCCCCGAAACTTCCAGGACATAAATATGCGAAAACATTATTCAAATAATCTTACGTGTTAAATCCAATATCTCAGAAAGAAACAGTTAGAAAAGAAAAATTTCACAGCCCTGTATCAGGTATAAGTAACGGTTAATAAATCGCAAAAATATCCACCACATTGTTTAAACAAATTTAGATGTTAAAAGTAATTGCACTAAATGTTGCAATTAAAGGACCGAAAACTGTATACAGCCATGGTACTCTATTGTTTAAACAAATGTCGATGTTTAATGCAATTACTTGGAAACTTACAATCGGGGAAGAAGCCTTCGTGCATACACAAAAAGCGTCATTCAAGGATAACAAAGCGCAAATTATATCATCCAAATGTTTAGACAAACTTAGATGATAAACGAATTACGCGGTTGAATTTTTGGAGTTGTAGCTTATAGCTTATAACCCTAAAAAGAAAAAAAATGTGAAGTGTTAGTGTAAAAGCAGAGTAGTGATGTTTTTTAAAAAAAGTGTGAAGCGATAGTGATTTTAAAAATGTGTGGTGATCGAGATGCCAAGGAAAGGTTTGCGAGTACTCATCCTGACAAGAAGTACTCTCGAGGAAGAGACAAGAAGAGGCCAAGAAGATTTCTAGGAGCAACATGGGACGATGAACCTGCCAAGAAGATAAAGACCTTCAAGTTCAGCAAGAAAGATTGGAACTTCAGCAGCGTAAGGAACCTCTGAGGTCAGGAATAGATTGATTGATATTAACATTCTATTTCCTGCTCTTGAGGAACTTTTGATTTGCAAACAATGCCATGGTCAAGTTAAACTTGGCGAATCTGAAGCTCAAGGATTAGGTTTCAACATTGAAGTAGAATGCATTGAGTGTGGTGAGCTGGCAGATATCAACTCATGCAGAAAATTTGGTATCAAGAACCAGACTTGGGAGAACAACAGAAGAGCAGTGGTTACTTTTCGTGCTCTTGGACTTGGGCACGCTGGTCTATCAACATTTTGTGGGTTGGTGGACAGCTCGAAACCCACGGCTCAGTCTGCATATGATGCCATCAATGAACAATTTAGTGATGTACTGCAAACCACAAAGGTAGAGCAGGTAAAATGGAAGTAGACGGCATCTGTGAAATTTTCCAACGCTCAGAAAAGGAGTATGGTATAAAGTATCACCGCTACATTGGAGATGGAGACTTCAAAGTGTACAAGACAGTGAGTGAAAGCAAGCCTTATGGCGAAGAATTTGTTATGGAGAAGAAGGAGTGCATCCAACATGTGCAGACGTGGATGGGTACTCGCCTCCGAAACCTTGTCAAATCTTTCTCTGGGAAGAAGCTTCCAGACAACAAGCCTATTGCCGGAAGACGAAGGCTCACTTCAAAAGTGATTGATAAGTTGTCGACTTTCTATGGCGAAGCTATTAGAAGTCATCCAGATTCCAGTGACAATATGTACAATGCAATCTGGGCATTTTTCAATCACATACAGTCAACTGATGCAAAGCCAATGCATCAGTTATGCCCACCAGGATCCGACAGTTGGTGCGAGTGGCAAGTAGCCAGAGCCGCTAATCAACTGAGAAACTTCAGCCATAAGAATAGCCTTTCATCTGTGGTGATAGATGCAGTGAAGCCAATTTATGAAGATCTGTCAAAGCCAGAGTTATTTGAAAGATGGTTTGGTGGTTTTACACAAAACTCTAATGAGAGTTTTAATAATTGTGTATGGAGATTAGTCCCCCAGACATCATTCAGTGGTTTGACCGTTTTCAAAATTGGTATAAATGCAGCAGTAACTTTGTTTAATGATAGTCGTTCTGGTTTGCTTAGAATTCTGGGGCAGTTTGAGGTGGCATCTGAACATGCTGTTGCAGAGTGGGCAAACTCTGCGGATGCCCAGAGGATTTTTCATGCTGAGCGACAATTCCAGGCCAGCACCAAGGAAGCAAGAACGGTCAGAAGGAGAGCTAGGGAGCTTGCAAAGGAGGATTGCTACGCTGCAAGAGCACACTAGGCAGTGTGCACTTAAGTATTTTTGAGTAAAATGCCTTGTGATGATTACGATAAAAAGAAGTGTAATTCTCTGTATTTTTTCATTTAATTTTTAAGAAATTGAAACATTAATTTATTTTATCTTTTTCAGCTGACCCTATAACACTAACCTATTTGGTGACATTTGGAGGTTAGACTGGTAATTTTCTACCAGTTTCAACTGAAATATTAAACACACGAAGGATTTATTAAGGATAAAATATCCCTTTTATCAAATTTTGTCAAAAATTCATAAAATGCCTTTTTTTGTTTGCAGGTAAGAAAAGCCGCACAGAAGCCAGAGGTATAAGTGAATATACCTCATAATTGCTGAGAATGAAGGTCTATGCGTGTGGATGAATGAAAACTTGGTCCCAAAGGATTTGGTAAGCACTAATTTAAGTTACACTTTCAACAATTTTCATAAACTTGATTTAAAGTTGATTTTCTCTAAATGTTGTTTTTACTGATTTCAGCTCACTGTCCGTAAGATTCCAAGTGAACGCATAGGTCTTTTTGGCTGAAATTTAAGGAGGATACTTTGTACACCTTTAGTTCTGGTATGAATGCAGGGATTTTGATTTAAATCTATAGAAAATGTTCTATACCTAAAAAGGTGCCAGAATAAGCGAACAAAATAAAAATGCAGTTTTTTCATCGCCAAATCGTTTCTAAGCATTCAAATTAAAATCCCTGCATTCATATCAAAACTACAAGTGTATAAAGTATTCTCCTTGAATTTCAGACAAAAAGTACCATTCGTTCACTTAGAATCCTACGGACAGTGAAACAGTTCACAAATTCTTGCACCGAGTGCCACAATGGTCCAGCACGGGTTATGAAGGGTTAAGCATGCTGAAATTAAAGGTATTTATGCTAAATATATCTATAAAAAATTTTAAATTATTTACTTAAAATTTCTGGATTTTACATAATGTTTTTTGCAGGGTTTAAAGGTGTTGTGACCCCTTAACCGAACAAAGAAAAATGTTCACGCATAGAGTTCACGCTGAGAGTTTTAATTATTATTATTCACACATATTTAAGTGAAAATCTCACAAGAAGGTCCTAAAGAAAAAATCCCTTTGCAAAAAGTTACATAAGGCCCGTATAGATAATTTACGTCCTGGAGCACATTTTTAAGTACCAGCAACCTCAAGTTACAAGGAAAACAAGGATGAAAAAGCTATATGTCACGATACCAAACTGGCACATAGTTACAAAAAACTCACAGCGAAATCTGATAGTAAGATTCTCGTAGAATTCGAGTTTACACGCGTTAACAGACTTCCTTGCCAAATATCAGTATGGGCAAACAACCAGATTGTCTGTTATAAACGAGTCCAAAATAACAAGATACGCGTATTGAAATAATTCAACACATACCTATAGTGAAAATCGCGGATAAAATCCCTAAAAGGAAATCCTTTTACAGGAAGATACACCAGAAAAGACATTTAAATATTCATGCAATTGCAACAACAAATCAACGAAGTCCAAACAAGATATACATATCAGTCAAAACTTGTCACAGTGAGATCAAGAGTTTTACACATCTGAAGTGGAAAAGAGTAAATGAATCCTATAAATTAGAATTGATTAGAACGAAATATGCAACAAGGAAGCTAATTACGCTGGGTTTTGGGGTAATTTAAGCAGTGTTCGCTTAATTTAGCGATCTTTCAACGAGGTAAGTGACAACGAGGTACCACTCGTGACGCGCATTGCGTCAGTGGACTGCTTAGTGCACTAGTGCACGAGAGCGAGAGAGGAGCATGCGAGGATTCAAACCACGAGATTCATGTAACGTACAAAATGAATGAACTAAGAGCAAAGGATATCTTCTATAACTTTTACAAAGTTGTTATTTTGAGGGTATAAGCATTTTAACAAGAGTATAACTAAGATATATAAATAATATAAATACAGTGCTTTCAATAAGCTAAATTATGCACAAAAAATAAATTATTTACTAGAATTGGACTTAGCATATATTTATTTAAATTTACTAGGCCTATATTGTAAAATATATTAAAAAAATATTTTTTAACTAAAGTTAATATTAGTTCAATAAAACAAAAATTAACAATTATGTATTGTCATTCAATATTATAATGCTCAATACAAATAAATATTTTCTTAAATTAAGCAAATAGATTTTTAATAAGTATATTTATTTGGGTTAAAGACATTTTTTTAGTATACATATCTAATAGATCTTACTATGTCAAATTTCAGGAATTAGGTTAGCTGGTAAAGAGAAAAAGAAAATAAAATAACCACGGGTAGTTGGGAATTGTAGCCACCTAATTCGAACACGACTAATAGAGAGAAAACTACACTTCACAGATACATGACACAAACACAAAAAAATCCAACTGAGGAACTGGAAGCAAGCTACTTCAAACATAGCACAATCAACACTGACGATCGGCAGAAATAGCCAACAACAAAGTGTTATTGTAAGATCACGGAACGGCACAGAAACCCAGAAACAAACGAGCTTGGATTTCGGCAACAGCAAAAATCACCCGCACACTATTCGGAACCTTAGACAAGAAAGCGGGAAAAGAGTGATTGGCGAAATTATTGGCGAATCAGACTGAACTAATACACACAGAATTCGGCATTCTACGAGAAAAAGCATATTAGTTGAAAGGCTTCATAGGTAAACTGCAGTCTAAACAAATAAGTTTACAAAGGCAGGAGGAAATCGTAGAAGTTCTAAACTTACTGGAGGACAATGCACTGCAGTATGAAATAAATATAGAAATTTTGACCGACGCAGTACTATTCGGAACTCAAGGAGAAGTACACCCCTGATTCGATACACCAGAACAAATAGAAAAATCGGAAGACCTTACGAAGGTGACAATAACCGACTCACCATTTCCTCTTACGAAAGCTGGGACGTCTATCACAGATTTAATCAAAATATCCGATGTTTCAAGACATACATCTAATTTATTACATAGCGATACCGCTGCTAGATTACAATTATTGCAACCTATATAAAGCATCCGTCCTGCCGATCGAACAAAAATGTCTAAATGCATCGGAGACATTTGCTTACATATTGCCAGAGACTTAGTATTTCGCACTAGACCAACGGCTAGGAGCATACATAGCTATCACTCTGGATGCACTGAATAAATGCAAAAAATTAAACGACTTATACATATGTAAAGATACAGAACCAGTTCACGAAATAAACGAGGACACCAGGTGCGAAATTAAAATCGGTACCGGCAGGACCTAAACTTTAACCTCTCAGGGTGTAAAATTAAACTCATAAAACCAAGAGACATCTTTTGGATGCACATGAACACTCAAGACACCTGAGTATTCTCTACAAATAGAATGGAAAATATATTTTTTAGTTGTAAACGATCAACCGAGAATGCGATAGATCTTGACGGAATACGCACGTTGCGCCCGCCGCATGGCTGCACCGCACATACCATTATAATTAGACTCGTAGGATCACTAGAGGTACATACACGTTAATTATTTTACCATGTTGTTCAATAGAACGGAATCAAACAAAAGTAGCTACTCTCCTTCTCACTGCTCAGACTTGAGCTGCATTTTTTATTTAATTGTTACCAAGCGATGCTAGAGTATTGCTTTCTGTTTTTATTATCCCATCCTACAGTGTTCGTAAGACGTCAATTCGCTGGATGACACCACCCAGTTTTTGATCGCTGCATACGCGAAATTGTATTTGGGATGCTTTCTCCTGTATACTGGACTAACGCATCTACGGACCAAATAGGAGTGACGTCCCGCCTGAACCATCTGCCGTGGCACATCCATCCTGACCGGAATCCTGCCTTTGCGGTCAGCGAAGGGATTAATCGCTCCACCTTCTATTATTTGGATCGCTGTGGCTTCTCGGACTTGTACGTCGAGGAGAACCATCTCGTTATTGCCAACGTCATCCGCTGTGGAGAGCCAGGCTCCGGGAAGATCTGACTGTGCGTGCATCCAAAGGATTTCAAGGCCCTTAATTCTGCCTTGGGGGAAAGCATCGCTAGCCTGCGCTCACTAGGACACGATGTGTTTGACTACCAGGAAGGGAGCCCCACGCTGGCCAATAACAAAAAAATTACTATCACCACGGACTATCTTGTGAGTCGCAGCATCGAATTCCAGCTAGTCACTCCCGAGGACCTTGTATATATAGGCCCCGGCATATTCCATCAGGTCCTGAATTTCGGTGTCTACTTGGCTGTAGCGGTGAACGGGGTACCTCCTTGTGGCTCGCTGGTGCCGATCGCTTTGTCGGATGCTCATGTCCGTCCAGTACCGTGACTGCAGTTCCATCCAACCAGACGGTGGTCGTAGTTATCAAAGATAGGTCCGCTCGACTGCAAGTATGCCCTACGGCGAACTTCTCGCTCGCGACCACCTGGAAGTCGCATCTGACCACTCACATAGTAGGGTAGAGAGGAAAAAGCGTGCAAGCTTTGAGACATTTCATATTCCTGCGTAAACCTATCTCGCCATGAAAGGACTTATCTTCCGCCGGAAGGGACAAATGAGAGGAAAGGGGGGTGATCTTAGTTTTATAAGTTTTTTGTATTGTAAATTATTGTATCTATATTTGATTGTATATCTCAATTGTACTTTCTTATATACGTATTTGATTGTATATATCTTCCTTGTACATAGTAGTTCTTAAGTTTAGAATAATTGTATAAATTTCCTTGTTGCGTATACCAATTTAGAAGGTTCGGGATTATTGTAATCTACAATTTTTACGTTGCTACGTACGGTAGTTTATGAGTCTAATATAAGTTATCTTATCAATATAAATTGTTGTACATAGTAGTTCTAAATTTTTCCTTTGTTTAACTACATTAATACATGTTAATGTTAATATGTGCGTTTATATATTTTCTTCACTTTATTATGTTTTTCCTCATTCATTTGTGATTTATTTTCATCAACTTTCCCCTTCTCTCCTGTCGATAATTCTGCTTCAAGGTTGGATCACCTATTAGTCGTATTGGTTCTTTTATGTCGTGGGGGCGACTTTGTGCGTATTATAGTCCGATGTTTGAGCATTACTTACTCGTTTATATACTTTTGTTTTGTTTAATCTCGCGTTTAGCCTCCTATATTTATATATTAGTTGTTAATTATGTCCGATTTTGTCCTAGTATTTCCCAGGTATAAACCCGTGGACCTTATTTCTTTTTATTTAGTTTATGATTATCTAATCATTTATTTACTGTTTTTTTTCATTTTATTTAATCACATCGATTGCTATTTATGTTATATAATTCTTCTCCGTTTATATTCCCTTTATTTATATTTATTTTCTTGATCTTATTATTAATTTCTTATTTATTACTATTGTTATTTATGTTATCTAGTTTTTTCCATTTTATGTTTATATCTACCTATTTTACTGATCTTATTATTGATGTCTTATTCATTGCTATCGTTATTTATATTTTCCGGTTCTATTGTTCTTATATACATTTGCGACACCGTTGCTCTAAGCGGGTCCTGGGTGTTGTCGCCGCGAGCGAGGGGGTGGGTGCCTATCTTCACTATACAGCGCGTCCCCAGGTTGCGGATAGAGGAACTGCCCCTGAGAAGGAGGTTAGCTGCGAATAAATTGAATAGGCAGCTGGGATGTGTGTAGAATGATTCGCCACCTGGTCTTACCCGGTAACGAAGCCAGCGAAGGCGCGCTGCCTTGCAAGGGGGGCTTTAGGATGTAAGAATGAAGCCGTAGTGTGTCTAATGACGAGTTGACTTTTTCCTCATCAAAGTCGGAAAGCTCTGATACTTAGTCTCAGAGAGGTATGAGGGTTATCACCCCTGGGACGGTGGACTTACCTGCGATCGGAACATGATCCAAAACGTGCCGGTTTAACTTACTATCATGGCACAACAAAAAAACCAAAAAAATAGGGACTTAAGAGTAGGAACCTGGAATGTTCGTAGTCTATACAGAGCGGGCGCGTTTCGGGAAATCATAAAGGAAGCTGACAGGTATAACTTAGATTTGGTAGCAATACAGGAAACTCGGTGGACAGATGACGAGTCGCTACCATCAGGTAACTTCAGCTTTTTGTACGGGAGCGCGAGCACACATTCCCTAGGCACCGGGTTTCTCGGTAATAAAAACATCATACACTCGGTAAAAAATTTCAAATTCGTGAATGACAGGCGCTCGTACATTATTATCGAGGGGGAATGGTATCGGTACGTGGTCATAAATGTACACTGTCCTACGGAGGACAAGGAGGAAGGGGTTAAGGATCTTTATTAGGAAATTCTAGAGCAGGTAATCGACCAATTCCCATCTTATGACACCAAAATAGTAATAGGAGATTTCAACGCTAAAATAGGGAAGGAAGAAATGTTTAGACCTACTATAGGAAAGGAAAGCCTGCCCGAGGCCAGTAACGATAACGGCATTAGGGTCATAAATTTCGCGGCGGCAAAAAACCTTGTAATCAAAAGTACGTGTTTTAAGCATAAGGATGTACACAAAGCAACGTGGACACCGTTAGACGGGAGTACGCAAAACCAAATCCATCATTTCCTTATTGATAAGAGACGCCACACAAACGTTTTCGATGTAAGAGTCTGTAGGGGGACGGATAGCGACTCGGATCACTTTTTACTTCTAGCCAAATTAAGAGTCTGATTGGTTGGTAGTCAAAATAGAAATCGAGCGAATAAAGTAGAAAGCTTCGATATTGAAAAATTGCGAGACGCGGTAGAATGAATCAAGTACCAAGAAGAAATTAATAACAGATTCCAAGAGCTCGAGTAAACTGACGCATCACTGGTGGAAGATGACGAATCGAATAGTCGATGGGGGGTCATCGAAAAAACGGTAAAAGAAGTCGCGAACAAAGTGCTCGGTAAAAAGAAAAAGCCAAAAAGCAAACCATGGTTTGACGAAGAGTGCGAGCTCTGGTTTGAAAGGCGCAAAAAAGCGAAATTAGATAGTTTATACAACGGAAGCGATAGGACTGCGATGGACGAGTATCTTAACGTAAGAAAACAAGTTGGCGCGATTTACAGAAGCAAGAAACGCGAGTATCAGAAGAACGAAATTAGAAAAATAGAAACATATAGCAAAGAAAATAACCCGCGTGAAATGTACAAAGGAATAAACGCCATTAGAAAAGGTTTTCGGTAGATCGCAGTAGATCGCAGTTGATGAAAGATGAGGACGGGCATCTTGTCACAAGCGAAAATGAACTACTGTCGTTGTGGAAAAACTATTTTGATAAGTTATGAAATGTACATGAAAACTCAGAAGAGATATGAGTCGGAATCCACACTGCTGAACCCCACATGGAGGAACCGATATACAAAGAAGTAGAGGCCGCGATTAAAAAACTAAAAAAGAATAAGGCGGCGCGAAACGACTCCATACCATCTGAATTACTTAAATAGGGGGGAGAGGGGGGGGCACGCCACATTCAAAATTTACGAACTAGTATGTGCCATTTAGAAAAATGAAACTATACCCGAAAATTGGAAAGAATCTACCATTATACCGATTTTTAGAAAAGGAGATAAGGCGGACTGCAATAACTATAGGGGCATTCCACTTTTTTCAACGTGCTACAAAATTTTGTCGAATTTAATACAAGCCCGACTCACTCCATTCGCGGAAGATATAATAGGAGATTATCAGTGCGGAATCCGGCGCAACAGATCGACGAGCGATCAAATGTTTACAGTAAGACAATTATTAGAGAAAGAGTGGGAATTTTACGAAGTCATGCACCCGATATTCATAGATTTTAAAAAAGCGTACGACTCTATCAAGCGAATCAAAATCAAAATTTATTCGGGCAAGGAAGTTTGCCGCTGTAGTCATTAAGTTCATTTAACGGGAGACTTCAGTAGATTCTACTGAACTGTTAGTACAGTTGCAACTACTTGACCAAGTTCAGTTGGGTTTACTTAAACTCTCTTACTTAACGATTTAGGTTACAGTTACTGAATTTTTGAGTAATCGGTACTCATTTTTTTTTCTCCGTGTAGAGAACGGAACTGCTAGGATAGAGGAACGGACTGCGCGCGAGTAAGTAGACCTGTATTCTCTCTCAAATTTTCTCAAGAATTGCTACTGCCGCCACGCGGTGCGTGGATTTATTTTACAGGTGGCTGCAAATATACTTTGTGGTCGTCCTGTTGAAACAATTTATTGAAGGAAGAACGTTGCACTTTGGCTTTTTTCGCTGCTTGAAATTCGGCGAGCCGACATAACCTTAACTTCTGGCTGTCACCGGGATTTTCCAGCATTCTATCTCTCATCTGCACCGTCGTCGTCGGGTCTCTCTCTCATCGCCGTCATCATCAACGTCGAGCCAAGGAGAAGATCATCGGAGTGGCGGTTTGCTTGTGGTGCAAGATAGAAAAAATCGTTGAGGTTAGATCTTTTAGGGAATGCTGACCTTTTCAAGTCGCGCGAAAACGCTAGTCATCGGCGCTGTATGTGTGCGAATAATTTTCGCCACTAGAGCGCGCGTACATCTGCACCGAATTTCTCGTAGGTTGGTTGCACTGTCGACTTCAAGCATGCGCATCTTTGAACTCAGCGCGGGAATCGTCTTGGGTTTAAATTTAAATTTCGAATTTTCAATTTTTAATTGTGAATTTTCAATTTTGGATTTTGGATTCCGGGTTTTTGGATCTTGAGTTCTATCTTGAACTTTAGCAATTACTTGCGGATCCAACTCGGGGCGAAATTAAGCAGACAAATAAAGTAATAATTAACCAATTACAGCAACAAATTACTGGTGTATTTTTTGAGTCATTTAATTATTAATAATAATTATGGCACCGTTGTCATGTACAAAATGCAAAAAAATAAATCGTCCTAATGCTGTTATTCGCAGATGTAACGACTGTGATAAACCATACCACGATATCTGCCATGTTTGGTCGGTACTAGATAATAATATGGATGATAATACTGACAATAATACTAGTTACATATGCCAGGAATGCAACGCGATGGGGTCGACGGTGAAATCAGATGCTGCTACTGGTAGCTAAGGTCGCGAAAAACGCATTTTCAGTGCAGACAAAGCAAATAAGAGTCATAATAATAATAACAACAATAATAATAGTAATAGTAGTAACAACGGCGATAACAATAGCAATAATAATAAAAAGGTTAGCAATGGCAGTATTAGTATAAATAATAATATTAATAAAATAAATAAAACAGGAAGTAAGGGCTTGGCGTTGAAAAAGACTGTTAATGTTAAAATTAATAATAACAATAGTAACAATAACACAAATCGTAGCAGTAATAAAATACTACCGACTGTTAATGGGAGTAAAACAAAAAATACTCCTATTGGTTGCAACAGTGGTAGTAATAATAACAATGCTAAAATTAAAGTTAAAGATAATGCTGTGTCTTTTAAAAGTAATAATAATAGAAATAACAGTTGCAATAGAAATGATAATAATGAAGTTGATAATAACGCTGTTATCAATTGCAACTCCAGCATTGTAAACATTAACAGCACTGTTAATAACATCGATAATATGAACAATAATGTTACAAGTGCTGAGGTATCCCTCAAGAACAACCTTACAGCCTCAACGCCAGCTGTTGCCTCCAAGAAACCTAACTGCGATAGGAAACAGGTACCTGGATTCTTTGATAGCATTAAGCGCGCTACGTTTTTGCAATTTGCCACCGACCATGCTGGATCTGTTTACATCACAATTTGGTCTACTTGAGACGGCAATGGGTGATCTTAGATCTCTTGTGGAGAGAAAACTTAGTACTGCTAATCAGGGGTCGGCCCCAGCGGTTGAGAAATCGTGTATTATTGACACTCTAGTAGATAAAGTGTCGTCACTTGAAAAAATAATTATCGAGCAAAATACTAAGGTTGATGGTTTGCACAATGATCGCCTGCTCTTGCTTCAGGAAAATAGAGTGCTCAAGGAACAATTAAATAACTTAATGCAAAAAATTGAAAAGATTTTTGATACACAGCATCAAAGTGCAATGAGGACAGATCCAGCTCGGATCATGGTGGCACTACAGAGGACATAGGTGTTCGTTATACTGATGTTTCCCAAGTATTCGTATCACTCAGAAGCTTGGATACCTCTGCTTATAGTGCGGGCGCTACCGTCGGAGATACTATTTCAAAAAATTCTAGTAATGTCGCAGGCGCCTCTGCGGATAATGACGTTTCTCTAGGCGACTTCAAAATTTGTAAAAGTCGCCGTCGATCGCGAGGTAGGAACCGAAAAAAGGAGGAGTCGCAATCCTTCAAGCGGTCCTTCGACGGTTCGGCTGGATGCTGATGAGAACTCTGCTGAAATTATAGTTTCTAGCATATTCGATGCTACGGAGGAAAAGCGTGGTGATGTGGCTCATGCTGTTCTCAGCACCATCTTGCCATCGGTCGCTAGGGCCGATATCGTCTCCACGCGTCTGCTCTGGTCGGAAAGTGTGTGCACAGCAGAGAAGGCTGAACGATTGTCGCCGTGGATAGTTCGCTTATCGAATCGGTTGTTGATGGGAGACATCATGCGTGCGAAGCATCGTTTCGCCGGCCTAAATACTAGACATATTAACGTTTCGTCTTTGGACCAGGAAACTAGTAATGGCCTAATTCATAAAAAAATTTTTATAAATGAACTATTACAGAAGGAACTTTTTCTTCAATTTAGAAGCTTCAAACGCTTGGCTCATGGACTAGGCTTTAAATATGTTTTCATAGAGGCGGTCGTTTTATGGTAAAAAGATGAGACGGGGATATTGCTCACGCGTTTAAGACAGCTGCGAACTTGCACGCAATTGCTGCGTCTTATGACAGCGCAACTCGCGCCATTATATAAAAAAAATATATACACAAATATAGTGACAGCGGTACAAAACTGTATTTCTGCAAACGATGCAGTATCTTCGTGTGACAAAGCGCGCCATGAGATAAGGCTAAGGGAGTTGAGTTCGAGGGATTGAGGGCTGGTTTCTTGAAAGCAACGTCCTTGAATAAACATATGGAAATGTTTCGCCAATTCATTGTAGGTGCTCGTCCCTTCTATCACTTGTTTGGTGTGGCTGAATCGCGTTTCGGTCAAAATGTTGATGATGTGTTTGCGCAGGTTGATGGATACTCGGTTCTTGGACAGGATAGGAATACCCAGGGGGGTGGAGTGGCTCTTTATATCCATAATAGTTACAAGGCTACTCTATTATGTTCATCCTCAACAATGACAGTTGTTGGTAAACCGGGAATTCCTGAATATCTCATGTGTACAGTACAGAGGGGCCAATTACCCCCTATTTTTGTTGCTGTAATTTACAGACCACTGGGTATCTCTTTCACAGAGAATTCAGATCTACTCGATAACTTGAGACTACATGCGGTTGACTTTGATCATCGCATAATAATGGGAGATCTGAACGCAAATATGTTGTCGGCGTCTTAGGATACAAATTTCTTCAGAGAGTTATCTTGTGAGCTGAATCTTCAGCTTGTAGATCATGGCTCGACGCACCATGTTGCTGATTCTCACACCTGGATTGATGTGATCTTTGTTGATGAGGGTGAGACAGTCCTGGATAGGAATAACTTGATGGCGACCTTTCCGAGCAGGCACAACATCATTGACCTAACCATCCCTGCTCCTAGGTCCTCACCTCCTACTTTAAGCTCCTTTTATTTCAGAGATTTTAAATCTGTTAGGCAGGGTGAGCTTCTTTCTCTCCTTGAGACACTTGACTGATCAACTGTTCTCTGTCCTGCTGAGACATTAGACAAAAAGCTTGAATCTCTAAGCCGAAATGTCGCAGCTGCTATTGATGAACTTGCGCCCTTAAAGCAGTTTAAACCAAAGAGGAAGGGTCTCTCGCCATGGATCAACGTTGAGCTTCAAGAACTGTATAATCGACGTGATGCTGTTAGACGTCGGTTTCATCGTACGCGTGCAATCGCCTGTTGACTGAGTTTCAGTCGCTCGCTGCGGAGGCTGAGCTACGCACGGCAGAGGCACGGGATGTCTTCATTCAGAATAAAATCTCGAAGGCCTTGGATGGCGATAAAAATATCTGGAATGATCTCCGCAATCTTGGGCAGTTAAGTAGGACTAGAGAGGAATTGCATGGCTTTTCACCAGATGAATTAAATACTCATTTTGCGGGCGTTTCCATTCTCAGTCAGAGCGTGAGGAGGACATGCATGCTGTCCTTGCAACGGCCAGTGAAGATGGTTTTAAGTTTTGTGATGTAACGTTTTCTGATGTTGTTCTGGCTGTTGCACATTTTACATCACAGGCGAAAGGGGTAGATGGTATTCCTCAGGATATGATTGCAAAGTCTCTTCCGGTTCTGGGTCATCATCTGGTTATAATTTTTAACCTTTCTCTGTCAACTGGAGTTTTTCCTGCAGCATGGAAGAGGGCGCATCTGGTTCCTCTGATGAAAAGAGCAAGTAGATTTACTACCTCGGACATCCGTCCAATTGCTCTGCTGTGTTTCCTTGCCAAGGTACTTGAGAAGATCGTTCACGATCAGATGTCGGAATACATCGAATCGAAGAAGCTTCTTGATTCCCGTCACACGAGCTTTCGCCCGTTCCATAGCACGCAGACGGCGCTTCTAAGCTTGACGAAGGATATCAGAGCAGGCATTAACAGCAAGAAGCAGCTACTGACTATTCTTCTGCTGTTTGATTTTAGCAAGGCGTTAGACACCATTTCTCCCTCTAAACTCCTTAGCAAGCTGATTAGATTAGGGTTCTCTAAGTCGGTGGTTCTGTGGATTGGATCATTTATCACAGGACATAACCATCGAGTAGTTACTAAAACAAACGGCGAGTCAGATTGGCTCACTACCAATCTTGGCGTACCACAGGGCTCGGCGTTGGGACCTCTGCTTTTCAGTTTGTATATAAACGATCTTCAGGATGTTTTGGCCAATTTTCAGGGGCCTGAGGGCTCACTATTAGACGGTGTTAGGTACTTGCTTTATGCGGATGACCTCCAAACATATAAGGTAGCTAGAGACAATCTTGTGGAGGGTGTGGATCGTTTGTCGATGGTGGCGGGAGCTGTGTCGGCGTGGGCGACTGAGAATGCGCTCCACCTTAACGTTAGCAAAACAAAAGCTGTGATATTTGGTTCGGAGTATAACATTAGTAAAATAGAAATTCTAGAGCTGCCCGGCATTGAGGTTGAAAGTGGCGTTTTCGTTCCATTTGTTGACGTGGTGACTAACCTTGGTGTTGTGATGGACTCGAGAATGACGTGGAAACCGCAGGTTGATGCGGTTAGTCGTAAAGTAAATAGGGCTTTATATGGTCTCGGATCTTTCAGATCCTGCACAACTGAGGCGCTTGGTAAGCGGTTGGCTAGTGCTCTTGCAATCTCTCATCTGGATTATTGCTCTCTTGTTTACATGGATATCTCAGGGGAGCTTGAGTCTCGACTTCAGAGGCTGCAGAATTCTTGTATACGATATATCTGTGGTGTTAGGAAGGACGATCATATTTCCCCATACAGAAAGAAATTGGGATGGATAACGGTTCGAGAGAGGAGAGACTATTTTGCCGCGGTCATGCTGTACAAAGCTATAGTTATGAGGCAGCCTCCATATGTTGCTGCTCTTTTTGAGAGAAACCAGTCTAGGGCCTCGAGCAGGGACCCCAAAGCACTCGTAGTCCCGAATTCGCGTACTGAGGCTGCGATGAAGTCTTTTTAGTTCCCAGGGTGTACGACTTTGGAATTCGCTACCGCGCGAATCGAGAAGTCTTCCGTCGCTTAGTAGTTTTAGGATAGCAATACGCCGTTACATGTACCGAGTTGACGATGAATAAAGGTTGCGCATTGTAAAGTTATATCGACGAAATGTATATTGACTACGATATGACTATGATATGTACAAATTTTTTTGACTTGTGCAAAATAAATTTTTATTCTATTATTCTATTCTGTCTATAGATCTCGGGAGCGCCGGATTGATTCTCGGTTTGTGTTCTTCCTCCTCATGAAGATAGTCTCACCCCTTTACATCTTGTAAAAAAATTATATTATTGTCATAATTATCAGTTTTATCAAGATCCTTTTTTTCGAAAATAATTAATAAAATATAATTGAAGATAATTGCTCTAAGTGAAAAAAAGGATGTGTAGCTATTCTTGAAACTGAAAGTGGTGCGCTTTCCTAGCTCCCTTTGTTCTAATATTTTTAGCGTTGTTTCTATCAAGATATCTTTGCTTGTATCGGACATACCAAAAGGAACATTATTAGGGGTAGCTAATTTAGAAAAAAAAGTTTTTGGTTAAAACTTCAAAACAGGTCAACTTCATTTTTTAATACTCTTTTAGGTGAAGTCTGTTTTAAAAATTTATTGTAATAATTTAACCCAAAAATTGATTAAACAAACATAATGTTTCTTAGAAAAATCGGGATTATTACTCTTAAAACTGAATGTAGTGCAGTTCTGTAATCTCTATCATTCTGAAATGTTTAGCGTTGGTTTCATTTAGCTAACTTTATTTCTATCAGATATTTATAAAAGAACTGTTTTTGGAGCTGAATTAAAAATGCTGCCAAAATAGTTAATGGTTGGTTGAAAATGAGAAGTAATCTCATGTCCAACTTCTTTTTACTAGAAATAAAGATAACTTCAGTTTTATGGCTGGTAGATATAGAATCATCTTAGCCAGCATTAAAGTATTTTTGGAAGACGCGGTCACAACTCCATAAGCCGCCGATCTTCAGCAAGGTGCAGACAATAGATGGAAGTGTCCTTGTGTATTTCTAAATTTGTCCAGCAGAGTTTAATTCTACCATATTGGATACACAATTGTAAATAAAAATCAATTTTTTAGAGCAGACTCGTGATCAGACCCGAACAATATTGTAATTTTTGGAAAACGTATTGTAGTTTTGGTAAAATTGCTAAAAATCAGCAAATTGAACGCATCAAAGTGATTATAATCGATCCATATTGTTTTTTAGTTTTGTTATCAAAATTATAATCATTGACTCCGAAAATCTATAAATTACTTATAATTTACTAAATTTATTCAGTAGAATAATATGCCCCTCAAAATGTTAATATCCACCATATTACCTTTACCCGTTTTGTAAACAAAATTAAATTTTTGATTGAAAAAAATTTTTTGCTTTTAATTAACACACATAGATTTTTGAAAAATACAAATTTTGCTTCTTCTTAGAGGTCGATGTCCGTATGGATGTATGTGTTTGTGCATATACGTATACCGTGATATCTTTGGAACTATACAAGTGATGTTATTTAAATTTGGGATGATGACAGTATTTATGAGCTTTATAAAGTTCAAGTTGATCCATAAATAGGCTTAAATTAACCTGGAATTTTGGAAAAATATAGATATGTTTGTTAGTTTGGTTACGATCTTTTTTGCAAATTATGAAACATATTAGGGATCAAGTTTTCTTCTTTCACCCTGCATAACTGATAATCATTATTTTTGTTAGAACTTATAACTTGCTAACTAAAAGCTCAGAATGTTTTGACAACATGTATAGTATTAGGAGATTATGAGGTCTATTTGTCATATAAAACTTAATTCATTTTTGCTTGTAAGTAGTGTAGAAAATCGCTCATTTCAAATATATTTTAAAATGTTGGAGCTCAAACGAATCACAAAATGTAATAAATATATTATTTAAATATTACATAGATATTGTGATTAGGCTACGTATTTTTTTAAATTAGCACATAGAAAATATATTTTAAAACATTTAAATAAATCATTAAGATATACTATACTATATGTGAAAATAATATTTAATTTATGGGAACTATAAGTTAAGTTGGAGGAAGCTACTTGCCAATGAATTGGCAGCGGTTTTTCCTCAAAACATAAATAGGACATCAAATCATAAATAGGCTTATTATCAGCTTTAAACTTAAATTTTTTAAATTGCAAGCTCGAAATCTTTTTTTTACTGCAATAAATCACTTATACATAATAAAACTCATAAACTGCTGAATTAGATGTTAAAAGTTTACCTTCAGATTCTTTGCATCCAAGGGTTCATTCAATGCTGTATTACTGTCAATCAAAGATTGTTGTATTTTATCATTTTTTAATTTAATATTCATATATTTTCGGACAGTCATTCTCTGATTTGTTTTAATTTCTTCTAAAGAATTACTGGTACTCTCTGGCAAGGTAGCATCTGACCTAGGACTTTCTGGTATCGCTGCCAACTCAGATTCTGTATCTTCGCCATTCGGGGAATAACTAACAACATTAATTTAAATATTATGAAAGATTATAAAAATTACTGCAAAATCAGTAAAGTATGGCT
Source organism: Muscidifurax raptorellus (assembly GCA_020010945.3). NCBI lineage: Eukaryota > Metazoa > Arthropoda > Insecta > Hymenoptera > Pteromalidae > Muscidifurax > Muscidifurax raptorellus. The sequence goes on along the minus strand of CM052080.1, from coordinate 31,257,504 downwards.
GAATTATTATCATATTAAAAAGTGATATATATATATATATATATATATATATATAAAGGAAAAAATTATTATAAATGCGCATTTTTTATTTTATGCCAAATATGACTGATAATTATTATTTGAATTATTATAAATATAGTCTGAAATATATTTTGATTACGATCACAAAAAATAAATCAATGTGTGCGTATGTTTTACACGAACATAGCCGCAACAGCATGAGCGCGAAGTCGGATATATATACATAAAAGTGAATCCAAAACAAATCGAAGCGAGCATGCGTGCACATCGCGACGACTAGTCGAACTCAAATGTAGGTAACAGCTCACGCGAGCGCAAAAACAGACACCATCACACAGCGTCACATATACGACAACCCGACACACCAACGTATAGAGACCGACTATATGCCCAATTCGTCGCGAGCTTCCGATCTGCATAGTACTGTTGCGCACACAACACTGTGGAGATAGTCGAAGTGGAACAACCCGTAGAACGAACCATCTCATGAATACACGTGACGGTGAATCTACGTTGCCAGACCATCCTCTATTATCATTGAAAGGGACCAGGAACCGGTAAATAGATCGCGAAGTCGCGTTTGTGTCTGGACTCGAAGCGTGGTGGGGGAAGGTAGGATGCACTTGAGGTATGTTAAAGATCAGAGGTCACCCGCTCTGAGGGAAGATGAACGCTGATCAGTTTTAAGGGAAGAGGGTGTCTGTGAGTGGAGCAGAGATCTGATAGATCTGATCTACGTAGAATTCCCTCGAAAAATGATTCAATGTGTATACTTTGTGTATAGGCGTTTTGTTTATGTTGCTCCTCCTTGTTTTAATTACTGCTGCTAGTACATATCCGTGATGTATATATCGCTTGCTTATTTGTATACATATGCGTTCGTGATACGCGCGTATTCTCTCCTTCCATGCTGTCGTTTCAGTGGTCCCCAAAATAAAATTTGCAGCTCGCTCGGAATTTTATTTTCCTCTTAAAGCTAAGGACGAGGGAGATATCAGTGCGCGTTAACAAAATTTGTAAAAACACAATATATTTTTTCAGCCAAAATTTTTGTACCAAAATGCGACCGTGCGATATAAATATCTACAATTCGCAAATAGCGAGAGACAATTTACAAGAAATGGATAACAGGACGTTCGAAACTTTGAATAAATACAAGCGTGGCTCTTACGTTCACATTAGTCTTACGAAAAATACTTTCGAGAAGGAATATGAGAAAAACTTTAGCGAGAAAGTTTTTAAGATTAAACCGATATCCTATAGGCAAAATTGACTTACTTTTATTCTAGAAGATTTGAACGGTGATGAGATAGACGAATTTTTTTATCTCGAATAACTGGCTCACGTTGTTATAAAAAGTATGTCGAGCTATGAAACATTCCAAATAAAGCGCGTTATTCGTACAAAGGATCGCTGCTCGAAGAAACAGCTTCTTCACAAGTTGGCTGGTTATCCAGACAAATACGTATCGTGGATGTCTGAAATGGAAAATATTTAAAAATAGATAGATAGTTCTGCCAAGCAACAGCAGTATAATGTACTACAACAACAACAGTACCAAATGTTCCACGACTAACTCTCGCGCGAAGTCAGACGGAGCGGTAATTGATCTGTTTCTCTCGGCAAGATTCGCATCCCCAGTACAGCCATTCATATTCAACAATCGGACAAATTTTACATATTTGAACTGAGGAACAGCAAAAAACCAGAAACGCATTTTTTCCGCAGGAAATTTACGAAAAGATCAAATCGCTAGCCAACGAAACAAATAAATCGAAAGCATTTTATGATCACTTAAAATTCGGGGCAGTACACTTTCAAAAAGGATATTACATACTTCAACGTAAATACGGCTACGCCGAGCCACACTTTTCAATGTATAACAAAAAATACGACGTATTTTCGGCATCGAGGATTCAGATACCCGACGACAAAACAGCACCTTTGTTACCCCATTGTTACCCCATGTTGCTTTAAGCAACAGACCGGCATTCCTCTCTCGAGTTATACCCGACCAGCTGTACGTATATACCGATATTTGCAAACCCCACAACGTAGGTCATACTCAAGCTACTCTACTGCGGATAGTTTCCATAGACAGTGTAAAGTATAAGTTTAGCAACGACATGGTGAGAAATTTTGCACCGGTGAATTAGATTTTGTTTCTGCATTACAGTTTTCGCGTCTATCGTGATAGATATAAGAGATCAGCACAGTGTAAAAATACCAATCGAATATGTGATACTGCTAGTTACGCTTCACTTTAGACGTAATCGTTAGTTGCGAGGATGACATCATGAGCCACTATATGCGTAGACTTTTATCAGACTTTTACCTGATGTTCTTCCTCGTAAGCCATATCTGGTCAACTTCTCGCCATCTTGACACCTAGACATCGTATACAGTCTGTTCAGAGTATTTGTTCGATAAATCTGACTTTTTCTTGGGGCTCTTGCTTGTACGCGATATCCGATCGATTTGGAGTCATTTTGGCACCTGGACATCGTCTACAGAGAGTCTACCTGGTGCTATCCTCGTAGGCGATATCTCGTCGACCTAGACGCTCATTCTGATACCTGGATATCGTTTACATAGTGTATCAGGTGTTTTGTTCCCAATCCGACTTTTACCTGTTGCTGGTAGGTGATATCCCGTCGACCTGGGGTCATTTTGATAACTGGACATCATCTACAGGGAGTTCCGTATATTTTGTGGTCAATCCGACTTTAACTTAGCGCTCTTGATCGTAGGACACATCCGATGGATTTGACACATCTTGACACGTGGATATCGTCTACAGGAAGTTACGGGTGATCTTTTGGTAAATCTGACTTTTACTTGGTGTTCTTCCTCGTAGACGATATCCCGTCGATCTGGAGTCATTCTGACTCCACGATGGACATCGTCTATAAGAGTTCCAGCTGATTTTTGATCCATCGAACTTTTATCTGGCGCTCTTCCTCGTAGGCCATATTAGATCTTCCGGGTGTTTTGTTGATAATCCGACTTTTACCTCGCGCTGTTCCTGGTAGGCGATATCCCGTCGACCTGCGGTTATCCTGATAATTACCTCATGGAGAAAAAAGAGACATTGGCTATAGAGAGTTCCAGGTGTTTTTTGGTCAATCCAATTGGTAATGATGCCAAAATGATTTTTAGTTACTGGTTATATTATAAATACAGTATTTAATGCTGTATCATATGAATTAATCAACAAATGGCTTTCTGTGTTTAAGAGGAGGATAGACGGTTGTTATTATTAGATATATTGTATTAATAATAACACTTGCATTAATATTTTTCATTTTAACTTGTCAAAAGTGATATTATAATATATTATATATTGCGTAATATATCATTTGTTGTGATCAAGAAATTAGTATTTTTTCAACTAAGCACAAATCGAAACCATGTTTGATATCATTTTTACTTTATTAAATAGTAAAAAAAAACTTATGAACACTGTTTGATGGAAACGTTTTCTTGAGGTACGCAAACCCAAAGAAACCCTACATTTTAACCACGGATGCTTCTGATTACGCATGCGCCGCGGTCCTGTCTTAGTTAAATGAGGAAGGGCAAGAAGAAGTGGTCTGTTTTGTGAGCAAACATTCAAGGGAAGTGAATGCTCATGTTGTACAACAGAAAATGAAATCCTCGCCCTTGTGTGGTCGCTCAATAAAATAGACACTTTCTTGAGGGAGACAATTGAGATTACAGTCCGAACAAA
>CM052080.1:31096253-31248753 GCA_020010945.3 Muscidifurax raptorellus | reverse complement strand
TTTCCATTTAGCATAAGACCAGATCTGTATTCTTGGAACAATATATATCTATAATTTAATTAATTCTTTGTTGCATATAATCATTGCTTTGTTTACCCTTTCCCTCTCGAATAGCCCTTGGGATCAGGAAGGTGGATCCCTGTTCTTAAGTGGGTACAACTCCAGTACAGATTAGTCGTGAGATTGTGGATCCTCACGCACCGGCCCGAAGCTGCGTGGATTTCCTAAGTGTGCGTAGTAGATTCCCCTCCACAACTCCCGGTGCACACGAGCAGCTTCCCTCTGGTGGTTTATCTATTACAGAGGGTAGGGAAAGCTTGCCTTCACTCAGCCGATAGTGCGGGGTGATTGTGAGTTCAATCTTGTTTCCTCGAGCACATTCTCGCTTCTTCCCCACACCGAGTGTCGAATCACACATACAGCCTCGCCTCGGCATTGCTTGACCCGTTTCAGGGTAAATTAAAATCTTGCAAGGAACATCCGTTCTTTTGGAATAATTGGATGGTGGATATAATCTTTGTATTTATAATATAATTTTTTTGCATTGACTGGGTTATAGAGTATGCAAATGTAAGGGTACAAATCATACAATGCAATTAAAAATTCGATTTGAATAGCTTGTTCTAAACATTTATCCCATTCATCGTCTGTTTTTGTTAATTTTCTAGCTAATGCTGCATTGCAGTACGTTCGACAGACAACATTTTCAAATGTCCTTAACTCCTCAAAGGATTCAGCTCCATTAACATGTAATAATAATACTCCTAAATAAAATCATTCCTTATCTTTGGGATTAATAAAGTACATTCTACATAAAACTGGTTTCTAATTTCTTTTTGGAATAGTCCATTTTTTAAATATTTTATTAAAAATATAAAAATTTGGTATTTCTGGATATAAAAACTTCCTTGCTTATGGATTCCTTGCATTCAGCACAAACAATGCAGCTAATGTTGTATTAAAATTTGTATTAATCAATTCTTTTTCTGACCCTTCTTTGAAATATACAATGCTCATTTTTTAAATGAACTGCTCATCTATATATTACGTGAGATAAAATGTATATAGGAAATTTAAGAAGACGATACATTGCTTCTGGCGGACTTACGGGCCTTGTATTTAAAAATTATTTTACTTCATCATAATCGAAGTTTTCATTTTCTTTTGAACAATTCATTTTTAGTTGAACAAATTTCTACATTAATATGACAATTGTATTTTAAAAACAGACACGGTTTACATGGTACTACAACCCGGTTGTCATCTGTTTTAGTTTACTAGAATTAGTTGTTTCATTGAAAAGTTCAGAAAAATTTGTAGTACATTTTTCAGTGTTACTATTTATATAAAGTTTTTTTATATTAAGATTATTACAGGGCCCATATATCATGAATTGTTTTACAATGTTATATAATCTTCGATATCTTACTTGGTCGGGTATTTCAGCACTAATAATTCTTTTGACGTAATCTGTATTCATGATTTTTAATTTTTTCAGTAAATAATAACATATTCATATCAGATAATTAGCAGCCAGATGTAGGCTTCTTGTAGGCTGTGCGAAGCATGGCCCGTAGCGCAGAATGCTGTACGTGGTCGCGTCCTCGAATACGTGAGCCCGCGAAGGCTTCGTGAGTAGAAAGCTGCGTATAGCCGTCGCGAGCATAAACAAAGGAGAGCATGTGAGAAAGGCAGGGAAAGTCAGGAGCAAAATAACCAGGTGCGAGTTAGAATTAATAAATTTATGTAGAGTAAAACTTTAAGTACAATTACAGCGGGTCGACGAGAGAAGGGAAGCAGAGCCGATTAAGTAGAGGGAGAGGGACAGGGAGAGAGAGAGAGAGAGGGAGAGAGAATGAGAGAGAAAGAGAGAGAGAGAGAGAGAGAGAGAGAGAGAGAGAGAGAGAGAGAGAGAGAGAGAGAGAGAGAGAGATCAGCACTCGAGCAGGTACTTACATTGGCACTTGAACGGTATCACGACTGTGCCTCGTGGGTTCGTACGACTGCAGCCGGAAGTGCGGCGGTGCGTGTTGCCGGGCCAACTCAGGATGCAGCGGAAGCGATGCCTCAGGGCAGAAGTCGAGTGGCTGTGTGGAGCTGGGCCGCGGGCGGCGACGATCAACACGTCTCATGGCAAAAGGTTGGACTCTGGAACGAGATGGCACGCAGGAACACGCGTATCCAGGACAACTCGACAAACTCGCCTCTTCGCACAAATCTCGGCTCGAACACTTCAGCTTAAAGGCGCATCTCGTATCCGGGCAAAAGGATACGACCGTTCGGATCGGCGGGTAACTGCTAAGTCCCGACAGCACATACACGTACGCAGCTTTCTGTGTATGCGTAGGGCTCGCTGCTCCCGTCTCACTTACCTTATTGGAGCAGCTATGAAATAAGTTTGTAATGATAATGATACAAACTATGGGTGGTGAGACATATACAACGAGTGCATAGTGTCAACTCGTTATATCCCCCAGCTCGAGCAAAGATATATATTAGAAGAAAAAAAATAATTTACTTATTCAAAAGTAATCATAAAATGATCAGCCTCTTCGTCTCTCTCAACTCTACATGAGGTAGTATGTATAACAAAAAAAATATATTAACGATTTCTAACGAAAATCGTAGGTGTCTATGCTAGTTATATATTAGTACGCTTCGCAACAACAAAAAGAAAATATAAAAATGAGTTAACCTTCTTGGTTATACGTTCCGAAGCTTGATAAGATGAGTGATTTTCTTTCTAAGTTTCCGTAGTACCGGTAGCATTACAGCTGCTGGTTCTAGAACTAGTGGTGCAGGAAATAGTTAGTACAGTTGTTGGTTCTAGACACCCCGGTCAGGTTGCCTATATTGCAGTATCTTAGGAAGCGTAGATCCTCACGAGGGCCGTCCACAGGGTCACAAGGCTGCTAGTTCGGGGGCTGAGAGGGTTTTCGTAGCCGATGGAGCCCCAAGGATCCACCAAGGTTTTTTCAAGTATTTTTGCACCCTGAACACGAATCTAAAGGTCGTTTTTCTGGGAAATGGTAGGAAAATTTTTTACAGCCGATTTTACGGAAAATTTGGCAAAATTTCAATGTTCTGATGCTAATTCTGCCTTCTCATGCCTTTAGTCATACTATAAAGGAAAATATTGTGTAAATTTGCCGGATAATATGTCACTTTAGTAATAAAAAAGGTAAAGAACTAAAAAAATAATGACTTTTACAATTGTCGTGTTTTAGCCCAGTCAATTTATTTTTCAAACACCCTTATGAACGTTCTGCACGACCTAAATAATAATGCAAATATATATTTTTTATGTATTTTTTGTTGCTCCTTCAGATAGTGTAAGCAGAATTTAGTTTAATCTAAATGCAAAAAAGTTATGATTGTTTAAACAGTAAAATTTTCCAATATGTTCGATTTTTTTCTGATTTAGGACTGATTTCTTCTTGATTTTTGGAACTGATTAACTTCCTGGCATTTTAGTGTAGAAGTAAATGATTTTTTATATTTATCTATTAAAGTATCTGAGATATTCGGTTTCCTTGTATCGCTTGTTTTATGGGCGTCCTGAAAAATCTCTAATGCGGTATCGTGCATCGAATTAAGTCCAGAAATAGTCGATTCATTATGATCTAGGTTGTCAAATGCATCGGTAACAAAATCAGTATAATTAAAATGACTGGGCATGGGTACTATACTTGGACAGTATTTTGTGGCATACAAAGCTAGTCGAGTTCTTATTCGTAATACTTCATCATACGATATTGACAGACCGAGTCTATTAAGAATAGTAATCGTAATTTTACTTTTTGAATGAAAGTAAACGAATAATCCAATCATAGTATCCAGCGGTGTTTTTTTCTTACCATTATTCGCTATATAATAAATTATTTGAAACAAACTTTTTATTCTCAAACTACTTATGCATTCTGATGTAAGAGGTTCATTATCTAATGGGTTTGATTTATTTTCTATAATTGTACCTTCATTGTAATTAAACGATTTTGATAAAAACTGTATAAATGGCGTTGGTATTGTCATTTCTTGCAAGGCTATTTTCAAATCAGTCTCATCGCAGAATTTATTATTTAAATTAAAATTGATTTTCTGAAGAGAGTCTCGCAAAATACTTGCACTTTCAGATACACTATTTTTATAATAGTACTTTTCAATAGCGTCTTCCATATTGGAGTAATAAAAAAGTTGCGGCTTTGTTCGATCGTTTGAATATATAAAACTAATAGAATTTCGAAAATAATCAATTAAACACGACTTGACTTTTGAATATTAATTGCACTATTCAGTCCCAATGAGTTGTTGATACTAGAGCCTTGATCTGAACAGTTTTCTTCGATTTTATTTTCTTTTTCTATATCTTTATTTTTCAGTGCTACATATTTTGACTCATAAGTTCGTAGACATGAAGCATGATATTTGACTTTTAAGTCAACCAAATCCTGTGCATCATTTACTAATACTGTTTTTGTAAAAATATCATCTTGTAAATATCTTGTAGCATTAAATAATGTCTCTGCTCTTGTGGTAGATTCTATCACAGATAATGTATAATTTTTTTTCACTGACAACTTCCTGCATATAATGCAGCTATTTAAATTAAGTTCGCATTTGTCAGTTAATCTCTTTGATTTTTCTCTTTTAACAGTTTCAGCTACCGGCAACCTATTGCTAATATCATTAAGCTTTTCTTTTTTTTTATTTTCTAATTTTTGCAAATTTGATTTATGGGTGTAACTCTTATAGCATGCATAAGTCATGTGGTAATTGAAAGATTCTGAAAGAGAACGTGAATAAGAAACTATATTGCTACGTAAGAATTGATGTTACTGTATTAAGAAAAAGTTTACTGATAAGATAAATTAAAAATAAATTTTAATGCATTAAAAATAGGTATATTACGGTAATAGTACCTTAATAAAGTTAAATTTAGAAATAATATCACATAAAACAACTTAGTATAAATTATAATGTTATATAATACAGTATTGTAAATAATAATCAGCTTAAGTAATTTTTACTGCAATAATTACAACAAAATTTTATTATTCATTACTTACGAATGATTCCTTAATCATTCTTAAAAACTTATTAGTACTTACAGTTATTACATATTAGTATGATCAGAAAAGTACTAACCTTCTTCAGATATTGAATTCAAGCGACAAAGAACAATATCTTGATACAAGCTTGCTGCATATCTAATTTGTTTTCTTCCATTCTCAACACTTGTAACATTTATGCCATTTCTTTCTTCTTGGCATATAATACATAAATCTGCTTCAAAAAATACTCTCTTATTTTTAATATAATTGTCCATCTTATATCGTTGTCTCGCGCAAGCACTGCTCGCGCACATATTCAACTCGAAATGAATGCACGCGCACTAGTATAAAGTCGCGAGAGCGTACCAGTTATAAACGAATAATTTAATCGAACTTCCGTGTGATTATGTAATCGGAATCAATTGATTCCGATTGTAAGATTTTAACAATACAAGATTATGAAAGAAACTTACCCCTAGATGATTTCACATGGAATTTATGTCGAATGAACATTTCTAAGTTTACCGAACTATGTATACACAATAGTCATCAGCACATACCGTCATGGAGTCCTTTCTTTTCCGCAACAACTGAAGACTTACGCCCTAAACAAGTAGTTGGTTATTTGCCGATCATTCCATCTCCTGTAACTGACTATGCTACTGTTTATACAAGTTTATGTAATTTTAAAGACATATTAAGTCAGTTACAGCAAAAAAGTTTAGCGGTTACTTTCGATGAAGGCGTATATACAATTGCAAGAAAGATCAAATTGCAAAATGAGACCGAATTTCAAAATATTATATTGTGTCTAGGTAATTTCCACGTCATTAAAGTATTACTTGGTTGCATCGGAAAGTATTTAAAAAATAGTGGCGCTGAAAGCATTTTTATAGAGACTAGTTTATTTGGAATTTGCGTAACGGAACAATTATTATATGGAACAAATTACGCTCGCTCAGTCACCGCATTCGGGTATTTATCAGAAGCTTTAAGGCGCTTGCAACTCAAAGAGTTCTTTACTGAAGAAATGTTGGTCAAGTATAAGCTACAAATCGATAATATATTAATATTACGAGATAGCTTTGAAGAAGAAAATTTTAATGAGTGCCGCCAAATTCTTAATGATTTTAAGATGAGTTGTTTCAATTTATTATCCGATTTTCATAATTTTGTAGATTTGAGATGCAAACAGTCCCAAATATTTGCATATTGGAACAATGTACTAATTCTTACAAGCCTTATGTACGATTTAATACGTGCCGACCGCACCGGGGATTGGAAATTACATTTAGAAACAATTCACAAATTACAACCTCTGTTTCATATTTTTGACCGTGTAAATTATTCCCGATGGTGCTCATTATATTTAGAAGATATGTTCATGCTTAAAAAAGATGCTCCAGAAATATACGAGAAGTTTCTTGAAGGAAGATTTACAGTGAAACGTTGCAATACAGCTTTTACATCAGTAGCTACAGACATGGCCCTCGAACAAACAATTAATCGAGCATCTAAAAGTACAGAAGGAATTATTGGCTCTACTCACAAAAAAGAAACCGTTGCTGTGTGGGACATAACGTTTCATGAATTACTACTAAATTCACCATAATTATTCAAATGCGTCAATCGCTAAATCTGAATCGGCTGTTGATAAAATTTTGAAATACATCGAAGATAATAATACAAGCCCTTTCCAATCTGGTGTGCATCCACTGCGAAATATTGCCACTGAACAATTAGTGCATCCTGACATAGCAAAGGGACTTTTGAATATTTTTGATAAGGGAATCGAGTTATATACTAATTTTAGAGAAGAAAGATTTGTAAAGAAAACTAAACCACTCTCTGCAATAATACCCAGAACGAATCTGCCAGATTTTAACACTCCTCTAAAATCAACTGAGCAAAAAACAGTAAAAAAAAAACGAAAACTAGTATAAGTGAGATTCAACGCATAGTTGCATTAGCTAACGAGCGTAAATATCCATTAGATATGTTATTGCAGTACGATTTAACATATCGAAATCAATTATTTGACGAAGATGGATTTATGAAAAAAGACAATAACAAAAGTTTATTATCGCGTGAATTAGAAAAAATTCTTATTGCTTACCCGATAGAACCACGGAATAATGCTTCTGATACTTGTATGATTATCAATGTTATGCTCGTTCTACGTAAAATTTCATGGAAAGGTATGAATACTTTTAATGATGTTGCGCAAAATTTTATCCGTTACGTTAAAAGTATAGCATCATTGCAAACTACATCACGAATTGACTTGATATTTGACTCATATTTCGGAAAATCCATCAAGTCTTCTGAACGTCAAAGACGTCGAACAACTGACTGTATTAAATGCAATAATATTACGGGCACCACTCCATCCAACAAGACGATAAATTTTGGGGATGTTCAAAGAATAAGATTTTATTAGAAAAATTTTTAAGAGACGTTTTACTCAATGATGAGACACTTTTGGAATATAAGTTAATATTCAGTACCATTAATGAAGATAATTCTTGCTCAACAAGGAATTTAAACATCAAACAATTATAAAAATTACAGCAATTTGATATCGAAGAGGCTGATTTAAAAATTATCATCCATTTAAATCATGCAGTCAACGAAGGATGTAGAAATATACTTTTAGTATCTGGAGATACTGACGTTATGGTGTTGGTCTTATATTTTTACAAAACTTTCAAAGTCAACGGATTAGAGGTAATGCACTCTTACCATTACTTAATTTTAGATATCGAAATAAAATGTTATATTTATAATATATGCTGTATTTTTACTTTAAAGTTCCTTTGGATTCAAGCAGGTTTGTCAGGTACTAAGAGATATATCCCTGTTCATTTACTTGCTGCATTTCACGGTGAAGAATTGTGCTCAATTTTACCTGCACTCCACCATTTAACTGGATCTAACTACACTAGTAATGTCGGTACTAAGTTATCCGCATTACAAGTCAATCTGTAACAACCCACCCATAGGCTCTCTCGCGACAAGCCCCAAACACCGCGCCGCTAGTACCGTGCACCGACGCTAGGTGGCCACGCTCCTCCGGCGCGCTGCCCGCTAACAAAGCAGCACCGCGCGGGGCATATAAAGAGGCCGGCCGGGACGGCCAAGACACCTCCCCCAACGGTCCTCACCGACCAAAGAAAGCCGAGCTTAGGCAAGTGCAAGTATTAGTCGAGCGAGGAATAAACCGTTCTTTTTTGTTTAAATAATTACCAGCGTAATTATTTCGCCCTTCCCTCACCTTTCACCTCCTCTAATCCCACGCCCATGAGAGAGAGTGGGAGAGAGGCTGACCGGGCCGAGTTGGAGCTGCTCCACGGTTACTTGGCCACAGCCAACCGGCGCATCACCCTCCTGGAACGACTACAGCATAGAACCAATCCAGCCGACGCCGCCACCCAGACTGAGTGCCCTCACCAGGACAACGGCACCCAGACCGACGACCAGCAGGCCTCACCGCTCGCTCTCACCAACACTGCGGACTCACCTTCACCGGATGACGGAGCGCTCTGTGCAGAGTGGCCAGAGCACCTCAAGCTGATCGACCTCCCGAGCCGCCAGCCCTCGCCGGACCTCCGAGAACTCCTGAAGTCGTCTACTCCCCGGCTCGAGATCATCTCGCGGAAGATCGGGGCCAAGAGAGCGGCGAAGCCAACTCCTCCGCTCAAACGAAAGTCCACCGCTCCTCCGCCACGAGGCAAGCCCAAGTTGATTCGCATCGCTCCCGTGGTACCTCCCCTCCTCCTGGCGGTACGGAAGACGGCTCCGAAGCCAGCGGCTGACGAGCAAGTCGACCTGACGCTCGACGACTAAGACGCTTCGCGTCCTCTAGTCATTTTTGTGTGGTCGGTTCCTTCATTGGGGCTGGCCCGCAACAAAAGAAAGATAAGTTTCCCCTTTTCCCCATTAGCTGTGGTGAGTTCTCACCGGGTTGGGCGGCCCTCCCTCGTCCAGGCTCTCTCACAGAGCCGACCTAGAGAGGTCCGAGCAGTGTCCGCTCTCTAGGCAACTGGAAGCACCGTCGAGGGATTCAGTCCAGCAGCGACTGCACCGAGGGCGCCTCAGCGGGCGCTCACTGCCCATGCAGAAACGAGCACAGCAGCAGCCGACAAAGGACTCATCCAGGGCGCCTCAACGGGCGCTCCCTGATCAGCGAACCGGCACAAGGGGATCACTTCGCTTCTCCTACCCCTTTCCCTGCCCAGGAGCAGGAAGGATTAAGCAGGTCCAACCGGCCTCAGCAGGCTTCCCCGCGCCATCGAGCGCCCTCTCTTCCTCCCATCAGGCCCGCTTATATCAAATCCAACCAAATATTTATCTGGATTCGGCTCAAGTATTAGATCGAATAATTTATTTTTCGATAGAGTGTGCGTAAAGTGGCACTTTTCGCATTTTACACTAAATTCAAGTGCCATTTAAGCATACTGTATCGAAAACTACTATAAATATACTCCTTAAATATTGAAATACGTAATAAGATTTACTTATTCTTTTAGATTGCTCAGAAAACAGTATGAACAGTAACATAGAAAAGGCTGAAGAATATTTAGTAAACGTTTTGAAAAGAAACACAGGGTGTAGACCGTTTAATGAACTTCGCGTATGGTTGTTCCATCATGCGAAATGTGCACTAATTGAAGACTTGCCACCGACAAGCAAATCAATTAAGTTGCACATATTAAGATCGTTGTACGTAGTGTACAATCAAATAAATTGTTTAAACGCCGATATGAATTTATTAGACCTTACGATATATGGATTTATTTTAGAGGATGAATTGCTTCTACCTGAAAAAATTTTAATTTTAATACCTCCCTCTAATGAATTAATACCGAATTGTACATGTAAGGTATGTTCCAGAAAAACGTGCGTATGTGTTGCAGCGCAGATAGCATGTTGTTCGTTCTGTTTTTGCCAACGCAATAAAAGCTGCAAAAATGTGCATAATAGTGTGAAAGGAGAATAAAGTTAATATATATCGTATTTTGTTATTGTTATTATTAGCATTAGTAGTAATTAAGAATAGTATTTCATCTCAATTTCTCTCGTTTCATGAGAGCGTTCCTCCTCTTTTGCACTCAACTGTGATACTCACAAAATACAACGTTTTGACTTCTTTTCCACATTAAATTGATACTAACAATTACAACACTTTCTTCGGAACAAATCTATACAGCACGTGATAAGTAAGCATTCCTTACGACACGCTAGTGCCATTCAAGCACGAAAATGATTAAAATCGATATACTTTGATAATTTGACCGCTACTTAGTGGCCGCCATTTTGAATTTTCGCATAAACGAACTTGTTTATCTTTTAGCATAGACATTAAATGCACGATCTATTTATGTTTTGGAATTATCTTAATGCGTTTTCGATGTGAAAATAGCATGAAAATCAGAAAAAAATCGAACATATTGGAAAATTTTACGGTTTAAACAATCATAACTTTTTTGCATTTAGTTTAAACTAAATTCTGCTTACACTATCTGAAAGAGCAACAAAAAATACATAAAAAATTAACATACGTTCATAAGGGTGTTTGAAAAATAAATTGACTGGGCTAAAACACGACAATTGTAAAAGTCATTATTTTTTTAGTTCTTTACCTTTTTTATTACTAAAGTGACATATTATCCGGCAAATTTACACAATATTTTCCTTTATAGTATGACTAAAGGCAAGAGAAGGCAGAATTAGCATCAGAACATTGAAATTTTGCCAAATTTTCCGTAAAATCGCCTGTAAAAAATTTTCCTACCATTTCCCGGAAAAACGACCTTCAGATTCGTGTTCAGGGTGCAAAAATACTTGAAAAAACCTTGGTGGATCCTTGGGGCTCCATCGGCTACGAAAACCCTCTCAGCCCCCGGACTATGCGTAGCATTCTTATAACGTTCCGCGGTGGGTCCTGGACCTCTTGGAGGCAAGGTCTCTACATTGGCGGGCCATTACCTCTTAGCCCTTTGGACCTCTAGCTCCCGCAGGCGCTCTCTGATCACGTGCAGTTCTTGCATCTTTTTAAGTTACTCTCTCTATAGAGTTCTTTTTTTCTCCTCCTACCTCTGTTCTTCATGCCACTGGGCTTCTGCTTTCTTCAGGCACTCTTGCAGTTCTACCGCTTTCTCAACCTTTCTCAGGAAATGCCCCGAAACTTCTGTCGCTACCAGGGTTATTTCCTGTTTGATGAAGGCCAGCAGTTCCTGGTAAGTTTTCTCCTCGTTACGGGCGGCCTTTTGGCGAGCCCGGCGGCAGACCCGGGTGTTGGCCTGCAGTGCTTCCCATTGCTGTTGAGGAGACAATGGAGGACTTGCCTGTGCGGCTGGGGATGCCTCTATTTCGTCGGTTCCCACTTCGATTGTCGGGGGTAATATTTTCTCCGCTGACGGTTCCATTGGTTGGACCGCTTGTGGTGGAATAGGTAGGACCACTGGTAGCGGAGTAGATAGGGCCACTAGAGATAGAGTAGGTAGGGCCAGTAGGTGCCCGTCTGACGAGGTTTAGCCGGTTCTTCTGTCGCGGTTCCCCAGACCCGTAATACCTCCGAAAGTGTCATGGATCCACCCATCATTGGCGCGATCACTGGTGTATTCGTAGTTGCGACTGCTACAGTAGCGAAGTGTGATGGTACTAAATTATTTAGTGTCTCTGTATTAAAAAACGTCGGGCTTCGTGTCGATTCTAAAATCTGTGAGATTTTCTTCTCTGTGCCTGTTAAGCACCGTATCGATAGTCATTGTGAGTGACATTTCCTGGGCCTTTTGGCAAGCATGTGGCGAACTTGAGACTGCATGTTGTTTAGCAAGTTTTCCTCCAGCGTTTCTACCGCCTCCATTGCTTTAAAAACGTTATTCCTCAAATTTTCTGGAAAGGTCGATGATTGTACAAAAGTTACATTATACATAAATCATCTCTTCTAGCTATGTCTTTGACCGAGTTGCTATTTTGAATAAAATCTTCGGCCATAATAATCTGTTCACTCGCTCGACTAATGTATGGTTCGCGCGTGATTCTAAATGACTTAACGCATTCTCCACGTCTACACTAGACAAATTTTGGATTAAATCACATAATCACATGCTCATATTTTCTTTAAAAATGCTTAAATTGGTCAAAGTCCAACTTGACGCCATATTTTACTAAATAATTTTATTGTTTTGCAGAGTTGAAAATATCAGTAAAAAAAATATCAATTTGTCGAGAGAACACTTGAACGTGTCACAAAAATGCAACGCATAAGAGACAAGAAAAATATAATAATGGTCAATTAAATGTACGCAAATAAGTAATTTTTAACAATTACGCAACCGTAACTGAGTATATATGCTCTGTAGTACTCACCTTTTGACTGAGCAGTACCTACCGATATTGAGCACGAAAAATGATACTATTCTGTACGCTTAAATTTTCTCTGTGTTAAAATTTCTACTCGATGAAATGTGTACGCTATATTTATATTTAACGCGGCCTGACTCTTTCAAGTATAAACACGCTTGGTCGCGGTCGCGCGTCTCTATATGGGGAGTACTCAGAATGTTTGAACTAGTAACATGCGCGTTCACTCTCCAACATTCCTCTCGCACTCGCGGGAATTTACGCAGCTATATTCAACGGTTGAATATTTGAATTGTACGACAATTTTACAATTTGATTATCCCAAAACGATACACACACACACACATACATCCATACGGACATTTCCTAAAAATACGTAATTCGAACTTCTAACATCTAAAAACATGTTTCTATGAAGTTTTAGCGAAACTGAAAATTTTACTATTACAAATCTTCCTCTAAGAGGAAGCAAAATTATTGCAATGGCAATTTATTCTCATGATTTAGTTCATTCATCTGGCGAAATTCGATGCATTGTTTATCATCTTGGGTTGAGATATTTTTTAAGAAAATTGTTGTAAGTAGAAGTTATGTTATTATTTTATATTTTGATGTATCTTATACATAAACATATTTTTTGATACAGTGTGTGTAACGTATATTTTACGTACTTTGCAACTTTTTAAAATCGTATTTACGCTCCCTGCATCAAAAAATATTGTTCGATACATGTGCGAAAATTGATTCTACACTCGTGAGTTTATCACCCTTGCTTCGCTCGGGCGACGAACCTCTCACTCGTGTAGAATCAACTTTTACGCACTTGTATCGAAAACTACTATTTTAGATGAACAACGTTTATTTACTTAGTAATGTGTTATTAAAAGTTTGTAACAAAAACTTTAATCAAAAACTTTAACGTTGATCTTGTCTCTACTTCTATTGCTTTTTGTATAGCATCACCTAAATCATTCGTCGCTCCTAATTCTAACCGTATCTCCTGCCGTAACTTCTATAAAGGCTAACAGAGTTTCTGCATCTATTTCAGTTTCGAATCTTTGTTTTTCTTCTGTTGTATATGCTTCCACTTCCTTACTGTCCTTTACTTGTAATACTAATTCTTGCAATCTGTTAGCAAAACTGAGTACCATCTCGCCTGGATTTTGTAAACTTTCTGCTATTTTTCCATAAAGTGTTGCCATTTTATCAGTTGACGGATAAATTTGTCGCACAGCTTTGATAAAATCTTGAATATTATTAATTTGTTCATTTAACATAGCCCTATATACATCGCCTTTTAGTTTCATTTTTAGTATCGGAATTAAATTTGCTTGATCGGGCTCTAATAACGTGTTCTTTGCATGTTTTCATTTTTCTACGTATTCGTTAACCGACAAGCATTTTCCGTTGAATTCTGGTATTAGATTCGCTATATATTTTAGCGATAACCACAACTGCTGTGGCGCTTGTTGTTGTTGTTGAGGTTGATTGGGTGCCCCACCACCTACCATAGTGTTATCTAATACGAGTATGCTGTCCAAATTGAAATTGAAATCGAATTTGCTCTGTGAATTATATAAATTGCCGATTAGTCTTGGTTACTCGTTAAAATTTTCGATGTCTATCAACGATATGTCCTGCTTTAAACTATTATCAAATTTCCAATTTCCTTCTTTTCTAATCGCTGTCAGTGGTATTCTTGGTGTTACTGGCGGTACTCTTTTTTCTTCTTTAGATATTTCACTTGAATCCTGTTTGTTATGCGAAATTGGTATGTTAATAATTTTTGGTAGTCGTCTTTTTTATTGCCCCTGTTGAATTTTCTTTATTTGTCTGTTCTTAATTTGTTTCTTGCTCTATTTTTTCTATATTTTGAACTATTGTTTTATTACTTGTTTTAGTATTGGGTACCGATTCTTCGTCCCTTCCTTGTACAGCTATATTGTTTCCTGGCGGTGATCGAATCACTCTGTTACTTCTCGCAAATGGTGTATGGTCGTTAGGGCTTATAGTCTGATTCTGTAATGTCAGATTATTCCAAACCACGCTCCTTGTTAATTTTTGCTCTGCTAGATTTTTCTGATTGTCACCCATTTGGTGCTCTCATTTTATTTATATTTTCATTTATTATAAACTTTTATTTAGCCTAGATTTTGGATTTTAAATCGTGTCTAAATAACTCGAAAGTACTTTTGCATCGGGAGCTAGCGTCTCGGGTATTTCAACATTCCCTCCCGATAGCTCCAAGTGGTGTTAGTCGCCTTCACCGGTGGCTACATCTTCTCCAAACTTCTACTGCACCTCCTGCTAAATGACGAGAGAGAGAGAGAGAGAGAGAGAGAGAGAGAGAGAGAGAGAGAGAGAGAGGGAGAGGGAGAGGGAGAGGGAGAGGGAGAGGAAGAGGGTGAGGGAGAGGGAGAGGGAGAGGGAGAGGGAAAGGGAGAGGGAGAGGGAGAGGGAGAGAGAGAGATCTGTAACATGGAGAAAAACATAATTAATTACCAAGTAATGAATTAGCTAATTTAAAATGTGCATCAGAGAGCAGAGGCTTTGTGAAAGTGCTCCTTTGATTCACTCCATTGAATTTCTACGAATTTCTTTTCTACGCATTGCTTAACATAATCTTCATGCACTTCAGTCATATGCCTAAGCTTGTTGCTTTCATCCATCTTTGTGCAAGCTACCGCTGCTTGGTTGTTACACAACAAGATGGCTGGAAACTCTAGGAATCAACTTTAGTGATAGACAGATACCTACTATCTCCCTACAGGCTTCGCTAAGAGCTACGAACTCTGCTTGGCATGTTGACAGAGCTACATAAGTTAGCCTATGAGTCTTCCATGAGATTGAGCATAGCCGCTAGTCGTGAGTGAGTTTTTGCAGTCTGCAAAACTCACGTCTGAGAAAGCTTCTAAACTTTCACCTTTTCCTTTATAGGTTAACTGCCAGTCATGAAAAAAATCGATGTACTTGAACACCCTCGTTATCATCTTCCATTCATTTTCTGTCGAATTCTGTTGATGTCTACTGAGAACATTAACAGCGTATGTTAGGTCTGGCCGTGTACCTGAGGCTAAGTACATCAATGAGCCTACAACCTCTCTGCAAGGCCTTTGCTTTACTATGTCAGCATTTTCAGCTTCACCTTCTCTCATTTTTTGCTGTCTATTCAACACCGGGTTTGTTACCGTAGGTATTGATTGACCCTTTGCTTGCGCATATCCAAACTTGACTTGCATTTTGGATATGAATTTATTCTGATCCAGCTTGATTATTTTCTCCTTCCTATTTCTGGTAATGGTTATTCCAAGGAACTGTTTCGGTTCTCCCAGAAACTTCATATCGAATTTTCGGCTTAGCTTTTGCTGAATTTGATGCATCTTGACTTCATGGTTTCCTGTCAACAGTATATCATCTACATACAGCAACAAAATGATACACACTTTGTCCTTTGAGTACACAAACAGACATGGATCTATGTTATTCGCTTCAAAGCCCAGCTGCTTGGCAAACTCCATGAAATGAACGTTCCAGTTTTCTTGGACTTTTCTTCAGACCATACAATGACTTACACAGTTTCCAGACTTTTGTTCTGCGTTGTCCTCCCTACTTTCAAAACCTTCTGGAATTTCCATGAAGATCTCTCTTTTGATAGGACTGTATAGGAACACTGCCTTCACATCTAGTTGCCACATAATGAGGTCGTGTTTATTGGCGATCGCCATAACAGCTCTAACTAGAGAAAGTCTTGAGACTGGAGCATAAGTCTTACATAGATCGTACAAATTGGAGTCTTTAAAACCTCGAACTACAATTCTTCCTTTATAATCTGGATATTTCGTACCATTTTCTTTTTGACTGAACACCCATGTGGAATTCAATATGTTGACTTTCTTGCCTTGGTTGGATGGTCTATCAACTATCTCGTATTTTTTATTTTTATCGAGAGCTTCCCTTTCCTTATCAACATCTTCTTGCCATCTATCAGCGTCAAGAACTGACATAGCTTCTCGATATGATTTCGACTCAACTCTGATTTTTGTCAGGAGTGCTTGCAGTTGGTGAGCGTTCTTCGCGTCTTGAGTGTTAACTTCACTAGACGTAGTCTCAGTAGCTGCCTTGGTTTGTCTTCTAGTCATGATCTTGTTCCTTACTGGTTTGGCTTCCTGAGATGTTTCCTTTTGCTCTTCTTTACAAAGTCTACCTCGTTTCCTGGGTAACTTTATCTCTTCTGCTTGTTCAGCATCTGCAGTCTCCTCGATGTTTGAGAAAGAGGTCTCCTTGTTGATTGTATCATTTGTAACAGTCCAGTTTTTGATCTCATTGACATTGTAGATGTCCCCAAAAACTTGGCTTTTGATGAATCCCACATTTCTACTTTCGTATACTTTACCATCCTCTGGATCAAGAAGTAGATATCCTGTGTCGATGTAGCCAACCAATACTGTCCTGAGAGAGAGTTTATCGAACTTGGTATCTTGTTTCCCTTGTACCTTAGTAAAGGCTATACAGCCCAATCTTCTTAGCTGATTTATACTAAGATTTAGCTCCGGATTCAACACTAGCAACGGTGACTTGAAGTTCAGCGTACGATGAGGTGTTATGTTGTAAATAAATACTGCTGCCTTCAGAGACAGGACTCAGGCGTTGGGTGGCAGTCTCGAGTCGAACATAAGAGCCCTCGTGATCTTTTGTATAGTTTGGTTGTAGCGTTCTGTCAAACCATTCAATTGGGGTGTATATGGAGACACAGCTCTCAACTCTGCTCCATACTTGTCAAGTGCCTCTTTAGTCTTCTTGCTCGAGAATTCTGTTCCTTGGTCGCAGCCTAAATAGCAGAATTTCTCATCTTTACCACAGGTATTTCTACACTTGATAACGAAATCTTCGATGCAATTTACAGCATCATACTTGTGTTCAACTGAATAGGCCATAGCAAATCTTGAGTAGATGTCTATCAAGACTACGATGAACCTACAGCCCTTAGGATGAGTTGCTGGCTTAATCGGACCCATGGTGTCTGCGCTGACTCTCTGAAGTAGTTTCTGAGTCATTTCTCGGTTGTTTTGAAATTTCGATCTATTCATTTTTGCTACCTTGCAAATCTCACAGTCTTCTAAGCATCTCCCTGGATCCTCCTCTCTAAAATCTTTTATATCCGGATACAACATTTTCAGACCCTTGACTTTCTGCAGAGATGTGTGATCTAGGCGTATGTGCCACAGCTTCATAGTATCTTTCACTTGTGAATCTATACCAGTACTGTTCTTCTTATAACTGGTGTTTATACCACCCTTATCAGTATTTGTTTCGCTTGGATTCATACATTCATTTTTATCAATATCAAATGTAACCCTTTTCTCGGACCTTTTAGGATTTTTCACTACCATCAACGTTTCGCATCGTGTATTCGGATTGTTATCCATTTTTAACCTTAATTCAATAATTCAAAAGGGATTATCAAATTTACCTTTTAGCACTTTAGCACCGGTATTTAGATCTATCACATTGATTTTCTGATTGTCTAAATAGACGCATAAACCCAGGTCAGTGAACCCTTTTATAGATAGCAAGTTCTTATTTAAGTTCTCTGCATATATGACTTTATCTAAGCTAATCGTTTTGCCATCGTGCAATTCAAATTCAACTTTACCTTGTCTTGACGACTTTGAACCGGCAGACGCGTTTTTGTTTGCACATCCGATTACATAATTTACCTTTTCATACAAATGCGTAAAAATTAACTTGGAATTCGTCAAGTGATCGGTCGCGTCTGAATATACCATAAACTTTTCGAACATACTCTCATCGTCATTCACACCTGCATACATACTAACATAATCGTTAATTACTGCGGGGCGAGACCGAGCGTGCGGGAGACCTGCTCAGCTGTGGTAACTTTGTAGTATCCCTTCTAACTGGTGAACGTGAAGAGGCTCTCAAAAATTTCTTTCCTGGAGAGTCATTACTCTTTTCGTCGTTTCTTCTTTTCGAACTCCCACACCTCTTACTCGGCTCTGGGCAGTTTGCCGCTATATGGCCAAACTGATTGCAATTGAAACATTTAGTTTGCTTGTGGCTGCAATCAGTTCTCGTGTAACTTCTGTCACCACATCTCTCACACCTTTTGTTTGGTGAGGTTTTTGTCGTTGTTTCTTTTCTTTTCTCAGGCACGTCTACCTCCAAAGCGTGCTTGTCCCTGTCTCCGTTGTCTTTGGCTGTGTCAACCTGAAAAATGAAATATTTTCACTGGCTATACGTATATCTCTTCCCAGTGCTGTCCACTGAGATATTTTCCGCAGTTACCACTTCTGGAAAAGCGTATCGTACTGAAATCAACAACAGACTTTTATTTTCTGTATCTGGTATACGTGAGAAGCCTTCGACACTCTCGTATTCCCTTACGAACTCTTTAAAGCGTAAGCTAAACTCAAAAGCGGTTTCCTTGCCTTTCGAGTATTTGACATTAAACAATCTTCTTTGCGCTGTATGTGCGTCAAGCCTCAATTCATTACACTTAATCTCTTTAAGCTTCTTTAACAATTCTTTTGAATCTTTTTCGTTAATCTTTCGTTAATATATTGATGATATTTATCATCTATCCTGTTAAGAATTATTTCCCTAACAATATTTTTATTGTACTCTAACTCTTCAGCATCGATAAACGTTTTTTTATTTGACTCTAAAACGTAAAATAGCTTCCGTGATTTTAATTCTGAATACAAGAAGTATTCATACGTGACGTAATCGGAATTTAACTTCAGCTTATAGCTGCACGTAATATTCAGTTTCTTTAGCATTGAATCATTTATACTTGAGTTATTAGCTAAATTAGAAAGAGATAAAATTGGTCTTATTAGTTTAGATACATTTCTACTTACATCTGGCTGATCGGATAACCTCTTATCCACAAACTCTTGGTCATACCTTTCCGCGACTTCTCGACGCCAGTCCTTGTATGGAGAGATGTTGTCCAGCTCCTTGATCAATCTATCTGCAGCTTCCTTGTCCCAGCCGTCAAGATCGTCGTTGACGCTTGCTGGCTTCAACGTAGCGGACGCTCTTGGTCGAACCACGTTCTCTAGTTCCTTGGACTGGTACTTGTGAGGTTCAAACCCTTTCCATCCATCCAAAACGGAGGCTTCTTTTCATGTGGCTCCGGCCGGATCTCCCGTCTCTACTGCTCGAGACGGAGAGCAACCGGTCCCTTTCTCTCTGCTCTCAAATTGGCTTCCCAATCTGAGCAGAGTACCCTTGAATGTGCGTGAGTCCACCACTCGTGGCAACTCCCTGTGGCTGGTTGCTGTCGTACATCTTCCAGGTCTGCTTGCTGCTGCGGATGAGCTCATTTCTTCAGGAGCACACGGTATCCTCGCCGTGTTCAGTTTACTGACTGAATCGACCAACTTCTTCATGTTTAGAGCCAAGTTTTCTGTCAGACTTGTAACGGCATCAGATGTTTTGACACTTGCCTCTGTTACTGTATCCATAGCTCTGCAGAATTTTCTGGCCAGTTCCAGCTGACTGTCCTTCGTTTCTCTAAACATTTCAAACATGTGGTTCTTTTCTGAGTCGTGGTCATGTGTGGCACCTTTTCCTCTCTTGCCGTGTCCACAGCTTATGGGTTCCCTCAGACGAGCCACTTTATCTCTTGACTCCTCCAGCATACGATCGAGCAGTCACACTTCGTTCAGCGTCAAGATGTTCTTATCTGTAAACAAATACAACAATAAGAAGTCATGTCAAGTCTGTGTCTGAGAGGTTACCCGTGCAAGCCTCCCAGTCCTTTGTGCACAAGCACGGGGATAACTTGCTGATCGTCCGAATCCCCTCCGAAGGAGGTTCTCCAGTCAATCTAGTCTCTGTCAACAGTATATGTACCGAGGCACGGCTCCTGTTGTCCAAGACCTGTGGCACATGAGGAGAAGACATTGGTGGATCTGTCAAGCGCCCTGGTTTTTGGGTTTCGTATAACGCTGACTATACGTTTATACGTGCGCACGTGCCAAGTCAACTTGTGATTCGTGTAAACCCCGCCAGATCCACCCAGACTTTCGTGACTTAGATGTGTAATAGTATCAAAACTATTCATGCTTGACATAATTAATCTTTATTAAACTTATACTTGATTTGTAACTTTACCGAGTTGCATACTGCCGTTGCTGCCAACAAAAATCCAGAAGTATTCTTCATGCAGAATTATCCACAGATGCTCCTGTGGACTTTCTTGTGGTAACCCTTTGAAACACAGTGTCCATCCTGATGGACACATTAATTTATTGCTTCTTTTGCCATTTTAGAACAACATTATGGATATCAACAGGGTCTTTTGCATTCTTTCAGTTCATTAATAGTTCAAAAACATAATTTTGCAGTTGAAATCAATATATTGGCTTATTTTTTAATATTTTTAAATGAACAAAGAAGAAAAAAATTGAATTTTTGGGGAGAAATTCATTATTTACGCGAATAATGAGAGTATCCCTTTCAAATTTGGTATACAAAGGTTTTTGGGGTCGCTGAATAAGAATATTACATGAGATTCCGAAAATTCTGCATCCAAGATGGCGGATCTAAAATGGCGAATATAACGTTTTCCCTATATCGATACAAATACTCTAGAATTCATCTCTAAAGGGTTTTTGGGGTCGCTGAATAATAATTTGATATCAGATTTCAAAAATTGTGTATCCAAGATGGCGGATCTAAAATGGCGGGCAAGAAGATTTCCTATATTGATACCAATACTCTAAAATTCATATCTAAAGGGTTTTAGGGGTCGCAGATAACGATTCTGATATCAGGTTTCCGAAATAATGCTTTCAAAATGGCGGATATGTATATTTTTATATTGGCTAGAATACTCTCAAACTCATATCTAAAGTGCCTCAATCTCAGTGATAATCAATATCATACTAGTTTTCTGAAATTCTGCAGCCAAGATGGCCAAAGAATATGATTGATGTACATGCTTATTTGCATGACTTGAAAGTATAATATCTCAGAATAGTGGATACTTCTTTCACTCATTCTCGGCATTACCCGGAGCTTACGACCAGGACGTGATGAGTTCAAGCTCCATTTACGTTTTTTTTGTATTTTTCATATTTTATATTTTTTTTGTATTTTTTTTTATTTTTTATATTTTATATTATTTTTTATTTTTTATATATTATTTTTTGCATTTTTTATGTTTCATTTACAGGGTTTTTATTTCCTCTTTTCCTCCATTCTTCCTGTAGGAGGATCCCCTTTGCATTATCAATAAATTTGTACTGTAATATTGTTACTGAGTATTCTTTGAAATTAGACATAAAAACATGTTCTTCATACAACCAGAGCAACAAAACTCATTACTGTCTATATGTGATGTTTTTGAAAACAATTTCTTTCAGGTAAAAGTCACAGAGGAACATTACAAGTACTACAAATCCATCTCGTCTTCTGTGGCTTATCTCTTGTAAAACAGTGATTACATCTTTTATATGTAGCTGAGACTTGTGGCATGTGAGCAGCATTAGAAAGTCTCTTTTCATCAGGTACTTTGATTTTTGCATGGCTTGGAGTATTTGGTGCAGTTCTTTTCCTACCTTTTGGAGTTGGGATCTTATGTACCATCAATTGTTCTACCAATCTCAATCGGAATTTTTTCGATGACAAAAGTGGTTTGATTTGTTTTTCCTTGTACAAAATGAATCCGTTACATATGCAGAGATCGATGAAGTGCCAAAAAATTCTAAACCACCATTTTTTGGACTTACGATGAATCTGGTAAGTAGATATTGCACGATCCGCATAGTCGACATATCTCATGTGTGTGTTATAGTCTGAACACAAGACAGGACTGTTGACAGGAGTTAGAGTACCATCTTTTTGCCTCCGATTCACAACAGTTACTTCGGTAGGGTCGTGAAAATTGGATAAAAAGTATACTGGTTTTTTATCCATCCACTTTATCCATGTGAGTCCTGATGTCGAGGTCTTGTATTCGTAATCTCCAATAACCATTTTTTTATCAGACTTATCACTTTTGGGGAGATTCACGCGATTAGATCGTACTGTGCCACATGCAAGGATGTTATCCTGTTTTAGAGATATTAGAAGCTCTACTCCTGTGAAACAATTATCAAAATACACCTGGTGCATATGACCAACAAGGTCACGTGTAAGATCACGAACCACACGTGCTCCTAATTGTTTTTCAGGACTATCTGTTTTGCCTGTGTAGATCTGAAATTGACAAACAAATCCCGATTCATCTGCTCGGGTCCAAACTTTGTAACCACGTTTAGTTGGCTTGGCTGGCATATATTGTTTCATCCTACTCCTCCCCTTGAACTTGATCATTGATTCATCAATAGCTTGGTGATGGCTTGGTTTCTAGCATTCCCTGAATGTTTCAGAAAGAGTGTCGAGAAGAGGTCTTAGTTTATACAATTTATCGTATTCTGGATCTCCTTTTGCTGGTTCTTTTGAATTATCATTAATATGCAAATGAGACAAAAAAAATCAAAAGCAATTCACAGTCATCAGTGAAGAAATATATGAATCATGGAATTGAGGGCTATTAGACCAATAATCCCGATACGAAGGTAACTTCTTGTAACCCACATGGATATTGATCGCTATGAAAATTTTCAACTCATCTTTGGTGATAAGATCTCCTTTTGACTTCTTTTGAGAAATAAACAAATTTGTTTGCTCTACAATAACATCTAATAGAGACTCAGGGAACAAACAAAGAAATATATCCTTTGGAGAAGACGCGGAGTCAGGGATGATGGGTCAATGAGTGTCAACAAATATATGGATGACTCCAGAAGCAAAGAGCCGATCTTTATTTATTTTTCGTAGGTCGGGGGTTGAGGGCCTTTTGGCGATTTGTATGAGCACCAAACACTTTGTATTGAATGTACTCTCCATGGGTCTGAGGGCCATATATATATATATATTTTTTTTTGAGAGATTCAGTCACCTAATCAGAAAACAAAATACTAGAATATTAGAAACAGAATATTAAATTATATTATCAGATTTGTTATCAGCACGACCGAAAACCCTTAGAAATTACATTTCATGAAAATGAAGTCCCTAAAAATGAAATTTGATATCCGAATTTTTGGATCCGCCATTTTGGATATATTATTTCGGAAATCTGATATCAGATTCGTTATCAGCGAGCCCTAAAAGCCTTTATATTGAATTTTGAAGTATTCAGGCCAATATAGAAAAAAAATGCCTGTCTGCCATTTTGAATTCGCCATCTTAGATGCCAAATTCGAACAATCTAATGTCAGATTCATGATCAGCAACCTCAAAAATCCCTATATATAAATTTTCATCTAAATATCCTGGAGAGAAAAATGTATGCTTCAAAGGGTTAAGTCATAGTAGTCCAGGATCTTAATCTTAACATCCTTCCATGTATATAAAAAGTACTCGTTTCTGTCAATGAACATAAATCATTAGATCAGAAAAAAACTTTTTCTCAAATCAATCACTGTTGATTTAAGTTTTTGCAGAGTACTGCTTGTATGTCAGCAACACCACCAGTGCAGTGTCTGCGAGCAGATCAGCACACTAGCAGACACACTAGACACACAAGCATTCTTTGATTCAAATATCCCGCATCGCGAAGATGGTCACGTGATGTCACGTGCTCACCGCTCTTCCACTCTTGGACTACGTATTCTATTTTTCAAACTTAAACTGCCGCGTTTAAATACCTTTTTTTATATTATAAACTCGTATAAATGTATATACATATATACATACGTGCATTATTTAATTAATTTTTTTTAAGTAGAAGCGACATTAAATTCGCTCTCCCTCTGTTCGTCAGCAGCGGGTGAGTAAAAAGAATCTATCTAACTCTTCTTTCCTGATCGTCTTTATGTATACTTATGCGCAAATAGAGCACGCTGCCGCGTTGCAACTTCATATAGAGAAGCAGAGAGTTGTTGCTCCCTCTCTCTCTCTCTCTCGTAACGTTCAATCCTATGCCGCCGCATAGCGCATGGTCGCATGTATCATATATATGGAGAGACTAGAGACTCCGCTCTTTCTTCCTCTCTTCCTTAGCACGAGCGCGTCTATCTATACGTAGCGCGCTGCTGCGGTGCCGCCATAATGAGAGCGTTGCTTAGCAACCCCCTTTTTGGCTTTATGTATGAATTTCTCGCGCGCGTGTTTATACTTGTTGAACCTTTGTCAATTCTCGGAATTTCACTTTCGCGTTTGTCCAGGTTTCCATGTTCTACAAGGAGCGTTCTTTCTTTCTCTGGAATTTCCGACTCAGAATATATATATATATCTTCCTGTATTATATAGTTGTAAGCGTGATTTTTTTAAAAAACCCCTCCACTCCCCTCCACACTCCCTCCACACTCCCTCCACCTCCTCCATAAAATAACGTTAAATCGTTTCAAAATTTACGTTATTTTGAGCCTCAAAATCCCCTCCATTCCCCTCCACCCCCCTCCACTCCCCTCCATCCCCCTCCACCCCCTCCACCCCCCTCCACCCCCCTCCACAATCCCTCCACATGCCCCTCCACATCCCCTCCACATTCCCTCCACAAAATATCGTAAAATCATTTCAAAATTTATGTTATTTTTTTATGATTTGCCCCTCCACATCCCCTCCACTTCCCTCCACACTCCCTCCACATGCCCCTCCACATGCCCCTCCACACTCTCTCTATATACCCCTCCACCTCCCTCCACTTCCCTCCACACTCCCTCCACATGCCCCTCCACATGCCCCTCCACACTCTCTCTATATACCCCTCCACACTTCCTCCACATTCCCTCTATATCTCTCAAAAAGAGATTGAACACCGGAGAGACCGATCGTTTATCCTGAGTGAAAAGAAAAACATGATGTGAAAGAAACAAAGAATACAAGAAGCGGGGGTATGCGTGGTAATAGATTATGGTGCAGCGAGAGCTGAAAATCGATTGAGCTTGGACTTGTCGCGACGTTGCCGATAGGGCCCGAAAAAGTGCTGCCATCGGAAGCTAGCGTCTCGGGTATTTCAACAATATATATATATATATATATATATATATATATATATATATATATATATATATATATATATATATATATATATATATTATTTGTCTTGTATTTCCTTTTTCAGCCAGTGTAATATGTCTGAAGAGGCTTTAGACAAGTTCTCTGAAAGATAACTACACAGCAATTGTTGTTTTATATCAAAATGTCTACGAGGCAATAAGTCTTCTTAGAATTTTTTTATAAAGAATATTATTTTAAACTTCGCTTTGTTTGTTTGAAAGAAATTCAAATTTAAAAAAATATTTTAGGTGTGGAGTAGCATTTAATGCATTATGGCAATAAATAACGAAACACATATAATCTTTAACAAACAAAAATCTTAATAAATCCAATAGTTTCAATTCAATACCAGGCATCCCGGACAAACAAAAATAATTAAAATAGCGAGAGTGTTTTAACCAGGCCGTGAAACCTCAGTTTATGGCCTATTATAATGTAAAGATACTAAAAAATATTGTATTAAATAATTCGAATATTAAAATATACTATATTTGTTTCTAGTGAAAAATTATTTTTCAAAGAGTTGTAAATTAATTAAAATAAGTTGTAACATATTTAATAAATGATAGAATAATATATTAAATGAGGGGGAGAAGTAATCACTACGAGTAGATTATTTCTCCACCTCATTTAAACCAAATACGAGTATTAGAATCATAATTAAAGTTGTAACGGGGCGTTTTATGCCGATGCGACGGCTCCAACGCTGCGCCGGAGGCTCGACTCCGGCGAGAAGATTCTCTTCTTCCCGTTCAACGGAGAGATACTCTCCTTGATGCGACGGCGATTACCTGCGCCGTCGCTCGTGCAGCCTACCGCTGCTGTGTCGCCGTGACACGCTGCTCGACTAGTCAGTTCCTGCAAATCGCGAAGCACGCGATTTACCCGCGTAGGCTGTCGGGGTACTCGGGAATATAAGGACGTTAGGAGCAACGAAATGTAGACACTCTGGTACAAGCGAATGTTTGTTTATTCAAAGTTCAAATTACACGAGCTAACAACCGTTATATACGCACGACGCGAGGAGGCAGATTACGCACGCCGATACTAACTCGCTCGCGGCGAGTTCGATCGCAATAATAATTGACGCGCGACAAAAGATGATTGTACTTACAATCTCGCAAAGCGCCGCTCCTGCGTGGTGCGGCGCGCGCAAAATGGCGGGAGCGTCCTCCCTCAGGTACACTGAGTGATCGGCGAGTCGGTGGCGTACCGACTGGTTCGTCGCTGGCTCGCTGGATGACTCCGCTCGCTTATCCGCCCTCGCTCGCTGCTCCACGGATACACACAAGCACGGTGGAGGCACTGTAGGTCGCGTTCGCGCGGTATCAAAAGGTCCTTGAACCCAAGCACGTGTTGCTACTCTCGTGGCCGGAAACTATCTCTCGATCTTGCCGATCGCGCTCGGACGCGAGGTGTCCGAGCGCCGCGCGCAGTGCCTGCGCGCCGAACCGCGGCGACCCTGCGCATGACATGCGCGCGCGATTCAGATCGCTGGATCGCTTACAAAGTTAATAATTTATTAAACGCTGCATTACTTGAACGTAGAACATCTTGAATATCCTTAAAAATTTACTAAAAATTAAGGATAAAAATAAACTTTATTGGATGAGCTCACAGAGAATCGTTTATGCATAATCATACTAGAATGAAAAATATAATTGTGAACTATACCTGGAAGTTTTGTAACAATGTTTTTCAAGAATTTCCTCTGAAGTTGTTTCTGTAATTTGTTTTATGTCTGAAATTCTTGAGTTGGCATTAAATAAGCGTGATGTTGGACTGTTTCTCTCTATTTCATCCAAAGTTGATGATATTATTTCATGTTCTAAGCCAAGCGATGGTTGAGATACATCTATAAATATTTTTATTTCGAATTATTTACTAAAAAATGAATGCTATATAAACGTGATTATGTTGATCCCCTATTAGAATGTAAATAACATTTATTTCAGTGTAATAATATAGGCTATTTCAATATCGTCGCCCTAAGCAGGTTCTGGTTGTTGTACTCCGTAATGGAAGGGTGGACATACCTTCACTGCATAGCACATTCGCAAGATATGGGTAAAGGAGCGGTTCCTGCGAAAAACGTTAGCTGAGAGTAAATTGAATATGTAGCCACGTACAACCGATAGAACCATACGTTGGGTTGATAAATTTACACTGGTGAAAGCACTCATCTAGAAATACTGTACAACCACCACAGCATGTAATACTAGGATGTGGGAGCAGGGAGTACTCCTTCGAAAAAGGATGTGAACTATCCGCTACCTGGCCTTACATGGTAACCATGCCATTCGAGGCAGACCATTAATTCGCGTGCTACGACGCATGAGTAGTAGGAGAAAACTTTAATGTTAAAATAGCAAAGAAGCAAACGTTTGCACGAAGCTAGCGTCGAAAATAGCATTAGGGTCATAAATTTCGCAGCAAAAGATCTTATATTTAAGAGGTCCAGCCAGAGTTAAAACTTCAGAAAATAGATTTTTTTTATTAGCCTTTTTCATAGAAAAATGTACACAAAATATGCTAATAGAATCCGTTATTTGGAAAGTTATGTTCAAAATACTGAAAGCATAGGAATTGGTAATTTCGAAATATCGTGGATTTTTTACAATCTGAATCAATAGTGCTTATTGTAATTAAAAAGATACTAATGTGCCATTTTTTGGCATAATTTTTATAGGAAATTTAAAAATATTTTAAAAAAAAATTTAAGGAAATTTAAAAATATTAGTCTTGTAAAAAAATCGTTTTGTTAAAAAGTTATTAACAGATTATTGCCATCATGTAATAAGTGATTTCTCCAAATACATTTTTTTATAATTTAATTTATTAGTAGCAATTTATTAATTTTTGCTAATATATTTATCGTAATAATTTTCCTAAAACTCGCTTTGCAAAAATAATAATCTGATAAAACCCTGTTTTACTATTCAAGCAAGAATATTTTTTCTACATTGATCAGTTTTATTGAAATTATTTAATAATTTCATTAAATTCATATAATTTGTAGTTTTAAAGTTTATAGTGAACAAGTGAATCATTTAGTGCAAACAAGTGAAATAAGTGTTTTCAAGATGAGCCCATACTCAAGTGATAGAGTGCCAGGATCATCTGTATATAAGAAGAGAAGATTTGAAAGAAGAAAGAAGAGAGCCAAGGGTTTCTAAGGAAACTTAAAATTAAACATTTCTGGAACACCAGCAATCAGTCAGGGACCTGAATCCAATGCAATTTATGGAACATCCAATATGAGGACTACGAGTAACAATGATTGACCTTAATCATTTTCCAAAATCTAAGATTTCTACGTCAAGATCTAGGGAAAATTAAAATTAACCTACACAGAAAATGGGCTATAAAATATCGTTATGTCCTAAATCAAATGGTTCTAGTCCGGCAGAAAAATTAAAAAATTATTACCTATGGACACGGAAGGCTGTAATAGTTTAGCGCTAAACAGTGTGCCAAAATATGAATTTTGAAGATAAAATAGAATTTCTTTCCCGAACTTATATTCGAAATAATTTTTTGAATATAATCAAGGGGAAGTTGACACAAAACACCCCCCCCCCCCTTGAAAACGTTTGTCGTCCTCGACAAACTTCGCGGGTCCTACGGGTGGTACGATCCAGTTGGTGGTCCATAACGAGTAAGGCTTAATTATGTGAATATATCACTTAATGAAAAGAAAGATTAAAGCCTCAAATCAAGAACAAGGGCAAGTATGTTAATGATTTGTTATAGTGCATTTTTGTTCTGCAAGCATGGAGCAAGTTTGTTTTTGTGACACGTAAACGTGATGGTTCAACCAATCTTTTGTCTTGTTTGCGGGGTGTGCCGTCATGCTCTACACAAGATCTATATGTTTTTTGTCTTGGTAGGTTATGCGTTTCCCCTTCCTTTTTTTATGTTTATATATGTGCTTTACGTTCATTTATTGTCTCTCGCTTAAGTTGGCACAGTAAGTCCCGCACATGATCTATGTGATGTTTGTCATGTGTCTTTTTGAGTGAATTTTATTCCCTTGTTTGCATGATGGGATGGGGTTACTGGGTGGATTTTCTCATTCATGTTTTTTATTCAAGCTGACTTTTAAAGTCAAGAAAAAGAAAATAAAAAATAAATTATTGAAATCGATTCTGTCATTCGCCAGTTACTTGTTGTCGAGTTGTTTGGTCCGTGGTCCAGGGTGCTTTATAATCTATCTTATTTCCTATTTTGTTGCATTGTTAGTTCTTGTTACCTATTATACTACTTGTTTTGTTTTTCATGATTTATATATGCATTGAAATTCTTAACTAGCCTATAATTTGACATTTTTTTTATGATGTAGTTGGTGGAGTTTTGAACTAGATGGTCCCGGTATATTATGAAATTACAGAAATGTGTTCTTTTTATTGCACCATTAGATTTTATAAATACCCTGTTGACGATGAGGAAGGTGGGTGGGTCAAGAGTGGATGATCCATGACGAGTTATTGGGACAGAGACCCATGACTGATGAGGCTTACAAGGAAGGTACCCCAAGTGTGAGTCGCCGATTTGGATGATATTGATATGAATATAAGAGACACGTACATTTTTTTATATGCCGACAGGTACTTTTAAGGGGTGAAATTAATCCCTAAAGTTCATCCCCAAAAACAGTTTTTTGCAAATATTTCAGAAACTAATAAAGGTAGCTTAATCAAACCGACGTCAAAAGTTTCAGAATAAAAAAGACTACAAAACTAGGTAACTTTTAATTTTAAGGGTAGCAACCCCTATTTACTTAAGAGAAAATTAAGTTTTTTTTACTCAATGTTCAGCTATCAAAATGACAATAATTTATAAATCGCCTTAAAATGAATTTCATTTGAAAGAAAATTAATAAATAAAGTTGACCTGTCTCGTGGTTTTTGCCAAAATTATTTATTTTAGGGTTAATACCCCCTATTTATATTTTGTTCGTTATTTCCAAAACAAGAAAAGATTTCTTGTTGGAACAAAAGCTAAAACTTTTAGAATAGGAATGAGTACACAACTTCACCCGTTCAACTTTAAGGGTAGCAACCCCTATATTTTTAAATCGAAAATTAAGTTTTTTCGCAATCATCTTTCGACTACAAAAGTAATAATAAATTATGTACAGTACAGAAAAGTAATTTTATTTAATAAAATATTAAAAAACAAAGATATATTTTCTTGGGGGTTACTACCCCTTTTCTTATTATGTTCATTATTTTCTAAACAGAAAAAGATTTCTTGATGGAACTAACGCTAAACATTTTAAAATAGATTAGATTATAAAACGCACTATTTTAATTTTAAGGGTAGCAACCTCAATTATAGTTAAGCAAATTAAGTTTCTCTAATCAATATTCTGTTATCAAAGTTACAATAAATTATTCTCGCCTTAAAACTGATTTAGTTTAATCTATTTATTTAAATAGTAATTTAAATACTATTTTTAGTCTCTTTCTACGAGAAACACCAACATGAAGGTAAAATATGTGTATATAGCCGATTTTATATCAACTTTGATCTGTGTAGTGAAGTAGTCGTAAAATTTGTTTTTAACTAATAAGTTATGTAATTCATTATTTAATCAGATAAAGAACATTTGTCAAAATAAATATGCAGACATTTTTCAGTTGACAAACTAATTATTTATTTGTATATGTTTTTACTCACCTTTATTGTATGTTATGTATGATTACAAATGTTTCGTCAAAGACCATAGTATCAATTGGATATTAGATAAATAAAGAACTTAAATAAATAAATCAAAGTAACATTAAGAAGTCTAAATATATGTGTGTTTAATGCTACAAATAAGAGTAATCCCTGATTGTGAATCAGAGTATAATACGTAAATACGTTGTTTATGTAGTCAAATCAGGTGACTATTTATAAACTAAATATTTATAAATATGATGCGCAGTTTTAATTCTTGCTGGTAAACATTGCATTTATCGTCAGTGCTCCAGTCGTTCAGTGCGGATACTCAAGAATCATTCACTTACTACATATACTTACAAAGTAAATAATTTTCATTACAAAAATGTTTTATTTATTATACACTGTTTATTATTATTAAGCAGCGTCGTTTTATGAGCATTGTTACTTCGAAAATATATATATTTTTTCTAAAATATTGTGACTGTAAAATTAGTTCCATACATAAAAAAAAAAGAAATATTTTAAAGGCACGTTTGAATTGCAGGTAAATATTTGTTTAATTTCTAAAATAATATTTGGCTTGCTTAAATGCGATAAGTTAACGTATTAGAAAATATGGATTTTCATAGAAAGTTACACTTTTAAAGAAATATTTGGCGTTTACAATTAGAGTTATGACGCATACAAATAAAAAAAATGTATACTATATATATATATATATATATATATATATATATATATATATATATATATATATATATATATATATATATATATATATTCCTCGTTACAATATATAAATAAATAGTACTCCTGCACTTTGCTTCTGCGAGATGCTGATCTCGCTCGTGTGATTGCTTACCTGCGACAATGCCCCGGTACTCAGTATGCACTACACCTCTGGGTAGTGCCGCAAAGGCGGCGGTATTCGGCGGTTTGAATAGGAAGAGGGATGAGGACGACAATCAAATGAACACACTACCGATTCTAATAAAAAGGCGTTTATTCAATGAGAACTTCGTCGTCCGCGTTGCGCGTATTCGCGTCGCGAGAAGGCCGGAAAATCTACGACCGGATCAGCGACTGAAGCCGAATGCCTCGCCAGTCGATTGCGCATAAATAGAAATAAAATCCTACTTTGTTATCGCGGTTATTTCCGTCGTTCTCTGGCAAGGGAGTCTCCTTAATAAATACTCATTTTGCGGGCGTTTCCATTTCTCAGGCAGAGCGTGAGGAAGACTTGCATGCTGTCCTTGTAACGGCCAGTGAAGATGGTTTTAAGTTTCGTGATGTAACGTTTTCTGATGTTGTTCTGGCTGTTGCGCAATTTACGCCACAGGTGAAAGGAGTAGACGGTATTCCTGAGGATATGATTGCAAAGTCTCTTCCGGTTCTGGGTCTTCATCTGGTTACAATTTTTAACCTTTCTCTGTCAAATGGAGTTTTTCCTGCAGTATGGAAGAGGGCACATCTGGTTCCTCTGAAGAAAAAAGCAATTCCATCTGCGGCCTCGGACTTCCGTCCAATTGCTCTGCTGTGTTTCCTCGCCAAGGTACTTGAGAAGATCGTTCACGATCAGATGTCGGAATACATCGAATCGAAGAAGCTTCTTAGCACGGAGACGGCGCTTCTATGCTTGACGGAGGATATCAGAGCAGGCATTAACAGCAAGAAGCAGCTACTGACTATTCTTCTGCTGTTTGATTTTAGTAAGGCGTTTGACACCATTTCTCCCTCTAAACTCCTCAGCAAGCTGATTAGGTTAGGGTTCTCGGTGGTTCTGTAGATCGGATCATATATCACAGGACGTAAACATCGAGTAGTTACAAAAATAAACGGCGAGTCAGATTGGCTTACTACCAATCTTGGCGTACCACAGGGCTCGGTATTGGGACCTCTGCTTTTCAGTTTGTATATAAACGATCTTCAGGATGTTTTGGCCAATTTTCAGAGGTCTGAGGGCTCACTATCAGACGGTGTTAGGCACTTGCTTTATGCGGATCTCCTCCAAACATATACTCAGATAGCTAGAGACAATCTTGTGGAGGGTGTGGATCGTTTGTCGATGGTGGCGAGAGCTGTGTCGGCGTGGGCGACTGAGAATGCGCTCCTCCTTAACGTTAGCAAAACAAAAGCTGTGATATTTGGTTCGGAGTATAACATTAGCAAAATAGAAAGTCTAGAGCTGCCCAGCATTGAGGTTGAAAGTGGCGTTTTTGTTCCATTTGTTGACGTGGTGACTAACCTTGGTGTTGTGATGGACTCGAGAA
The DNA here is from genome assembly GCA_020010945.3 of Muscidifurax raptorellus. Classification (NCBI taxonomy): domain Eukaryota; kingdom Metazoa; phylum Arthropoda; class Insecta; order Hymenoptera; family Pteromalidae; genus Muscidifurax; species Muscidifurax raptorellus. Next base: position 31,215,314 of record CM052080.1, on the reverse strand, counting down.
TGACGTGGAAGCCGCAGGTTGATGCGGTTAGTTGTAAAGTAAATAAGGCTTTATATGGTCTCAGATCTTTCAGATCCTGCACAACTGAGGCGCTTCGTAAGTGGTTGGCTAGTGCTCTTGCAATCTCTCATCTGGATTATTGCTCTCTTGTTTACATGGATATCTCAGGGGAGCTTGAGTCTCGACTTCAGAGGCTGCAGAATTCTTGTATATGATATATCTGTGGTGTTAGAAAGGACGAGCATGTTTCGCCACACAGAAAGAAATTGGGATAGATAACGGTTCGAGAGAGGAGGGACTATTTTGCCGCGGTCATGCTGTACAAGGCTATAGTTATGAGGCAGCCTTCATATGTTGCTGCTCTTTTTGAGAGAAACCAGTCTAGGACCTCGAGCAGGGACCCCAAAGAACTCGTAGTCTCGAATTCGCGTACTGAGGCTGGGATGAAGTCTTTCAGTTCCCAGGGTGCACGACTTTGGAATTCGCTACCGCGCGAATCGAGAAGTCTTCCGTCGCTTAGTAGTTTTAGGACAGCAATAAGCCGTTACATCTACCGAGTTGACGATGAATAGAGGTTGCGCATTGTTGAGTTATATCGACGAAATGTATATTGACTACGATATGACTATGATATATACAAAATGTTTTTGACTTGTGCAAAATAAATTTTTATTCCATTCTTATCCTATATTCTAACTTATTTTGTTTTATGAGAGAGGTTTTCGGTTCATTTGTTTGTATGGCTTCTTTTCGGTATCAAAGTTAAGGTAACTTTCTTGTTGGTTGGGGTTCTTTTATGGTCCTCTGCATGTATAGTAACTTGTATGTCCATGTATTCGCGTTCTTGGATATAATGATTAGTTTATATGCATAAACGATATTGTACCTTTAATTACTTTTTATTTATTTGATCTAATCAGAACTCGAGTCAGAATCCGCTTCGACATCTTTTAATTTGTCGAGAATTACATTCTTTCTACCGACGAATTTTAAAATTATAATGGCTTATTCCTATATAAGTCAAAATTGTCATACCTTTCTTTGGTTTTAACTTTATTGGCTATTTTCGTCTAGCCTGCTAAAACCTTCATTTCTTCTAGTCTTATTACTAGGTCGCGCATATAAATATTATAGGTCTTTAATTTCTCATCAGATGGTATTCTCAAAAGAAAGGGTGCTATTCTCCCATAAACTAGTTCAAAAGGGGTAAAATTTGTGGCCGCCTGTACATTATATGTGAAGGTTGCAAATGGCGTTAGGTGGTGCCAATCATCATATCTTTCAGAGTATATTCTGATGAACTCTATGAGTGGGGCATGACTTCTTTCCAATGACCCATTTGTTTGAGGTCTATACTTGTTTCTCGACGTGCTATTGGCCATGGGGCTATCCCTTTCTATTGTGGGCGTGACAGATAGTGTTTTTCTCACCGGTGGCAATATAATGTCCGTTATACTTTCGACATCTGACTCATTTCCTGTGTCTTCTTGGCCTGATGCTTCTTGTAGTTTCTGTCGTGCTCGTTTTATGAGAGTTTGATCACTTTTCCTCCAGACTTTGTCGACGTCAGTTTCTTTTTCAAATCGTGGATCCGCTGTGTAGATTGCTTCACGCACATCGTCGGGTACATTGTCGTCGGAGCAGTAAGAGGGAAAATCTAGTTGTATAGCTATTTCAGTTGTTGAGTCATTGGTATCAGCTTGTTTGTCCATTTAATATTTTCTCGTGTTTTCCTCAAATGTTCTACTAGCGTCTTCTACTTCTTGGATTGTTGGGGTGGTCTTGACTGATAAATTTTCTGTTGATTCTTCGTCCGCATTCTCTTCAGATTGGGAATCTTCCACTGCGCTCATTTCTATTGCGATGTTGCTTATGGTTTTGTCTTGACTGTTTTCTGAAGAAGATGTTTCATCTTCTGGTACTTCTTGAGCTTTATCTTCCGTGGTTTGTGAGTCTGGTTGACGCAATTCGCTGTATCTGGGGTCTGGTCATGTTGCTTTGTTCGAGTCGCTGTTCTCATTAGCCGTTGACGCAGCCATGACCTTCTGGATGGATTGACTATCATTGAAATATTCGAATCTATATCAGATGAACTTCCTGTTATTTCTCTTGGTTTGATGGAAGTTACTTCTGTGACTGGTGTTTCGGTTTGTGTGGTTTTCTTTGTGCCAATGGGTTCGGATGCCTTACTTGGTTATCTTTGCTTACTGTATTGTCTTACCGGAGTCTCTACTTAAGCGTGTTCTGCTCTTGTTCTCTGCACTACCACACTATATTCTAGTTTGGGTGCCTCTTTGTTTGTTTTCGCTCCTATAGGTCTGCCTCTTCCTGCCTGATCGGAACAGGATACAAAACGCGCGGGTTTAACTTACTATCATGGCTCAAAAAAAAAACCGAACCAAAAGGGGCTTAAGGGTGGGAACCTGAAATGTCCGCAGTCTTTATAGATCGGGCGCGTTTCGCGAAATCATAAAGGAAGCTGAGAAATACTCTTTAGATTTGGTAGCAATACAGGAAACTTGTTGTTAACAAAAGCATCACACATTCGATTAAAAACTACAAATTTGTGAATGACAGACATTCGTATATTACTATCGAAGGGGAATGGTATAACTATGTCGTTATTAACGTACACTGTCTTACGGAGGACGAAGAAGAAGAAGTCAAGGATCTCTATTACGAAAATCTAAAGCAAGTAATCGACCAATTCGCGTCTTACGATACTAAGATAGTAGTGGAGGATTTTAATGCTAAAATAGGGAAAGAAGAAATGCTTAGGCCTACTATAGGGAAATAATGCTTGCACGAAATCAGCAATGATAACGGTATTAAGGTCATTAATTTCGCCGAGGCAAAAGATCTCATAATTAAGACTACGTGCTTTAAGCACAAGGATATATACAAAGCAACGCGGACATCGCCGGACGAGGCTACGCAAAACTAAGTCGATCATATTCTCATTGACAGAAGGCGGTATACAAACGTACTCGATGTAAGGACCTATAGGGGTGCAAATCGTGGAGCTTCCTTATGCCAGCTACTGCTGTTCCGTCTGCCGGCCCGGTTCTGAGTATTTTCATACCTTCCGGTTTGAGGATTAAATATTTTTTTACTCCCTCGATAGGCATGATTGTTTCTCTCGTGCCAACTGTTGCTTTTTTGTCGACTATCGCTTCCGTTTCCATAATTCATGTTGTTGTAATGACTTGCATAATTTTGATTACGATTATTGTTTTTCCGCTAATGGTTTTGTTGGTAATCATTTAATTGGCAACGGTTGCCAGAATATCCAACGCGTGGTCCATTTTGGGATCGATTTTGCACGTATGCTATATCTTCGGGTTCTTTATATTGATATCGTTCGTCCATATAACCTACGTACTGAGGTCCTCAATGTTGGCCATTTCTATATTAATCCTCGTCTTTGTATCTATTATTTCTATAATTTACTCCAAATCTCTGCTTCAGATATACCATCAGTTCTTCCACTGTTGTGATCTGTTTATTAATTAAGCTTTTCTTCGCCGGTTCAGTGATTTTATGTAGGGTGTTCTATAAAAACTGCGGCTGTATATCTCCACTCACTAGAGACGCACCGTTTCTTAAGTCTTGTATGTACTCTCAAAGGCTCGTTTTGCCATCAAAAGTGGGTATACCGCTTATGCAATTCATAAGCGCAAAAGTATTCGCCATGCTATTAATTAGAATGAAATTAGAATCGGATGAGGTTACATTTGTCGCCCTGGAACCTTGGGATTCGTCTCGTCTCCAAGATTCATCTTGATCACCTTTCTTTTATTTGTAATAAAAATTTCTGAAGACAAAATTTGGTCTTCCTTACTTAAAAAAAAATAATTTATTAGGGTTTTAAATGGTGAGGTCCATTCGATTAGGTTATAGATCGCTAATGCGTGTGGCACAAGATTACCATGAATTACTTCAAACTGGTTTGAGGGGTGAATAAGTATTGATTATTTAGTCAAAATTGATCTGCTTTGTGTTCATTCGTTTGCCTTTAAGCAAACTCCAAAAGTTCATCAAAACTTTTGCTTATTTCAAATTGAAAATTTACATTAACTTCAGAAACTTTGCTATTATTCGCGTTTATATTATTGGGTTCCCGATATTAATTGCATAAATGATCAATTATTTCTTTGAGTCTTTCTTGAGTATAATGATCAATTATTTCTTTGAGTCTTTCTTCTAATGATTTCTTTTAGAATGATAATTTTTGCAAGAAATATTTCTTTCCCGATCTCTTTTTCTTAAACCATTTTTCTCTGCCTGAGCAACTTTCTTTCGTCTTGGGTTATGGTTCTAATATCAAGAGTAGCCGCTACTAAGCGGACCGAAGGTTTAGGTTGCTGTTAAGCAAACCATGGAATTTGGAATTTGGATTGACCGCTATTGTGCAGATACAAGAAAAGCCGCTGCTAAGCAGACTTGTAAGGTTTACAAAGGAATAGTCGCTTATTATCAGCAGACCACAGGAAAAAGATAGAATGTCCCTCAGTCAGTGAAAAAAAAAATTAAAAAAAAAAAGTATAATGATTTTAAAATTTTATATAAAAAATTGTTTACATGAAAATTTAAAAAAAAATTTTTAATGAAGGTTCATTGTTCTCAGTTTTTACTGGGAAGCGGGAAAAAATTTTCAAATTAAAATGATTCACAAAAAAAAAATAAGCAAAATGACGTAAAAATAATTTAATTATACCTCAAAAATGTTTATTTATATATAGTGGTTTTCACATAATATATTTGTTATAATTGCATTAAATGTTTTGTAACAAAGCTATCGGAAAGTTGTATCGATATTAAAGCTGTCCCCGTAATTTTTGGCAGATTTTGACTCCTGATCAAAACTTCCTTTATCTGGCCTAAAATATAGTGATAACACGTGTATATATATATATATATATATATATATATATATATATATATTATAACGGGCAAAAACGCGGTATGGCCTATAGAGGGCACTCGCAATTAGAGGGAAAATTCAAGTCAGTTAACTTTGGTTCGCGAAAGAGAGTAGTAGTGTTTTCCTCGAGTGGTCCAAAGGAGTGAGCAGCGACAGCAGCTGCAACAACAGTAACAGCAATCACAGCAGCAGAGCTGCAACTTCCACTACAGCAGTAGAAACGCTACTGGCGAGATGAGTAGCGTACCTGGTAGTAGAAGCAATACCAGTGTCTCTATCAATTCGTCCAGAGCGGCTGGTAGTGTATTCGGAAAATGGCCAGCCCGGTTCAACGGCGATTACAGCATGAGCATCGAGCACTTCATTCAGAAGAAGGTGCCTACGAGTGGTTGTTGCACAGGGTTGATGAGACTGGAGGGTGGACTAGCTGGCAAGAGTTTTGAACGTGTGCCAAGGCATGGTTCGGCAAAACTCAGAAATACCAGCAGAGGCTTCAAGCAGAGGCACAGGGACGCACACAAGGGCCAAAAGAGTCTATACGTGTGTATGTCGCGAGTTTGCAAGGGATTATGCACAGGATATTGCTGAAGCCTAGCGTATCACAGCAGCTGGATGTGATCTACCACAACATGCTGCTTGCTATAAAGAGAACTTTGCAGCGAAAGGACTACAGCACTCTGGAACAGATTCTGGAAGCAGCTGCTGAGATATCCGACCGAATTTATGTACAATGGGCGCCAGGCCGGAAGGTAGTCTCGGCTTCGAACACTCTTAACGCGCCGCGGCTGAGACAATTTCTCCCAGAGGAGATTCCGTCGTCGACACAAACTATGGAGTACTCGGGCGTACTCCGTGCACTCAATTTGAGGATATCGGGTTTAAAAAACAACACATTCAGTTAGGAATAGTATAGAGATAAGAAAATATTTATTATTGATCTGACCACGAAATAAGGTATAAGAACCGCTGCGCTACAACGGATGCTCTCCTACATCCACGCACTTGAAAAACAGGCTACCGCACGCCTCGAATACGTCGCACCGCACCACTCGTGCAATCACACCAGCGGACCACAACGAAGAAAACCGAACACAAACAACACCACGAAATCCCTGATACTAATATGTAACGAACCTTCTATTGAACTCTTGTCCTCCCGTCTTCTCGTAACTTCGCCTCACAATTGACTTCACCATCTTTCCTTACTCCACGTGGCAATTGTAATACGAACTATTGTCCAGAACAAAGTGAGCGAGTCGCGCGCCGCGAGCCTTCTTTGTCGCGAAGGGCCTGTCCGCGTACCGCTAACTGACGTGTCATCGACAAGCGTCAATTAGTCATACAATGCGCGCGACTTTCGAACCGCGATTCATTCACACCTCAATTCTTACTCGTACACAATTACAATCACTTAAAACTAAGTCCGGCCGCAACAATAATGCCGGTGTGGAGTAGGCTTCTTTAGCCCCCTCCTTTTACGCTAACATGCATTCAGGTCGCACGTGGACCTCCACCGGCACCCAATCACACCTTTCATAAGCGCATCACACAGGTGTCGGAACCATGTGCTAGAATAGGCCGCGAGTGCGCGCGCATCCGCTGGCTACAACTGCTGCTCGCAGCGAGGCTTCCCCCTCTCCGCACGACCGACTCTGTCGCTGCTGCACGTTCTGGCTATTGCTAGGCGGCTATGGCTCTGGCCGCGACTCTTTCCTCCTCTCGTTACCTCTACAAACAACAAAGAAGAAATTATTTTCCCGTTGTTGTTGCGACGCAAGTAACGAGAGCGAGGCGAGGAGTCAGTGCTTGGCCTGACGAGCAAACCTCGTCACAGATAGAAGCCACCATCGACAGCGAGTCGATATATAGACCCCCTCCACCTCTAGCAGCCTCATTGGCTTACAAGCCAGATATCTGTCCTCCTAGCTCCAATGCCAAGGTAGCGGCTTTGGAACCAGAGGTAACGGAGGAAGAGCCGCTGAACCTAGCAGCGATAAATCGCCTGCTCGACGAGTAATTTAAAGAAGCTTTTCAAAATAAATCCCAGACGAGGTCGCCACAGCGGCGAAAGGCGTATCGCAGTACTAGCCGAGGGCGAAGAAAAAGTCTGAAGAATAAGGATAAAGACTCTAGCCCGCCACGAAACGAACGCCGCAAGACTGGGGATAAATCGGAAAGCCCCAGCGGGAAGAGAAACAACATCTACCGCGATGTGGAGTGCTTCAACTGCGGCAAAAAGGGTCACATTGCCAGAAATTGTAGACACCAGGCGGGAAACGCCAAGAAGAAGGCGTAGGTAAGGCCCCTACATCTCTAGGGAGGGCGCAGCATGAAACTGAAGCACGTCCGGTGCACCAGGCCTCGCCTGATGATTTCGATCGGATGATCGAGATGCTAGCCAAGGTTAGCAAGGAGGCGCAACCCAATCTGAATGGTGATGAGTCACGCTATTGGGTAAAAGTTGGAATTGGAGAATTTTAAGTGTGAGCGCTATATGATCCAGGAGCGGCGATGACGGTGATGGGCACGCTAGGTTTACAAATAGCCAGCGCGTATGGGTGCAAGATACGCCCGTGCCAAGGTCGACAAGCACAATGCGCCAATGGACAGACTTCAACGATTGTGGGTACAGTAGACCTACCGTTTGAACTCGAGGGAGTCCAGAGAGAAGTGACTGTAGCAATAATGTCAGGTGCAGTCGAGTGTTACATTCCAAGTGCGAAAAGAAAATAGTGCAGCTTCAACTGGCCACGCTCGCAGTTACTGGAGTGCTCAACATAGCCTCAGTAGGTTTAGCGGAGATTACGGAGGAAGAACGCGCTAGACTGAACAAACTTTTGGCCAGGGTGAAACCGGCTCAGCCGAATGCGCTAGCTCGCACTTAGCTGATAGAGCACGATATCGACATTGGTACAACTAGGCCCATAAAGCAGATGTACTACTCATTGTCGAGGGTGTTCGAGGAAGAGATGCGCCGCGAAGTACATGCGATGCTGGAGGCGGACATTATCGAACCATCGACGAGTGGTTGGTCAAATTCAGTGGTTTTGGTGCGCAAAGCGAACGGGAAATTTCGTTTCTGCGTTGACCTTCGGAAAGGCAATGCGCTATCAACAGCTGGTGATTAATCTTTGCCGAGTATGGATGGTATACTACACAAACTACAGAAAGCAAAGTATATTTTGACACTGGATCTTAGTAATGCGTATCACCAGATATCGCTCAAGAAAGAAGTGAGACCAATCACGGTGTTTACGGTGCCAGGTCTGGGATTGTTCGAGTTTAAGCGCATGTCTTTTGGTTTAGCCTACGCAGGAGCGTCATTTCAGAGGCTAATCGATGAAGTAATCGGACCAGAGCTTCAACCGTACGCTTATTCGTAACATGATGACATAATTATTGTCACAGAGATGTTTGAGGAACATCTCAAGTACCTAGAGAAGGTATTGAGAAGGGTGAAAGAGGCAGGACTCGTCATCAATCATGAGAAAAGTGTCTTTTGCCAAAGTGAGGTCAAGTTCCTAGGCGTCCTGGTCAACCAGGACGGGTTTCGGCCTGATCTAAGTAAGATAGCCCCAGTGGTGGACTATCCGGCATCGGAAAACTTGAAACAGCAAAGGCGATTCTTAAGAATGGCGTCATAATATCGCAAGTTTTTAAAAGACTTGGCGAACATCGCTGAACCTCATTTTGCATTGACCAAGAAGGGAAGGAAGTATGAGTGGAGGGAAGTGCAACAAGATGCTTTTATGAAGATTAAAGCGCTGATGGTAACAGCGCCAGTCTTACTTCGACCAGATTTCGACGCTCAGTTCGTCGTACATACGGATGCAAGCGATACTGGCTTAGGAGCCGTATTGATGCAAATCATAGACGGCGAAGAAAGAGTATTAGAGTTTGCCAGCCGTACCCTCTCACCGGCTGAGCGAAACTACTCAGTAGCTGAGCGTGACAGCCTCGCTGTGATATGGGCGATAAGGAAGTTTAGACTTCATATCGAAGGATATGAGTTTAAAGTCATAACAGACCATAGTAGTCTACGATAGCTATGTAACATGCGAAATCCTACGGGGAGATTAGCCCGGTGGGATTTGGAAATGCAAGGACATAGTTATACAGTGGAGCATAGGAAGGGCTCACTGAACGCCGGACCAAATGCCTTATCAAGGATGTACGAAGACCGCGCGGCACGAATTTGTGTGGTCAAATGGGCCGATGAAACACAAGACGAATGGTATCATATCGAATTGTCGTCCCGCGCAAAAAGCGCGAAGAGGTGTTATACGAGTGCCACGATGAACCATCAGCTGGTCTTCAAAGACGTAAGAAGACGTATGCTCGAGTAGCCATGTATTATTACTGGCCGAAAATGTATAGCGACGTCGAGTAGTATGTACAACAATAGCCGACCAGCAGAGCAAGGTAGAACAGTGTCCTTTAGTTGGACTTATGGGACGTAGGATCATCACGAAGCCATCGCAAATAGTGGCTAGTGATATGATGGGTCCGAAACCAAAAACGGCACATGGAAACGAATATATCCTCGTGTTCGAAGACCTGTTTACTCGATTGGTGGAGTGTATTCCCATAAAACGAGCGAACGGTCCTACCATAGTTAAACACCTAGAGGAAAGGATAGTTTTGAGGTATGGCGCTCCAGATGTATTTCTCTTAGATAATGGCAAGGAGTTTAAAAACCGTGCTGTAAACAAATATTTGGAGTCGATCGGTGTGAAACATGAAACAACGCCGGTGTACCATCCTCAGGCTAATCCAGTTGAGCGAGTCAATAAGACGGTAACCAGTATGATACGAGCGCTCATAGATGAAAATCATCCCAAATGAGATTACCACTTGAGCGAAATCATCTTTGGATATAACACAGTTCCACATTCTGCGATAGGGGTTGATCCAGCGATGATGTTATACGGCAGACAACCACCAAACCCATCGTCTGTCAGCCATAGCCAAGATATAGCGGCTGCAGAAGAATTGCAGAATAGTGCATACGTCGACTGGTTAAACCGCATGAAAGGTCTGAGCCAAGTGCATGAGAATGCAGCTGAACGAGCCAAGTGCGAACAAGAGCGCCAAGCTGGATATTATGACGCTCGACGCAGAGAGGCTGAGTTCAAAGTCAATGATTTGGTGAGGAAATGCAATCACGTGCAGATAAACGGTCAGCCAAGTTTGCTCCACCATATGTTAGACCATACAGGATTATAGATGGCCTGGGAACCAACATGTATCGTTTGAAGGACGAAGAAGGGCACGTGATAGATTTGGTCCATGCGAGCCAACTCAATCGATTCCATCCGGCGAGGTAATTCAGACTGCCCTAGAGAAGCAGATACTATAGCAAACATGCGACGGGAACTGCGAGCGAGCGAAGACCGCTCTAGAGACGTCCAGAGTGTCAGTACGCGTAACGATAGATCGCAGCACAGCGGTGCTCGAAGTGTGAGTCCCCCAAAGCGTTCCGCGGAGCGTCAAGGTGACGATGCGGGAGACCCGACTCCGTCCTCTCGTAGGTTATTCGGGCAACGTAGCGCTACGCAGCGGACGGAGGATCCAGTCACAGGGCGGCCAGCGACCAGACCGCGCGGTAGGCCTCGGAAAGTCGCGACTCTACTGGTGCCCACACAGCCGCACAAGAGGCTCGTGCAATAGGCAGGGTTAAGATGCGACATACTGCCTCCCAGCAGCTCGCACGCAACCGGCCAAGTTGTCTCTGCGCGCTTTCTCTATATCCGTCTGCCTCGCACGGCACGCCGTCGACCTAGCGCAGAGCTCGATCGTGCAGCCCGCTGCCGCCGGCTGAATACACTCTCTCTCTCTCTCTCTCTCTCTCTCTCTCTCTCTCTCTCTCTCTCTCTCTCTCTCTCTCTCTCTCTCTCCCCCTCCCTCCCTCCCTCCCTCCCTCCCTCCCTCCCTCCCTCCCTCCCTCCCTCCCTCCCTCCCTCCCTCCCTCCCTCTCTCCCTCTCTCCCTCTCTCTCTCTCTCTCTCCCTCTCTCCCTCTCTCCCTCTCTCCCTCTCTCTCTCTCTCTCTCTCTCCTCTCTCTCTCTCTCCCTCTCTCTCTCTCTCTCTCTCTCTCTCTCTCTCTCTCTCTCTCTCTCTCTCTCTCTCTCTCTCTCTCTCTCTCTCTCTCTCTCTCTCTCTCTCGTTCTCTCTACTCGCAAGCCCCGCACTGCTTGCGAGTGTACTCGTGCGCCCGGCACCGCATGCGAAAACTCAACGTGTTCTCTCTTTCCTTCTCTCTCTCTCTCTCTCTCTCTTTCTCTCTACGCGCCAGCCCCGCACTGCTTGCGAGTGTACTCGTGCGCCCGGCACCGCATGCGAAAACTCAACGTGTTCTCTCTTTCTTTCTCTCTCTCTCTCTCTCTCTCTCTCTCTCTCTTTCTTTCTCTCTCTCTCTTTCTCTCTCTCCCTCACACACACACTCGAGTCTCCGGCGGCACGCGTGCTCGCGCCGGAGATTTCGCGTAAACAAGGAGAAGACTCTTACCTCACGAGGGGGGGGGGAGGGGGGCAAGCCTCAGGTTTCCTCTTCTCCCACGAAGCTCAAGAAGCCCCGCTGCCGTCAGGCTCGCTGGCTTCCCAGATGCTCTGGGTCTCTCGCTCTCTCTCTCACTCTGGCGCCTGGGCTGGCGAGGGTGCAGAAGCTCCGGCTTCTCGTTGATCCCGGCTAGCCCTGGTCGTCCTCTCGCTCTCTCCTCTCGCTGATGTCCTGTAAACCGTTGGGGACGCACTCGCCAGCGGGAACAGGTTAAATAGTCCTGGTGATGGCGGTGATCCAAAGCATCCACGCCGTAGCACTATCACTCTTTCTCTCTCTCTCTCACCACACACACTCGTGTTTGCGCGAGACGCTGGCTCTGGCTGCGCGCGCTATCCCGCGCTTGTGCCTCTCCTTACTGCGCCGATTTTCGGAAATCGCGCGGCAGACAACAATGGCAAGCCAGCCCGGCGCCGCTTCGCGGAAAGCCGACTGGCTCTCGTACTGTTTACGTGCACGCTTAGACTTGCCGAATCGGTCGGAAATTTCTCGACTCGATACTGCTGTGACGTACAACGTCGCAATCCTCCCCCCTTAACCTTGCTAGCTAGGCTGAGGAAATTCTCTGGACCATTTTGGTCCCAGAAATTTAGAAAACCGCTCCGCTCTATCCTGTCAGTTTTGGGTTCGAGCTGCACGGGGACGCCACCCTTCATCCACCAACTCCTTCCAGGCCACGCAGGATCTGCAGGATCTGCTCCACTGGCTGAAGCCGATGGGCATGTCCCGCCTCCTGCTGACGCTGGTTCGGGCTTTCCTCGACCCGCTCTTGCTCTACTCGCACTCTCCTCCTGGCCTCGTTCTCAGAGCTCACCGCTTCCTCCTTCAGAGCTCCTCTGCTTCCCTCCGCGCTCTCCTCACTTCACACCGGAGGACAGCCCTGGCCGCATTGCGGCGGGCGTTCCGTTAAGCGATCTGCTGCTCTTGAGCCTCCGCCGCTTGTGTCGATGCCTCTCGTGTGGGAGTGGCTGGCCGATGGTCATTCTGAGGCCTCTGCTTGTTAATGTGAGCTGCCTGCTCCGCCAACTCCCCTCGGCGACGGTTTTCGGCCTCCTCCGGCTGCCGCCGTCTCTCCTCTGCAGCTCCTGCTGCCCTCTCGGCATGATGACGCCTCTCTTCCTCTCCTCCTTGACCTGCCCCCTGCTGGCCTTCTTGGGGGGCATCGGCTGGACTTGGGTTTTCCCTCGCCGGGTCGGGCAACCCGTTGGCTACTGTCTCCGGGTCGCCTGTTCGGTCAACAGGGGCCCAGTTGGTCCAATCAATCTCCGCTGTTCCTGGAAACACCCCTCCAAAGAAGCCTCGCAGTGGCGCGCCAACTTCTCCCTCCTATGACTGGACACTCTCGTTACAGGCGTTGTGGTCAGCTAAAATTAGCTGCTTATAGCCACCCTTCTTCTTGCCCTTCTTCTTCTTTTTCTTTTTCTTCTCTCCCGCTGGCTGCCAGTCCATCGGTTCGTCTCGCGGTCTCTTCGGCGGGCTGGGAGTCGGGTCTTGCCGTTTACCAGCAGGGTAGCCGGCAACGTATCGCTCCAGCTCCTTCTGCGTTTCCCGACTTTCCACGGCCTTCTCGCTCACCTCCTCCGCCTCTGCTCCGGATGGCGCTCGCCTCTCCGTGCAGGCGTCAGCTGGCGCCGCAAGTGTCGCTATCACAGCTATTGCCGATACTCCGGCTCCTCCGCTGATGGCGTCGTGGATATCGCCCAGCAGCCGGGCTAGCGCACCTTGCGCCACCGCCTTGCTCAGGCTCTCTATCGCCGCCGTTCTTAGCTGCTCCTCCTCCTCCTCCACTGGCTCCAGCCTCGGCTTGCTCGTCGGTTTACCCGCGGGTCTAAGCCTTGATGGACCAGTTGAGGTCTGGCGTCGCTTCGGAGAGACGAGGCTTATCCTCAAACTGGTCATCCTCCCTCCTTGACCACGCAGGGGGCTCGGTGGTGGTGTTGCCCTTGGCTTCGCTGGCCTCGGGGACGAACCCGGCTGGGGCCATGCTCTGCCAGCCACCTGCGCGAATGTCGCACGTGGTGGCGTGCGGCTACCTCTTGGCTGGCTCGGCGACGGCGGTTTGGCCGCGCCCTCCTCCTTCCTCTGCTCCATCCTCTCTAAAACAAAAAGAAAATATACATTAATCTATTTTGCTCTCGCACCTCGCGGCGGAATCCAGCGCTTGAGTTCGTTGACGTAAGCTTTGGTCAACCGCCGTGACCTTCCGTCACCGCAGCCCATTATGTAAATAATCGGGGATTTTACCTCAACTATCTCATACGGACCCTCCCAGTGCGGAGCCAACTTTCTCGACACCTTATTCACTGCATCAGATAAGACATGGGTTTTTCGCATAACCCTATCTCTTACCTGGAAACGTGCGTCTTTTCTTCCCTTATTATACACTCTTTCCTGCCTCTCCGTGCTTGACTCGCGAATTTCGCCACCAGCTCCCTCAACTCATCCAATCGCTTCATACGCTCTTTCCATTCCCCTGGCTGTCGCCTCTCAATCGGCTTGTCCGCCTCGATTTCGCGGCGTAAACTCAACACAGGGCGGGGGTGGCGCCCGTACTTGAGAAAAGCCGGCGAAACTCGAGTAGACGCTTGTGTGGCCGTATTGATGGCGTGACGAAACTCATGCAGGTGCATATCCCAGTCGCGATGATCGTTCTTCACGAACGTCGCTATCATCGTCTTAAGCGTTCGATTAGTACGCTCCACTGGGTTGGCCTGCGAACGATAAGACGAAGTTGTGATGTGTTTTACACCATAAATTTCCAACACCTTACGGAGATGTTGGTTATCAAACCCCTTGCCATTATCTGATAGAAAATATTGAGGGGTTTCCCATCTGAATATGATCAGCTCCTCGAATGCTCTGGCCACTGACTTAGCATCCAATTGTGATCGGTTCTCACGCTGAAGCTGTACCCCTCAATGTACAGCCTCAGCTTTTTAATAGCCCAGATCACAGCCAAACACTCTTTCTCCGTCATCGTATAATTTCTTTCCGCTGACGTCAGCACTCGGCTAACGTAAACTATGGGGTGCTTGCCATCTTCTTCCTCTTGTGTCAAGACAGCCCCAATAGCCACGCCACTGTTGTCACACTGCACTTTAAATGGCTTCGAAAAAGTCGGGCCGTGCGAGTACAGGGGCCACAGTATGCGAGTGCCGTAGCGCTTCAAACGTCTCTTGCTGCTCTTCACCCCACTCCCACTTTTGCTCTTTTCTCAGCAGATGAACTAGCGGAATTTTGAGCTCGGACTCGCCCCTTATAAAGCGCGAATACTAGCCCAACATGCCCAGAAAGCGCCTCAGCTGTTTCACAGTTCTCGGCGCTGGAAAGTTTCGTACAGGCTCTACTCTGTCAGGATCGGGGCGTAATCCCTCGCTATCCAGTAGAAAACCTAGATACGAAATCCGAGAGCAACAAAACTCACACTTTTCTCGATTTACGACCAACCCTGCTCCGGTGAGTCGCTTCAGAACAAACTCGAGCCATTTCGCTTCAATCGATAAATTCAAATATAGCAGGAAGACTACGGAGAAATAAGAAATAGCAATGGATCAAGACATCAGTGTTGAAGATATAAGCAAGTTTGAATTTGAAGTTGATGATGTAAAAAGACTCAATAAGACACTAAGTAAGAAAAAAATCATTATTTTATGCGTAAACATTAGAAGGTTAAATGCTAATTTTGAAAAACTGGAAGTTTTTGTAGAGTCTTTAAAAAGAAAACCGTGTATACTTGTATGCACGGAAACTTGAAATTTACAATTTGCTTAATACTATCAACTACAAGGCTACAAAATTTGTTACAATGAGAGTAAAATTAATAAGGCGGATGGCGTCTTAATTTATATAAAAAACAATATATATAGCAATAATAAAATTGATGTACTTGACAGATTGAGCGTTGTGAGTACTGACATAAAACTTATTACAGGACAATTAGTTGTAATATCTGCTATGTATAGTTGCTATGACATATCAAAGTCTGAATTTGTTAATAGCGTTAAAAAATTTTGATAAAACATAGAAATGTTAAAAATCATTGTATTGTTGGTGATTTTAATATTGATATATTAGATAATAATGTAGTAAATTGGGAGGCCAGTAACAAAACAATTAGTCAGGAATTTGTAATTAGCTATCTTGAGCGTGAATATGTACCGTATTTCAGAGGAATTACTCAGTCCTCCTTAGATAATAAGAAGGGAACGTGCATTGATAACTATTTCGCTAAAACTACAAGTATTAAAGTTGAATCTATTAAGCTAAATATTCCTTTCAACGATCATTATCCGTTATTAATAAGTATAGATCAGATTAAGTTACAGATGCCAAGCGAAACAGATAACAAATGCATTAATTATAGGAAATTATAAAATATAGCTGGAAATATTGATTGGCAGATAGTTTTGCAATACAGGATCCGAATGATGCTTTAAACAAATTGATACAATTGATACATGACTATCTTGAGATGGCCTCATATTCCATAAAATTAAAGAAAAAAAATAACAAATCAATGCCAAGAAAAAATTAGATAACTAAAGCTGAAGCTTTGGAACATATTTTTAATATTTGTATACAACAGGCTACGTGGCCAACTGCGCTTAAACAGACTGACATTGTTCCCATCTATAAAGCAGGTGACAAGTCCTGTATATCGAACTATAGACCGATATCTCTAATATCGAACATTGCGAAGATATTTGAGAAAATCATGTATAATAGGTTGTATTTAGTAGTAATTCTACCTCTGTGCGATTTATTTCTTTTAAAACCTGTTGTAATTCTTTATTCGCCCCCTTAAAATGTGTACCATTATCTGAATAAATGCACAACGGTGTGCCTCTACGTGCGGAAAATCTACGACAAGCCATGATAGCAGAATCCGTGTTTAAACTATGCGCAAGCTCAATGTGAATGGCGCGTGGCGCGCACAATGGCTAAAAGGTAAAAGTCTGTAAGCTAATCTAGCCGGCGGTAAGTCGGCCATCTTTGGATTTGCCGGTTGTGCACGTTGCATTCTACAGACGCTGTATTTCGATATTAAACGTTTTAAATCTTGCCGTAAATCTATAATCCAAAATTTTTGTTTCAACTCATTGATTACCGACTCATGACTCGCGTGATAGAATTTTTTGTCATAATCTTTAATTAAAAGTTTAGTAAACGTCTCTTTTGCATCTAAAATGATCGGCTGGGTAGCCAACTCATCGGAGTCAAAATTTCGAAGTCGTCCTTCCACACGTAAAATATTATTTTTATCTAAAAATGCATTTAATGACAAAATTTTACTATGTCTCTAAGTGGGCATATGTTTTCTGGTATTCCCTGGTTATAGACTTCTTAGAGTAAAAAATATTATATTTACAGCACATATGGTAAGAGAGTTGACATGAAAAAAAAACTAAAAGCCATAATTTCGCGGAATAACGAGTAGTGATGACTTTGTTAGCAATTGACTGCAATCTGATACCCAGAGCAGGTGCAAACATGCACTAGTACTTTCTTCGTTTTTTTCCTCTTCACCACAATATTTAAACACTATTCGCAATTATCCGTATTGGGGAAATGTTTAAATTGTGAATTGAAATAAGCGGCAAGAAAGAGAGAGTGCTATAAAAAATACTTGAGATCGTCGTTCACGATGCTCGAGCTTATCGACAGCACTTGATATCCTGCAAAATTGAGACATAAAAAATATCACGAAAGATGATGAGCAAGATGTGCTTGTAGTGTGGGATCGTACGTGTTGTACTTTGATCTGTACTTTGTCAGGGCTAACAAAAAGTCGCAGTATCACACTTCTGGAAGAAAGTTAAACCATCAGTGATGGTTTAACTCTCTCCGGATGATTATCATGCGCGATTGTAGCTATAATTTTCCCGGGAGCATTTGTAAAGGAGCGTACAGTGTAATGAGAAAAATAACACAGACGTCAAGATCTACCTCTGCCATGTATACTATCATCGCCAGGACAAATATCAGCGTGTACGCTGGTCATACAGCATTAAGTTTAAGGTTTGAATGTGTCCGCGTAGTATTATCAAGAAGAGGCAGTTATCAAATAAAAACTTTTAAATAAATAAATGAACAGTTAAGTGCGTGTATAAATAAAATATAATTTCGTTTTTAAATTAATAAATGAACAGTTAAATGTGTGTATAAGCAAAAAATAATTTCGTTTTCAGTTGAAGACTAGCTTCAAATATCGTCAGTAAATAAGTATGTATAACTATATCTCTCCCTCTCTCTCTCCTTGTCTCTCTCCCTCTCTCTCTCCTTGTCTCTCTCCCTGTTTGTCGGGTCTCACGTGAGTACGCTTGCCGCCTATTTTGCATGCTCCTGCTTCTTAACTGCTTTTCTGCCGCACTCTGCCTCCGGGCACTTTTGCTTACGGTTTGTTGCACGCTCCTTAATGCAACCTTCAAGCTGAGTCACTATTATCACTCTTTGAAATTCTTCCTCTGCAACATAACCTACAAACTACCTGGCATCGCTTTCTCCTTCTCGGCCTGCCTGTTCGCACTCTTGGGCAGCCACGTGGAGACATCTTACGAGACAACGGAACGGCGGATGCCTACGCAGATGCTCACATAAGAAAGCGGCTGGAGTCTTCTCTCAACGGCAGTAACATGTCATCAAAAGCCGTTAACAACAACAGCAAGAAGAAGATCCAGTCTGCACCACCATCCACTAACCCATAGCGCAGCCAATCTCCTGCACGTCCAGCAGTTACTGCAGCATCAGCACCGCCCACCACCATGGAGTGCACTTTGCAAAATATTCTTTCTACACTGGCGGACATCCCTGCTAAGCTGGATTAAGCGCTGAATGCGCAAGGAGACACCTCAGAGAGGATCTCCGGGCTGGAGGCTACGCTAGGCCCATAGAACAGCGCCTCAAGGCTCTTGATGTGCTGCTTCAGCTAAAATCTCGCATGGCAACTGCCAAGACATCCATCTCCGAGCTGAAGGTGCAGGTTCGGAAACTAACATCAGGCCGCCTCAACCCACAGATCGCACACAGTAGCAACAGTACCGTCGATCAATCTTCCCCTACTGCCATAGTTCCCTCTGAGACCGCCAATCATCGTAGGGAGCTCGAGGTCAATCAAACATCGGCAGGAGGCATCCAACAACAATGTTGTCGTGATAACTGGGCTGCATTACACTCAGGAGAGCTCTCTTTGTGTACTCGCCTACTCAGTACTCTCTGCCCTTGAACCTACTGTCCTCAGGATGGACATAGCTGCCACAAGGATCATGGGAAGACTTAAGGCAGCCACCAAGACCACGGCCGCAGACAGCAGGCTACGACCGATTGCTGTCAACCTGTCCTCCCATGCCCTTGTTTGTTCCACCCTGGCAGATAAAATCAAAAAGGGTAAGCTGCACTTTCCGAGCTAAGCACGGGCCTACTGGAGGAAGCCAAGGCTCTAGCCCTGGACCACCAGGGACTTATTAGCATGAACGAGCTGCTCCCTTCAGATGTGCATAAGCTACGCGTAAACGCCAGACAGTAAGCTAGGAAGGCTCAGGGCTGTAAGGCCTACGTGAGGGTCGGGAGGATTTTCATCCGTGCTGTGAGGACGGAGGAAAGGCCGCTATCATCACCAATGAAGAGGATCTACAGAATTTTTTGCCAAGAGACCTCCGTGCAACAGCAGCAACGACCGCTAAAATCAGTCCGCATCATACAACCCTCACCATTATCATCATCCATATCATCATTGCCTACATCTTCAACCACTTGCAAGGTAATTCTGTCCGAGGGTTTAAGGGCCTGTCACTTAAATGCTAACTCTCTAACAGGACACATTGAGGCGGCGACGCTCTTCTTGTCCACTCGTCCCCTCCGTCACGTAATGCTGTAATTGAAACCTAGCTGGACGACAAGGTAAAAACCATACCCTTACTTGATAACTACACACTACTTAGACGGGATAGAAACAGATATGGTGGAGGTGTGGCCCTCTACATTCATCATTCACTCTCAGCCACAGTTTTGATGTCATCTGACGGTATCTGGTCAGGCAAGACAGGGAAGCCGGAGTATCTTCTCTGCGAAATCTCTGCAAGAGGTCTCTCACCCATCTTTGTTGGTGTTGTGTATCGTCCACCTCATGCCCCTTTCATTCAAGGCAATAATTTTATCGAAAAACTTACTACACACATGCACAACTACTCCACGAAGATAATCATGGGTGTCTTCAATGCAGACCAACTCTCCTGATCTGAAGATGCCAAGTTCATCAAGGCTTTCATCGAGGAGAACTCCCTCCAGTCGGTTCCCTATGGTGCTACACATCATAAACCGGAATCAGACACCTAGCTTGACCTCTGCTTAATCGACGAGAAGGATCGCCTGCTGTCTCACTGGAAGACTAATGCACCTTTCGACGTACAGATACTACGCGACAAATCCAAAATGTTTACTTACCGAAACTACAAAGCAATCTGTTCTGAGAGACTAAAGGTTTATCTCGGCGCTTGTGACTGGTGATCACTGGATACTTCATCACTTGACGCTTGCATTACTACTCTCAACACCAACTTGACTAACGCCATTAATCATCTCGCCCCATTACGTACAGTGACTCCTAGACCAAAACGTCAGCCGTAGTTTACTACGGCTCTTCGTGACCTCTTCAAAGAACGGGACCGACTCTACAGACGTTTTCGCAGATCAAGTCTCCCGCTGGATCAGTATTTTTATAGACTAGCGAGAGATGATGCTCATAGATAGGTCGAGGATGCCAGGCTCAATTACTATGACTCACGCCTGTCCTCCCTGACTGATGTCGGCGAGATCTGGAGAGAGCTTGAGAGACTTGGAAATACCACCTTCAAAGAAAAACCATCCTTTC
The DNA here is from genome assembly GCA_020010945.3 of Muscidifurax raptorellus. Classification (NCBI taxonomy): domain Eukaryota; kingdom Metazoa; phylum Arthropoda; class Insecta; order Hymenoptera; family Pteromalidae; genus Muscidifurax; species Muscidifurax raptorellus. The sequence continues at coordinate 31,194,966 of CM052080.1, read as the reverse complement.
GCTTCTCCATTGAAGACCTCAACGCGCACTTCAACGGAATCTCCAACGATCCGCTGGCTCCTGTCGTAGAGAAATATCTGCACACTCTGGAGGGTCTATAAATATCCCCGAACATTTTAATTTCAGGGAGATAACGGAATCGAATGTTTTACATGCAGTGATGCACTTTGACTCCCAGGCCAGGGGCAGTGACGGCATCCCAACGGTTATCATCTATAAAGCACTGCCGTACTCGCTCTATTTCTATGTCATATTTTCAACCTATCCTTGAGCGAGTCATGCATCCCCTCGGACTGGAAGAAGTCACTAGTGCACGCATTAAATAAAGTTAGTTCTCCAACAACTCTGACTTGCTATCGTCCGATCTCCCTCTTATGTATCTTGTCCAAGGCGCTGGAGGGGCTAGTGCACAGGCAAACTTCTGAATATCTCGAATCAAGACTTTTCCTTGATGACCTACTAACTGTTTTTCGCACTGGCCACAGCACACAGTCCGGCTTGATCAGGTTGACTGATGTCAGGCTTGGCATGAACAAAAAGAACGTAACACTTCTACTTCTCTTTGACTTTAGCAAGGCGTTTGATACTGTGTGTCACGTCAGGCTCAGAAAGCTAACCTCTTTCGGCTTCTCTAAGCAGGTTATCTGCTTGTTCGCCTCTTACCTCACTGGTAGAATGCAGGCTGTTATTGTTGACAGCAGCGAACTTTCCACCTTTATACCGTTAAACATGGGAATACCACAGGGGTCTGTACTAGGCCCACTGTTATTCTCATTATACATCAACGATATCGGCCTTTGTCTAGACATTGACGTATCTCATCTCATTTACGTGGATGACTTGCAAATTTACAGCCAATGCCAACTTAAGGAGCTCGATTCCTGTTCCGTGAGGATGAGTTATAATGCCGAAAGGTTTATGGGCTGGGCTGCACAGAATCATCTTAAACCAAACGTTCTCAAAACGCAGGCGATCGTCCTTGGCTCTTCCTATTATATAAACGTTCTACCTTCTACAGCTAATACCTGCATTAACATAGGAGGAGCTAGGGTCAAATATCAGTCGTCTGTGCGTAGTCTGGGACTGGAGCTTCACTTTAAACTTATTTGGAAGGAGCACGTTACTCAACTGTGTAAGGGCGCACACTCGATTATTTATAGACTATACTTCTTTAGATAGAGCACCTATTTTGAGCTACGCAAGCATCTCGTGCAAGCCCTACTGTCATCATCGACTATTCCTCATTAATTTACTGTGACCTGACGCAAGAACTGGACATAAAGCTACAGAGACTGGTAAACACAAGAATTCGTTGTAAGGAGGGGTGAGCACATCAACCCCTACATGCCTGAGTTGCAAAGGCTCACCACCGAGGGACGTAGGAAGTATTTCAAGGCCTGTTTTCTTAGGAAACTTTTTAACACCGCCAACAAAATGTACAGAAATAAATATTATCTACATCTAAATCTAAAATTCTCTCTCTCCCTCCCTCCCTCCCTCCCTCCCTCTCTCTCTCTCATAGAGCGCACACATGGCAGTTTCTTCTCCCGCGCGCTGAATGTTCCCCCGCCCCCCGCCCCCTACAGTAGTGCGTCAGCATAACCAGCGGCGACGGTGGCTGGTTTGTTTTGACTCGCCACTGTAGGGGGATTACTACTGTCGAAGATGTAGAAAAAGTTTGTTAGCCTCTGTTTAATTGGCTCAGTTGACACGTAGATCGTAACTGAACACCAATGGTGATTACCAGGCCATAATAATGGAGATAGGAAAATCAAAGCAGAGTGCCAGTGCAAGTACAAGGACAGCCAGGCTAAGTAGGTAATGGATAATATCACCCGAGCCTGTGATGCTACTATGGTAAGAGGAGTACCCAGTGATAGACGAACACCAACATATTGATGGGATAAAGAGGCGAAAAGGCCCATAGCGAGTGACATTGGACAAGGAGATAGGAGCAGCCTGCAAAATAGAAATACTATTGAACTGGAAGAGGTCAAAATATAGTAGATGCCTGTTAGCAAGCAATGAAGTACGCCAAGCGGAAACTTAAGAAGATGCAGGTGTGCAGTGTCTGAAAGAATTGCAGGATGAGGTCAATAAAGACCCGTAGGGTCGACCTTATATAATAGAATACAATAGAATAGAAGAGAATAAGTTTTATTTGAGCGAGTCAAAAAATATACAACATTACAAAGGGCACTCAGTACAATTTTCTGGCTCTTAGCGGCACTTATAGAGAATAAGTTTCGCCCTTATTCTTTCGTAGTCAATCACAGTGATTTACATTATCACAGTCATTACATCTAATACAAGGTTTACAGAGCTAATAATATCGTACATATTAGATGTCTTATGCTGTCTGGCAGCGAATTCCACAACTTCGCCCCAAAAACTCGAGACGATTTTAGGCCCACCTCTTTGCGCGAATTCGGTAAGTCCAGTTCCCTGCATACACTCGCCGAAGACCTGCACTGTTTTCTTTTTCGAAGAGGGCAGAAAGATACGGCGGCTGCCCCATAGGATAAGCCTTGTACACAAGTCGTCTGTATAGGAAACAATAGTACCCTCTTGCATACCTCTCAGTAGATCATTTAGGTATAAAATAAAAAAAAAGGTCCTAATATAGTCTCTTGTGGAACACCAATTGATATTTCTTTATATTCACTTTTCAAGTTCTGTCTTTTGACGCATTGTTTTCTATCTGAGTGATAGCTGTTCATTAGTTGTAAGGCACTGCCTCTTATTCCACATCTCTCTAGTTTATCTAGAAGCTTTCTGTGGTCAACCGTATCAAACGCCAAATCCAAGAAGGCAGTTATGATTGGCTTGGATTCTTTTATATATAATATCTGTAATATAATTCAACGCATCTGTTGTTCCTTTGTTTTTAACAAAACCCAATTGTTTTTCCGATATAACATTACATTCAGTCAGAAACAAATACAACCTATTATATATGATTTTCTCAAATATCTTCGCAATGTTCGATATTAGTGATATCGGTCTATAGTTCGATATACAAGACTTGTCACCAGCTTTATAGATGGGAACAATATCAGCCAGTTTAAGCGCAGTTGGCCACGAAGCCTGTTGTATACAAATATTAAAAATATGTTCCAAAGGTTCAGCTATGTAGTTTACCAATAATTTGATTGTTTTTGCATTGATATTATCAACGCCTCCAGATTTGTTTTTTAATGATTATATAGTTTTTCGAAATTCAATACAGTTTGTAGGGTATATAAAAATTGATTTGCTATTTCTTTCTGGGAGCTTTTGTTGATCTATATCTAAATCTGAAATTTGATTACTCAAGTCCCTACCTATTTTGCAAAAACAATCAATCATGGAGTTTGCTATGGCAGATTTGTCTTCAATTTTTTGGTTATTTACAACTAAATAGTCAGGTGACTTGTTTTGTTGCGCGTTTTTACCAAGCTTAGCATTAATATTGTTCCATAGCTGTCTTGGATTGCTACTAAATTTTTTTATTTCATTATTATCAAATTTGTATTTAGCATCTTTGATGACTCTATTTTGAAAGAGGGTTTAAAGGTCTAAAGGTTTTTTCGTAGTTTTTATATTCATCTTCCAATTCCAAATTAGTTGGGTTCATTTTCCATATTTTATACAAATTTTCTTTAGTTTTGCAAGAGATTTGGATTGCTTTAGTTATCCAATTTTTTCTTAGCATTGATTTGTTATTTTTTTTCTTTAATTTTATGGAATATGAGGCCATCTCAAGAGAGTCATGTATCAATTGTATCAATTTGTTTAAAGCTTCATTCGGATCCTGTATTGCAAAAACTATCTGCCAATCAATATTTCCAGCTATATTTTGTAATTTCCTATAGTTAATGCATTTGTTATCTGTTTCGCTTGGCATCTGTTACTTAATCTAATCTATACTTATTAATAACGGATAATGATCGTTGAAAGGAATATTTAGCTTAATAGATTCAACTTCAATACTTGTAGTTTTAGCGAAACAGTTATCAATGTACGTTCCCTTCTTATTATCTAAGGTGGGCCGAGTAATTCCTCTGAAATACGGTACATATTCACGCTCAAGATAGTTCATTACAAATTCCTGACTCATTGTTTTGTCACTAGCCTCCAAATTTACTACATTATTATCTAATATATCAATATTAAAATCACCAACAATACAATAATTTTTAACATTTCTATGTTTTATCAAAAATTTTTTGACGCTATTAACAAATTCAGTCTTTGATATGTCATGGCACGTATACATAGCAGATATTACAACTGATTCTCCTGTCATAAGTTTTATGTCAGTATTCACAACGCTCAATCTGTCAACTACATCAATTTTATTATTTCTATATATATTGTTTCTTATATAAATTAAGACGCCATCCGCCTTATTAATTTTACTCTCATTGTAACAAATTTTGTAGCCTTGTAGTTGATAGTATTGAGCAAATTGTAAATTCCAACTTTCCGTGCATACAATTATACACAGTTTTCTTTTTAAAGACTGTACAAAAACTTCCAGTTTTTCAAAATTAGCATTTAAGCTTCTAATGTTTACGCATAAAATAATGTTTTGTTTTCTACTTAATGTCTTATTGAGTTTTTTTACATCATCAACTTTAAATTCAAACTTGCTTATATCTTCAACACTGATGTCTGGATCCACTGCTATTTCTTAATCCTCCGTAGTCTTCAGCCTATATTTAAATTTATCGATTGAAGCGACGTTGACGAAATTCCTGAAGCTTTAGCTACCATGCCTCTTTCAGACGTTTCTACACTGCCGATATATCTTGGTATTGTAGGTTTAATTGTATAGTCGGTATAATCAATGTACTTCCTTATCTTAGATTTCAAGATTTCGCATTCGTGGCTATCTATTGTCACATGTTCTACGTTGAAATTTGTTTTATAAGTATCATTACTAAAAACACAGTTTTCACACTTGAACTTATTTGTTTTGTAGTCGCTTGTTTTATGCTTACCAGCACACTTTAGGCAAATATTACTATTTGTACACTTGGTGCCATTTTGACCAAAGCTGCCACAATTAAAACATGGTTTAACATTAATATAATCATAAACTTTCCAGTTTTGATATCCTACAAAGAGCCTATTCTTATTTTCTCTGGTGTTTTAGTATATCTCAGCAGTTACTTCCAATATCACAGACTGAAATCCAGTTTTATTGTTCTTATAGGAATTCAGAATTATACATTCTTTTTTAAAAACACTAAAATTTCTCTCATTAATATCATGTTTAATTGTATTGTTGTCCATATTTTCGAAATTATTAATTCCTACTACCTTCACTTTAGGATTTTCAACTTCTTCTCTGTTTACATCACATACGTCTGCAAGTTTACCTTTTGATAGTTTATGTGCTTTGTTGACACTTTCCTCGTTTAGTAGGTTTATGACTATCTCATTTCCTTTTTTGATAACCTTTATCAGATAATGGGATACCATTTTGTTTAAACTATCAATACTTTCGTCTTCATCTGTTTTTTTTTAATATTATATTAGGAACACGTTTAGGCTTTTGAATATTTTTAATACTTGACACTGCTTCAGCAAAAGTTTTGCTTCTGACCGACACTGCTTCATTCTTATTTTTGTCTAATAATTGCTTTAATAATTCGTTTTTTTCCTTCAATTCTGAATTTAGTTCCCTTAAAAGAGCATTTTCACGCTTCAAGTTGGCATCTATTAATTTTATATTATCTTCTGATAGATCATTTTGAAAATCTTCCAGTAACTGCTTTCTCATTTCATTTTTTTCAAAATGCTTCACTTGAGCGATTACAATTCTCGTATCGTTACTCAGCGATTTACTGTGTAATTTTGAGGTCAGGTCTAGATCCTCATTTTCATGACAGATTCCCAGAACTGAACTCAATAGTATTGCTTTCTCGTTTTTTACAAAATCACTCGTATGATATACTTCTTCACAAATAATGCACACTACTAACTTAACTTTTTGTTTAGGATGACATTTATAAGTTTTTGTTGTGTCACGAAGGAGCGAGCCTCCGCTCGCCGCGGCCATCTTGACGATTGGTTTACAACCATAACATCCGGGTCAACAGTACCAATGTTACTAACACCAGCAGCATTATTAGCAGTATTATTACTAGTATTACTAGCACCCTCAGTATTAATCAATGTACTATTTATAGTACCTCTTATTAGCGGACTGCGTGCTTTGATCGTACTTGTAGACTTATTTTGCGACATGGGAGCTATGTTGGTAGTAACTGCCTCGCTTTTCTTTTGTTGCAGTTTTCTCGCCTTACACTTTTGACACGCAAATTTTGCCACTTGTCAGAGATACCCAGTCATGACAAATACAAACATATAACTTTAGTACAATTCCAGAAAAAAAAGAAAGTTGCGCATAAAAATAACGAGAGGAAAATCTCGGAACTTCACCTCGAAATTGAAAAAATTCGACGAGTTATTTAATTCAAAATGAAATAAATAAAAATAAAACAAACGCAAGTGCAGAAGTTGCAACAAAGAGAATAAAGTGTAGTTATTTAACATAATATCACTATAATAATTTTATATCATTTCTACTTCTGTTAAAAATCGATAAAAACAGTTAAAACTTTAGTGGAGGAGAAAAAAATATTTGTGGTTTTGTGCTGCTCAGCCTGCAATCCTATCGGCGTTAGCACTTATCTTGGCAGAACAAGAGTCGAGCTCTTCTAGGTGGCATTGGCTGTATATTTGCAGAATATCCGCGTAGATTAGATGGGATACATCAGAATCGAGGCAAAAGCCTATGTCATTGATGTACAACGCGAACAGCAGAGGACCCAGAACCGATCCTTGCGGCACTCCGGTGTTAAGGGGCAGAGAGGTGGATGGCTCGTTGTTGTCATCAATGACGGCCTGATCTCTGCCTGAGAGGTAAGAGGCAAGCCAGCGGATCACCTGCTTAGAAAAGCCGAAGGAGGATAGGTTTCTGAGAAGCTTGACGTGACACACAGTATCAAACGCCTTGCTAAAATCAAAGAGAAGAAGGAATGTTACCTTCTTTTTGTTAATACCAAGCCTGACATCATCAGTCAACTTAATTAAGCCGGACTGTGTGCTGTGACCTGTGCGGAAGCCAGTTTGTAGGTCATCAAGAAAAAGTCTTGATTCGAAATACTCCGTGACTTGCCTGTACACCAGCCACTTCAGCGCCTTGGACAGAAAATATAGGAGTGCAATCGGACGATAATCAGTTAGATCTTTTGGCGAGCTGACTTTGATTAGTGCCATCACAAGCGACGATTTCCAGGCAGTGGGGAAGCATGCCTCGCCCAGAGACAGGTTGAAAATTCGACATAGTAAGGGAGCAAGTACTGGCAGTGCCTTTGAGACAACAACCTGTGGAATGCCATCGCTGCCCCTTGCCTGGGTATCGAAGTGTGCAACGGCAGCCAGCACGTCCGGTTCAGTTATTTCCCTGAAGTTGAAATGTTCAGGGAAATTCAGACTCTCTAGGTTGGATAGGTATTCGTCGACAGCAGGGGCAAGTGGGTTGTTGGAGATTCCACTGAAATAATTCTTAAGCTTATCTGCAGAGAAACGAGAGGGTGTTGATGCCTTAGAGGCGATAATTCCAAGGTTCTCAAGTTCTCTCCAGATTTCACCAACATCCGTGAGGGTCGACAGGCGAGAATAGTAAAAATTCAGCCTGGCTTCCTCAATTCGCCGGTGTGCGTCATCCCTTGCTAGCCTGTAAAGGTACAGGTCACGGGGTAGACGTGATCTACAAAAACGCCTGTAGAGTCTGTTTCGTTCAACCAAGAGGTCATGAAGATCCGTGGTAAACCACGGGTGACGCTTCTGTCCAGGTGTTATTGTCCGTAATGGGGCGAGATGCTTAATGGCGTTCGTAAGGTTGAAGTTTAAGATGGTTATACATTCGTCGAGTGATGACGTGGCGAGGGATGACCAGTCACATGTGCTAAGGAAGTCCCTTAGCTCCTCAGCACAGATTCCTTTATAGTTTCTGTAGGAGTAGGTTCTAGGTACGTGGCGTGGAATCTGTACGTCGAGGGTGGCCGTGATCAGGTCATGTCCGTTGATGAAAGGGGTGTCTGTCTTCCAGTATAATAGCAGGCGATCCTGCTCATCGATTAGGCAGAGGTCGAGCCAGGTATCAGATTCCTCTTTATGGTGCGTGGCACCATAAGGAACCGATGATAGGGAGTTCTCCTCAATGAAGGACCTGAAGAATTTGGCATCTTTTGATTGGGACAGCTGATCTGCGTTGAAATCACCCAGTATGACCTTCGTAGAGTAATTATGCATTAGAGTGTTAAGTTGGTCAATAAAGTTGGAGCCCTGGATGAAAGGGGAATGTGGAGGTCTATAAACCACTCCTACGAAGATGGGTGATACTCCCTTTGCCGATATCTCGCAGAAAAGATATTCTGGCTTATCCGGCTTGTCAATCCAGACGCCATCAGACGACGAAAGAATGTTAACAGTCAGTGAATTATGAATTTAGAGGGCCACACCTCCACCGTTCCTGTTTCTGTCTCGTCTGTATAGGATGTAGCCATCCAGTGAAGGGATGGATGTAATCTTGTCATCAAGCCAGGTCTCGGTTACAGCTATTACGTGAAAGAAGAGGCGAGTGGATAAGAAGAGCCACACCATCTCAATGTGACCCGTGAGAGAGTTCGTACCTTAGACCACCAGACAGAGTTACCTTGGAAGAGAGTGAAGTTGTGGTGGGCGAAGTCTTTGGTGAAAGTGATCGTGGTGGAATGAGGTGTATGTGTTTTAGGTTTTGTCGCTGGAGGTGGTTGGTGGCATCCGAGCTAAAAAAGCTTCAAGCTCAGCGTTGGTGTTGATGACGGTTGCTCGGTTGCCATCGTTGGTGGTGCGGATGAGGATTCTGCCATCCCTCACGTAGATTCTGCATCCAGGTCTCTTCTTCGCCTCCTGTCTAGTCCTGATGTGCAGCTTGTGTACCTCTGGGGGAAGCAGCTCATTGATATTAATGAGCCCCTGGTGGTCGGGGGCTAGGGCCTTGGCTTCCCCCAGTAGTTCTGCGTCCAGCTCGGAGGTGTGAATCTTTCTCCTCTTGATTTTAGTTGCTATGGTGGAACGGACAAGGGCATGGGTGGATAACGTGACGGCAATCGGTGGACAACTGCTGTCCGCGGCTGAGGTGTCAGTAGCTGCGTTAATCTTTCCCATGACACTTGTGGCAGCAATGTCCCTCCTGAGGACAGAGGGGTCTAGTGCAGAGAGCACTGCGAAGGCCAGGAGATTTAGAGCGGTCTCTTGGGTGTAGTGCAGCTAGGTTATCACGACGACATCATTGGTGGGATGTTCCTGACGCTTCTTGATGTCCGCAACTTCCCTACGGAGATTGACTATCTCCCAGGGGTCAGGGGCAACAGGAGGGATGTCGTTGTGATGGTCTTGACGACAGAGAGAGAGAGAGGGAGAGGGAGAGGGAGAGGGAGAGAGAGAGTTCGCGCTTGGACCCAGCGGACCGCTGCGCTGAGGAAAAAGAGCGAACGCGAGTCCGGCGCGCGTGCGTGAGAATCCAGTGTCTGTGCGAAAGAAAGAAGTTGGCCAGACGACATAAAATAAAAATCGAGCGCATTGGAGGTGCAAGAGTTTCGTGTGCGCTACTGGGAGGCAGCACGTTGTAATTGGCATTCCTTGTGGGGATTCTCCGTGATCGCGGGGAGAGAGGAGAAAAGAGATTTCGTGGCTAAAGCATTTGAGTGTGTGTGAGAGGCTGCGATGCAGCGAGACAGCGCGTCAGATGGAGAAATGAGGCCAACGACTGCTGCACAACAGACCTCCGCCGCGACGGCACATGCCGCGGCGATGAGAAGGCTGCTTAGGTTGCGAGAGACGCGGACATTAAAGTATAATGTCAGTCGGCTGGTCGAAGCGGAACTCGATGCAGAGCTCGCCACTAGGGGGTATAGTGTGCGTGGCTCAGTCGAGGTGAAGCGACCCCGTGTATTACGCGCGTGATTTGCGGAGAAGGGACATGAGGCGCCGTGGTACGAGTGGGACGATGTGGGCAGGGATCTCGCACATACAGAAAGCGAGATCGAGAAGGTAGTTCTCAGCGAAGTACTCCCAGAGCTTAGGCAAAGAGTAGCCAAGCCCAAGAACAGGTTGAGGAAGATTAGACCACATTCGAGTGAAAGCGAGAATGGCGGCGACTTACCCCTCAATGATAGGGGAAATGAGGTGGCGATAGCTGGGCCTGCGATTGCGACTACGACAGCGCAGTCGGTCGTAACATCACAGAAAATCAGAGGAGTGGTAATGATGACAGCGTCGTTGTTGGGTCGCCCGATTGCAACAGCTGCAGTCGGCGTTTTTGACCAGCTGTCGGCGACGGCTGCGAGAGGGCTGCAGAGTTGCCTGGTTGGCAATCCTACTGCTAGCTGGGAGTACTCCTCAGCGAGGAAAGTGAGGGGTTATAGGCAGCCACTAGCGGGTCCTGCCAGGCACGATGCCAGAGTAAAGATCTCTGGGAGTGAGAATGCGTTCGCTGAGAGGGATGAACGCTACTACACGCCTGCGGCGAATATTGCAGGCGTAGATCGGCGGCTTCGGCGCAGGAGCCGCCAAAGCAGAGAGAGCTTAGCTGAGAGTGCGAGCAGTGGGCAGAGCGTCAGAGCGCGACGAACAAATTGTTCGCCGCTCGCGCTACTCGAATAGGGGAATTCCGTGTGAGCGGAATCACTAACGACCAAGCCAGGGAGAGAGTTTTTAACGAAGTACTCTCTTCCGAGGGTGAGCGGGTTTATAACGAGATGCTCCAAGATCTTGAGCAGGAACGTCGCCTAGAGCAGGTGGGAGAGGCTGCTAGAGCGAAAACTCAGCGTGTAGCGCGTACAGAGGGCGGGCAGTCCATCCTTCGCGGAGAGGATAAGCCGACGCTGAAAAGCCAAGTGCCTCGGCGAGAGGAGTGGGCTGCCGCTATATTCCTCTGGGGTAGTGCTACGTTGAGGAGAGATCTGCCAGCCCCGGCGGACTATGTGGAGGGCCGCAGGTCCAGCCATGCCAGGCAGACCTCTGAGGAGTCTGAGACCGACTGGGAAGTCCCTCACGCGAGAAATCGTCGCGCAAAGAGGGCAAGAGAGAGTGAGAAAGTTAAGAGGAATGTAGATGCAAAGGTTTCGCGAGTGAAAAGCCCGAGGGAAAGCGTGAGCCTCCTCAGCAGTGACAGCGAGTTCGAGCGTGTCTCAAGCCGCGCGTCCAGCAAGGCGAGCTCTGCACACTCTTGTCGTGATAACCGTGATAACACGGTTCGCATCACGAAAAGGCTTAAGGACTGGGACTTCAAGTTCACGGGGGAGGGCCGACATGAGGACGCGGAGGAGTTTATCGATCGGCTGAGCAATTGCTGACGGGAAGCTAAGGGAACTGACTCGGAATGGCTCAGTGTCCTGCCCTGTATTTTCAAGGGTGATGCTGGACGATGGTTCCAGGCCAAGCGAGACAGAATTCTAAGTTTATTTGCAAATTTGAGTACATTATGTCGCGCTTCCATCGGCCTCCATCGGATCAAAAGGTATTGCGCATAACGTACCGTAACATCCTCCCCGAATGCCACAAAGCTATCGGTGATAAGTTCATCGATAGCATGGAAGATTTGAAGCGTTATGGTCGTCACTGGGAGAAATGGCGGGAGCTCTATAGCCGCTACATTCCACCCCCGCCAGCTGGAAAATGCACGTTCCTGGTGCAGCATACAACGGTGGCATTGCTCGACCAAAGGTCGCAGCAATACTAGCGGCAGAGGAGGCGATAGAGGAGCTCGAGGGAGCTCCTAAAAAGGGGAAGAAGGCCAAAGCGAAGAAAACCGCGGCCTCGCTTTCTACCTCCGAGTCAGAGTAGGTGCGAGTATGAAGTCAAACACTGGCAGGGGCAACTCTCAAAGTAAGAGTGCCTCGCTAAGCCAGAATTCGGCACGTGGACAGAGGGGCGCAAGGTTTTGGCATGTCGGCAATGAAAGCAACAAATGTGAGGGAGGAAGAGTTTTTAGGAGCGTGTTTTACGTGCACAAAGTGGGGCAACGCGCTTCAGAATATCCCGAAATTGTCTGTTTCCGATGCAGACTGAAGGGACATACATGGAGAGAGTGCACTCAACGGGTGAGTGAGCAGGGAGCGACCGTCTGGTGTCAGGGTTGTGGACGCAAGGGTAGTACTGTGCTCTCATGCCCCGACTGCAGTAAAATTATTGCATGTTTGGAAAACTTGAGACTGGGGGCGACGAAATTAAATAGATCTGCACCACCGAGAAGCCAAGTGGTGTGTGAGAAGGAGAAAAAGGAGGTGACCTTCGCCAATCCTATAAATGAATTCAGCGATACTGCGACATGGGAGAGCGAAAAGGCCTCCCGGTTGGCTGAATTAAGGGAATTAGAGGAGAAGCTCACGAAACTGCTAGGTGATAAAAAAATTGTGACAGAAGCGAAGCTCGAACAGCTGATCGAGAGTATCGCTTGTCCATGCCGTCTTGGGCATCACCAGAGGGCAAGGAAAAGGAAGCTGCGGGAGAGGAGAGCGTAGCTTTCTACCTGGTAGACAACCCTACCCAGCTCGAGGCACCTGAGGGTATCGTGGGTTGCGAGTTGAGTGAAGTGGAGGCGTTAGCGGGAGTGAATACGGAGAAAAAAAATTTTCTGAGGATAAGTCTTGGTGAGCAGGTATAATCAAGCACTGCTTGATCCTTGGGCAACGCTCTCTTTGATTGGTCCAGTAATCACGGGGAGGTTTCGGGATCGATTAAGGAAGAGTAGCACCATGTTACGCACCGCCACGGGACATTTAAATATAATTCTTAGGGAATTAGAGTTAATGCTTGATGTTGGATGCGAAGCTCAAGCCATATCCCGATAATCCTGGGTATGGATTTCTGCAAAAAGTTCGATTGCGACGTGCGGCTGGGAAAAGCTTGTGGGGCACAGGCGAGGGATAGTTGCGACCATTTGTCGATTTAACTGGCAAAGAGGAAGCCTCGGTCTATGCTGAATGTCTAGGCCTAACAACGTTCACTGATGAGGAGCCTGAGCAAGTGGAGGAGGTAGTAGAGAGGCTGTTGAAGGACCAAGACTTCTTGTTGGGGATGACGCATCTCACCGAGCACCATATTGAGTTGGTTGATTTTACGCCAATTCAACATAAGCCAAGATGTGAGTCCCCAGCAAAGCAGAGAGCCGCAGTCGTGGAGATACAGCGCTTATTCAATGAGGAAATAATCGAGAGGTCAGCCAGTGACTATACGAGTACACCTGTTGAGATTCGTAAATCGTACGAACGTTCTGTGTCGAGTACATACAAAAAGGATGAACATCCGATTCCGAGTATGGACTCAATTACAGGCAGGCTGCGCAATGCTTGTTACCTCACAAAGGTTGATTGAAAACAAGCGTTTAGCCATATTCCGCTTTCGAAGGAGAGTCGAAAGTATACGGCGTTCTCTGATGACATTGGTTCTCTAATGACATTGGTTTCAGACCCGCTGTCTAGCATAAAATTGGCATTTGATTTTGTCACATTTAGATATAATTTTATGAATGGGATTGAATTGGCTGACCTCCCTTTTACAAGGGTCTAAGTTCGGATAACAGATTATCCCACTAGGCCGTATTCAATGAGAGCGCTTGATCTTTCTTGGAAGTCTCCTTGATCGCGCCCTCTGCAAGGAGACTCATAGAGTATTCCGCATTCTGTGCTTTCATCTTAATGGCAAATTCTCTTTTTTTACATTCGGCAATAACATGGCCCTTATTTTTGCAATAGTTACATACTACATCTGTTTTTTGTGTTGAATTAATTCGAAGTCGGCATGTTGTAGCGGTATAACCATTTCTCTCACAGATCTGGCAAGACAATCTACTTCTATTTTCAATTGGATCTTGTTGACTCGGATTCTGTCTACAATTATTAACTGTATGGCCTGGTTTTTTGCAAACGGTACAAACTGTAACACTATTCAATTTGCACTCCTTGCAGGTAGGTAGGTAGGTAGGTAGGTAGGAGTTAGTATATAGCAGTGTTTATGTATCGGTAATCTTTAATGATTCTGTTTTTGCTTGGAATTCTGAGTGAGACAGGGATAAGATTATGTGTAATTGTTTTATTAGTCAACCAATGACTTATAAGATTTAGAAATTGTTTGTTTATATATTGGCCGTGCTCAGTTTTATTGAAAAAATAAGCAGTATGCTAAATCATTGGGAATACTTTGATCTGGTTTACCCTAAATAAATTTTGGGTACGAAATAAATGTTGATGGACAAATACAAGATTCATAGAGTGATAGATATTCAAGGGTTTTACCGTTGAATTCTATATAATGAGTAGTACCGGAATAGTAGTTTGTGTGGTAATAATAAACCTTAGTGTCAGTGTTTTCAAGAGCTCGAGCTAAGTTATATGCTGCAATAAAATGCAAGTTATGAACTTATGCTTCAGCTAATTGATAAAGTGTCATATAAATTTTCAGATACAACGGATTTAGGAATGAGTTTTCATATTTAGTATTTTAATATTCAGATTGAGAGTTATTTGATGTATTAGAACTTTATAAATATGAAATATTTATAATTTTACATAGACACAGTGGAAATTGTATCAAGATTTAGTATTTAATGGAAACAGTGCAATAGTTTTCAGTGTATATTAATAAGTGACATAGGCGATACAGAGACTTGGATTTAGAATCGAATAACAGAGTCAGTGGGTTTGAAGTGAGTTTGATATGCGTATAAGATTTTGTAAGAGATTCTGTGATTCAGTGGGTTTGTGAAAAATTGTGTATAGTTTAAACTATATGATTCAGTGTATAACAGAGACAGTGGATATAAGATTTTGTTAAAAAGATTTTTGATTCTGAGTCAGGGGAATTAGTAAGGATTCAGTGGAATGGCAGATGTATGGAGGTGTAGAATGTATCGTGAAGAATGCTGCTGAGACAGTGCTGCGGAGGGTGCTGACGGGACAGTGCTGCGGAGGGCTGTGTGCGTGGCTTTTTGAAGGGTGGGCGATGCTAACATCATCTAGCTTGGGCCGTATCCATACTGGAGGGGAGTTATGCTATCTCTATCTCATACATAAGCTTTCCGTTTATTTAAAAACTTATTCCGTATTTTACAATTTTATATTTAATATTTACTCCTAAATGTGACGCACAAACAGTAGATGTCATCACTTATTACTATTTCTTATATTTTAGGGTTATAATTTACTTACATACGATTAAACATATGGAACTTATAAACTAATTATAATTATGAAATTACGTAATGTGTATGTTTTCACTCGTGTTACAAGAATGTGTATAAGCATACGAGCCCTTTACAATTTATTATAGGTTGATGTATTTCAGGTTATTTATTAATTAATCGATGGTTTTTAATAGATTTTGAATAATTTTCTTTGTTGCTTGAAACGGAGGTAAATTGTATACTAATTGGTTTAAATTTGGCTCATATATTTATACTTATTTCTTTGGTTTTAAGGTGAATTTTGTATGTGTGTGTGTGTGTATGTGTGACGCTGTGGTATATATGTCGGCGTGCTTTACCTCCTCCTAAACATTAAGCGTCTGCCCATGTGCTTATCTCAGGCGTGCATCCGTGAGAAAATGTACACGTGGTACAACACTCTCTTTTCTGGAAAATTCTATCTTTTGAATATTTGTTTTAAATAACACGTACACTGAGAATAATGTTTAGGGTGGGTTTTCCTTATAATATAATATATGTCTAGGCTTATTCTAATAAGTTATTATAAAAATATTATTCGTAGTTACGTAAACATTAACTAGTAAATGTTTAAAATTAACGCAAATGTGCGCGCGCATGCATAAACCTGATATTCTTGTGTTTGAATTCGATCTTTTATGGCTTTGATATGCAAATGAGAGGTTTTGTATGGATTTGTATATCTATATACATGGGCGTGCGCATGTATGAGAGAGTGTATAGGTGAGGTCGGCGTCAGTAGTGATTAACTGGGCGGCATGCGTCCAGAAACTCATTAAATCGGGCTCAAAGTTAGGCGGCATAGTATTGTGAAAGGGCAAAATTTTTTAAAAATACGCGGGATGTGACAAATGTTACTGTGAGAGGGAGAAAAAAATATCTTCGAAATTGCGTTGTTTAAAGTATACGCAAAAAAATGAGCCTGACTAAGACGATACTTGATTTATTGCATTTAACACGGCGCGAAATACAATTTTTGATAGGAGATTATTTAAATCAATTATTTTCTTGTTTTATAAGGTTATGGAGAATAGCAAAGTAATTAGTGTATTAGTTAATGACTTCCTGATAAACCAAAATTGATTTTACAATAATTAATAAATTATAACATCAAAACTTGAAAGTGAAATTCAAACAGAGCGCAACTGTGGAAAAAAAATAATAATAATAAGGTGGGGTAATTATTTGAACAATTAATATCTTTAGTTGATTTTTAATTTTTCAAATGCTTCTAATAATTCGTTTAATTTTTCAATGTCGAAGTTTACTTTTTGTTTAGTAACAACATTAATAACGTCCACGTTTACTAGCACGGATCGTCGCAAAACAGCTTGCAACATAAAAACTCGGTTTTCTAAATGTGATAATCTTTCTTCTAACGTGGAGGTGTGTGGCCACCATTCGTAATCAGCGTCTTCTAATTATCTAACACGGTATTGCACTATATTCAATTCGACTTGTGTAACTCTGCGAAATGGTGAGAGAATATGATCGGGAATCATGAGGCACTTTGAATGATTGAGTCTAATATTTCCTCCTCAAGTTGCTGGTCTAGTGGGCCACTGATCTCTTATAGGGATTTTAGATATGGCTGTAGATAACTGTTTACGTGAACAACACCTTCCTTAAAAGAAATTAATTATTAAAAGTATAATACCAATTGTTCGTTAACAAGTAATAACTATATGGTTTACTTAAATTACCTCAGTTGTTTAATCAACGAGAGCTCGACAGTGTTTGTTAATTTTCGGAAAATAAATTTCTTCCTTGGGATCCAAGAATGTGAGGGATAAAAAAAAACATAGCTGCGTTCTTATCACTTGGGGTCACTGTCCGTCGGTCACTAGAACTTTAGGAATACGCGTTTTTCTATTTTTTTGGGTTAATAATGAAAAGTTTCTACTGGTATTACTTTAATATTACCTAATTTAATACAACGAAAAGAAAACGCAAATAAAAAAACTTCATGCATAATCAAATTCGAGATTGGGTATGCTCAATAGTTAATTTTGATTTGCACGCCACGTCAAAGTACGAATATATTTATTGTATGTATTTAATTAATTAATAATAATTTCTAATATGTTGATTCAAACTACTCTATCGCGCACGTGACGTAAATTTCCCTTCGGCGAGCGCTTCTAGTATGCTAGCCTTTCTTGTTATCTGTATTCTGGAGCTCGCTATTGCTACACGAAGGCTCGACGATTTTTATCGGCCTATCGCTTAAATTCAATTTTCCGAACTCTGATTGAAAGTTTGTTTTTCTAAAACACTTATATTTTTACGCTTTTAATTTTAATCTAAATTTACTTATTTTTTTAAATTGAATCGAATCGAATCGAATCGGATTCCACCGCTGTCACCAGAAAATTAGGATCTATGACGTACCGACTAGTTAAAATACACTAACGCGTCGCGATCACAACTTCTAATATCACGTAGTGCCGAGCGGCTTGCACTTGTGACGTATTGTGGGTGGCTATTAGTAGGTAAGGAGGGCGGATTCGTTGTCGATCATCTATACAGGTATATGAGGAATTCCCATTAGTAGATAATGATTAAATGGCTTACCTTTAGAAATGTGAGTCCTTGTATACGTAATATTCGGTTATAATGGTTTGGTAGATCAGCGATAAATTAATTTTTGTAATATTTTGTATATTACTATTAAAATATTTATTGGTTTAAAACACTATAGAATACACTTTTAGAATTAGTAGGGCTACGATACTACAAGTAGCATTTAGTTTTATAATAATTATAATTATACGGGTGAACTAGTTACCGCGCTCTACAAGTAAATCTAGTACTGAATAACAAGAATTATACCAAGTGGTCCTAACAGACTGACTGCCCTCGCGCTAAGTACGCTCGCGTTGGCGATCGATCCCTTTTTATTCATCTGGTCTGTTCCATATTTGTAATATCAACCAATAAATTAGATAATCTTTTTAGCAGATTGAGGAATATACGTAAAGTCATGCGATGCCAAAAATATAAAATGGTGCAGAGTACCGAGAATGGACTCATGGGACGGCGTGTTGTCGAGAGGCCCTGGGCCATCGTAGCAGCTTATCTCATGAAGTTTCCGCCGAGTAACAATAGGTTTAAATATCTGGTCATGTTTCAAGATTTGTTTACGCGCTGGACAGAGGTAATGATTGTAACGCTACTTATGTAGGCCAAACTAAGAGAAGTTTGAAAAAAAGAATAGAGGAACATAAAAAAACTTCATTAGATAAAAAATTACCCATTCCTACACATATTAATGACTTTTCTCATAATTTTAATTTTGATAATGTAAAAATTTTAGATAAAGAACCAAATTATTTTGAAAGATTAATATCAGAAAGTATTTTTATCAATATTAATAAAAACAATATTAATAAACAAGAACATTTTAACACTATTAGCAAAAAATATAATAAATTAAATAGATACTTAAATAAATTAAATGCTACTACTATGTAATTCTTTTCTTTGTTTCAAATTTCTCTATACTATGTACGGCCCGCTTATGCATATGTGAGTAGAGCCACATATGTATGCGTAAATAAGTGAGGTCGGGTATCTGCGTGTAACTCCGCCGCGCACACTTTGTACATACTTATTGTCTCTTATGTGTTCTGCCACTGACTATGAATATATTTGACGAAAAAGACTGTTTGTCTCTCATGTGATATTGTTTTATTTAATTATTGGTGGTAAGACTATTCAGCGTATCGAGTATTGTATAACAACATAATTATGACATTTATATTTTGTTAAAATTTAACGGATACATGTATTATTTTGTATCATTATTTATTTATTTTTTTTATTTAATAAAGGCTAGACAAGGTCCTACCAGGGACGAAACGTTGCCACTTTTTTTGAACTATGAGTTGAGAAAAAATTAATTATTTTCTCCCCAACACCAGGGTTATCCTCTTATCTTTGTTTTAATAATTCATTGTAAAAAAACATGGAGAAGAATAATAATATTATTATAATTATCACTCTATGAATAATAATTATTTGTTCAAATATACGTATTGTAACGAGGCACAATTCGATGCACAGACACGACTACGGTGGAGCTCCTGCTCGGCACCCGCGTACACAACGCGAAGAAGCTGTGCTTCGCTTTGCGAGTTCGCTGGTTCGCACGTGTGGCTCTCAAAGCCACTGCTGTTCTAATTCCGCAGCATATCTCTGGTACTCATTGCCCACTCATCTTCGTGACAATAGATCGTTACCACTTCAATTTAAGCAGTCTCCTTCCTTCCCCTATTCCAGCTTCTACAATTGTAAAAGAAAGATATAGGTCTAATGTTCAATCGGTATTGGATACCGTTAAAAACATACCCGAACCCCTTGCCCCATTATCACTCACTTCAATGTCTCTCCTGCCGTATCAACTCCTTCATTAATATCCCCACCTCTATTTAACAATTAAATTCCTCCAATACTATCTGCTGCTCTTTCTAAAGAATCATCCACGACTATTTAGTTAAAAAAAGTAGAGTACAAGGCAGAAAGAAAATGTAGAAAGAAATTTAAAAGCGTGCCATATTTTTTAGTCAGTGATAGTGATAGTGATTAGTATATATATTAATTAACGTTATATTTTTTATATTTTCATAGTTTTTAATTATATGTTTTAATGTATAAGTAGTAGTACTGATTAGATATTAAGTTTGTTACATTATATTTTTATATTTCAGACAGTAGTAGTAATTAAGTATATATAGTTGTTTAACGTTGCATTATATATTTTTATAGTTAATTAAATGTGCGACGGGGGTCCCGTCGAGGCAGACCATAGATAACTACTTCCGTATTCGCCCACACTAGAGCACCCGTAAACGTGGATTATTGCTCATTATTACGAATAAATTGTAGGGGATAGTGGACGAAGATGGGAGCAGAAGATTGGCCAATCACCCAAGGCCTGTCGACCACGACTAGCAGACGACTCAGGAGAGTCGCCTGCTTGACTAAATCACACCCCAGTCGAGAGAGAGGCACTCGCATGACCAGCGCAGCAGAAGATATCAGCAGCGCCGGCCCACGTGGCGAAACTCACGGCGAGAGAAGAAACAGCGAGCGCGGCTGAGTGAGAGAGCCTCGCCATGCGGATTGTACCGTACACACGAGAACGACTGTGTGTGAGTGTCTGTGTCTCGCGTTAGATAAATTGTACGAAGAAAAAGGAGAGATGAATAAGTAGCAAGGGCCGGCCGTAGGCCTAAGCCCCGTTCACACCCTATTTTGTGAGGTCGCCTGCGAAGCGATCAGCCAATAAATTATGTAACCGAATATAGGCGAAGAGTTACTCATTTTGAATGTCGCGCGATATGTTAATGTATGTGTGACTGCGCGCGCAATAAGAATTAGAATCAGATTGCTGACGAGCGCAGGACCTCGCGGTAGAGTCGCGGACGAGGCCTCGGCCACTTTTGTTCCGGACGCAGTAGCAGATAGCAGCATATTCCCTCCGAGAAAAAGAGTAACATCACGATTGAGTTTTTCGCGAGCATGTATTCTAGAGAACGAGACAACGCTGGACGTGAGGAAGTTCATCAATCCGTTTGAGTAAAAGTAAATGTATTGTTACTTTTAAGACAGGCGCGATTGTCGCGTGTTTTCGGACGGGGCTAGGTGTCGTGAGAGAAAACGCGAGTGATTTTCGTGCGTTGCGACCGAGAAGGTATTGAATCGTGCGTGTGAATATACCAGCGGACGCGAGCCGTTTGTGGCCGAAACGTAACCGACGAATGTATCTAGTTTCTTTTAAAATATATATATATATATTGAGTATATTATGAATGACTTGTTGAATTTCATTCGACTGATCACCCTCTGGGTGTAATGTCTCTTAAAAGATGGCGCCATACAGATTCAGCAGGGCGACTTGTTTAAAATTTTGTGGCCGAGAAATCCACCACATTACAAATGTTTTAGTGTAAATAGTAGACTGATTAGATATTAAGTTTTTTAGATTATATTTTCATATTTCTATAGTTTTAAATAACATTTTATTTTAAAAACGTGCCATATATTTAAGACAGTAATTGTGATTAAGTACATATATACTTAACGCTATATTTTATACTTTTATAGTTTTTAATTATATATTTTATTGTAAATAGAGTCAAAGATTAGATATTAAATTTTAGAATTATATTTTTATAATTTATAATTATACGTTTTTAATAATATAAGTATTATAAAGTATTTTTTCCAATTTTATATGGAGTTTTATAAAGAATCACCTTTTTCCGATTTTAATTGCAACTCTCAAGGCGCAAATAATTTAAATATAGATAACTTTATATTCATACATATAATTAGAATAAGTTGTATTATTATAATGTTTGGATAAAAGGTAATTTAATAATAATCAAAATAATAATACATTAATTAATATAGATAAATTTTATTTCACTTTAATTCAATTCGTTATTAAGTTGCTTTATCAACTAATCTCGAACTTACTACTGATACGATTGTGACAAATCGCTGGGAAAGTCAATGCGATCTATGTTTAAAACAATTACGTAAGAGGGAGGGAAGGAGGGAGGGAGAGAGGGGGAGAGGGAGAGAGGGAAAGAGCGAGAGAGAGAGAGTTTAACTATTTAATAAAGTTATTGTTTGAAGGAGGATGTCTCTGGTAACATAACATGGTAGCAGAGCGTGGTTTTGGTCTTTATCTGTGCTCTACGTCGACCCTCGGCGGGCGTGGGGACAGCTAAAACGCAGGTAAGCGCAAGGAAAAGAAGAGTTTAAGGACAAAGGAAGCACATGGTAGATAAAGTTAAAGAAGAAGAAAAGGCACTGAAGAGAGAAGTGACCAGTAGTGAATGTGACGATGAAGTTCTTGATACAGAAGAAAAAGAAACCGAACAAGAACACAACATGCCGAAATAAGTTAAAGTTGATGACATTGTGTTACCTATTTTTGATGATGAAAGTTACTCAATCTGGAAGATAAGATTGATGACTTTGCCAAAATACAAGGAGTGCAAAGAGCAAGCCGTAAGAGATAAAACAGACAATCATAAAAATAAACAAGAGTGGAACAAAAAAGATTCGAAAGCGAGAAATATAATTTTGAGTGTAGTTACAGATAGATAATTAAAGTTTATTGGTGAGTGAGAAACGGCACATGGTATGATATTGAAATTAGATAGAATCCATTCGACGAAATCCGCAGCCATGCAGCTTCTATGCAGAAATAAACTCGAAGATGTGAAGTTAAAAATTAAAATCGAGTAGTCGATTTCTTTGCTGATTTTGAAAAAGCTATTAATAAAATTAAAGCTGCCGGTGGAAAAATAGAAGAAGCTGAGAAGGTGAGGTATCTAATTAAAAGGCTGCCGTCCAATTACAGTTTTATTGGTGATTTTATCGACGTAGTTCCGAAAAAACAGAGAACAGTAGATTATGTTAAATCAAAGATAAAAGAAAAAAGTTTAAGCAAATCAGAAAGTAAAATGAAAAGACATAGTGAAAGTGAAAATTCTCGGTCGAAAGCCTTTGTGTTTGAGAAAGGAAGAAAAATGGAAAATCAAAAGACGTGTTATCTATGTGGTGGTATAAGGCACATACAACATGATTGCCCAACGAAAAACAATTCCGGGAATCGTGCGCCACAGCGAGAAGGCGGCCGGGAGAGTCGCGCGCCACAAAGAGGAATGGGAAACAACAGAGGCTACTCACAACAGCGAGGCGGCGCATGCATGCGGTGGCTGCGGGAGCAGCCAGCATCATGGAAATTTTAACCAGCGCAGCGGCAGCGGCTACGAACAGCGCGACACAAGAGACAATGACGGCAGCCATGGTCAACAGACGAACAACGACAGTATGACATTCAGTGCGTCAATGCAGGTTAATTAATGAACATTATTTTAGAAGATTTTATTGTACTAAAAGAACCAATTAATGTTAAAGTAGGTGATGGTAGATTATTTAAAGCAACCAAAGTAGGATATGTAAATAGTAAATTTGAAGTTTTTGATAATGTAATTAATAATAAAATGGAAAATATTTTTTATGTGAAAGATATGGATAGGAATTTAATTAGTTTCACAAGAGTAACTGACAATCATACAGTAGTAGCAATTGGAGAAAATGTTAAAATTTATAAAAAAAATAAATTGGTTGCAATTGCATGAATGAAAGACAGGATTTATAAAATGACAAGATATATAGAAACAAATATTGAGTGAACGTAGTAAGCAAAGATAATAAAATGACATCGAAAATGGCATAAGACGTTAGGTCATGTGAACTTTAATTGTTTAAATACTATGTGTAAAAATTATTCATTAGAAGGTTTGCCTAGTGAGATAGAGTCTGACTATTTTAAATGTGCTACGTGTATAGAAAATAAAATGCACAATATTTCATTTGATAATAATAGGAAAAGGGCCAGAGACATTTTAGAAATAGTACACACAGATTTGAATGGGCCACATTCAGAGGGTTATAAAGGGGAAAAATATTTCCTTATTTTTATTGACGATTACAGTAAGCTAAAATCTATCTTATTAAGACCAAAGATGAAGTATATAATAAGTTTGTTGGTTATATAAATTTAGCTGAAAACAAAATGGGAAAGAAAATTAAGAAACTGAGATGTGTGAAAATTACATGAATTCAATGGAACTGCGGAAAGGTATAATAGGGCAATTCTATATAGTGCAAGGTGTTTATTAGCAGAGGCTAAATTAGACGGAAAGTATTGGCCAGTAGTAATTTGTGCAGCAGCATATTTAAATAATAGAACGATTACAAACACGATAGAAATAAATAAATCTCCTTATGAGATATATTTAAAGAAAAAGCCAGACGCAAAAGATTTAAAACTTTATGGTAGCAAAGTATTTGTTCGAGTGCCAGAAACCAAAAGAAATCCTAAATGGGATAGGAAAGCAAACTTAGGGATTTTAGTAAGTTATGATGTAACAGGGTACAGAGTTTTGATTGGAACTAGAGTTAAAGTAGAAAGGCACGTTGATGTAGTTGAGGAAGATGTTAAATGCGTAGATTTAAATGAGGAATTCGTTAGTGAGAATTCAAATGGGAATTTTGAAAAGGATAATGAATATTTACTTCCGCCTACTTCTACCCTCAGGGAAAGTAAGGGAAGGAAAACTGATGATAAAGAAAATGAACCGGAATTAAAGAAGACTGAAGAAAATATCAAAAGGCCTGTTAATGAAAAATAATCCGTGACAATTAGTTGAAAAGCCAAAGAATTAAAAGGTATTAGATTTGAAATGGATTT
This sequence comes from Muscidifurax raptorellus, assembly GCA_020010945.3. Lineage (NCBI taxonomy): Eukaryota > Metazoa > Arthropoda > Insecta > Hymenoptera > Pteromalidae > Muscidifurax > Muscidifurax raptorellus. The sequence continues at coordinate 31,170,427 of CM052080.1, read as the reverse complement.
ATACTGAGAAAAGCGAAAATATTTATAAAGCAAGAATAGTTGTAAGAGGATTCCAACCGACAGATGTATTGGATGATATTTATTCTTCAGTTGCTAAGACTCAAACGTTAAAAGTATTATTGTCATACTGTTGCCAAAATGGTTTATTAATAGAACATATCGATGTAGAGACATCGTTTTTGAATGGTAGTGTTAAGTCGAAAGTTTTTGTAAAGCAACCTGAAGGGTATGACGATGGTACTGATAGAGTATGCTTGTTAATAAGCGTTGTATGGATTGCGTGAGAGTCCACGGGCGTGGTATGAGTGTTTCGATGACTATTTATATGAATTAGGTTTTGAAAGAAACGAACATGACTATTGCTTATAAATGTAAAATTAGAAAAACCTGTAAATGTATACCAGGATAATTGTGGCGCTGTAGGCATAGCGAAATATGGTAATTTCACTAAAAGATCAAAGTACATTGAAGTACATTATAATTTTGTAAACGAGAATTATGAGAAAGGCTTGATAGATATTTTAAAAAGTCAGTTCATAGAAAAATGTGGCTGATATATTAACAATGGCTCTAGGACGTCTGAGGTTCGAAAAATTTTGAGAATTGTTGAATTTGATTTAAAGAAATATTATATTGCGTATGTACAACATAAATGTAAGGAGGCGTGTTGGAAAATGAGGTACATTTATGTTGGTATGTAAGAGTGAGAGAGGGCATGTGCAAACAGCGCCACCACACGCATGTTGATGCAACCATATGAAGAGAGCTTTTAAGGGGACAAACCACCTTTAAATCTTCAAAAAATCGAATTTTTTCTTATTTTTATAGAAAATTTTACATAGAACACGATTCTGGAATCAAATTTTTCAAAAAAAAATTTTTTGGTTAAGTTTTAAGCAAAATTTGTATACCACCTTTTTACTGAATTTCAATCAAATTTGTTGTTTTCCTATTTTATATTTCTGTTATATTTTTTCTTTTTTAAGACCTAATGTGAAATCAATTTTTTTAAATAATATAAACTGAAGCCATTTTTACCAATATATAGATATATGCTATTGTTTATAATGATTTATAATACAGTTGTTTATATATAATTTTATTCGATTTTAAAACATATTATGAATGTTCAAATACTGACAATTTTATGTAAACGTGTTATGACGGTCATAATACATTTGAATAGAATAGGATTTGACTCGAAAGTTGACGCTCGACGCGCCATCACTTTATCCGCCGATATTGGAATTCGCATGCAGGTCAGATCGAACGAGTTTTCGAACTACCTTCACGTAGCTCAAATTCGACTATATTCACACAGCTTATTTCGTTTTTAAAATTCATTCGTGTGTTTTCTTTTTTTTTCTTGATAAATTGTGTGTGTATGTGTGTGTAGTGCAGCAAAATTTTGTGCAAAATGTCTTCGAGGGATAAGAAGGTAAGACTTCAAAGTACTCATCCTGACAGTAAGTATTCTTGCGGGAGACCTAAGAAGAGGCCAAGAGAAATGTTGACGAAGAAGGAAAATCAGTCAAAAAGACCAAGGCCCTCTACCAGTGCAAAAAAACTTAAAAGTGCAACAGTGGTCAAAGACTCTATTAGTGACACAAGAAATAGAATTATTGACATCAGCCATTCTATTTCCTGCACTTCAGGACATTTTAGTATGCAATAAGTGCAATGGCAAAGTGACATTTAGTAAGTCTGGTGTACAAGGCTTCGGGTTCAAAGTTGATATTGTGTGTGTAAAGTGTAAGCAGATTGCTTCAATCAATTCAAGTGAAAAAGTTGGACCAAGAGGGAATGCGTAGGTAGTAAACCGAAGATCTGTTCTTGCTGCTCGTGTACTTGGCCATAGGCACGCTCGACTTTAAATTTTTTCTGGCATCGTGGAGGAAGAAAGGTTTTACATCGCTACAAGAACTTGCTAGCCCCATAGGAAATAGGACTGGCAAGGTTATGGATGTTGCAATAAAAATAGTTATTGCAAACAGTGTTCTAAGTGGGAAGGCAAGAAGGAATCGGAAGAATATCTGGAGTGTAATTAAGAAGTCTCATAGAGGCCCGTATTATCAGAAGAAGAATACGAGAAGGAATCCCAGAGGAGTCATACGCAGCTGGAGCATAATAAAGTATTTATTTTAAATGTATTTATTATAAATGTATATTTTACCCAAGTATTATATTTTTATTACCACTAACTTATATTTATTATTTAATTTCTGTAAGAGGGTCTTTACTAATAAAATTAGCTTTACTACCCGTTTATTTAATAAAATAAATAAATAAATATAATTTAGTTCCAACGAAAATGTGAATTTTTTATTTTATTCTTTGTAGAGCTGGCATGGGCCGCCTCTGTCAACAGTGTCAGGTGAGCTTATGGATGTGTAGCAGTCTCAATGAATGACTACAATGCTGTGTCTATGTGACAAAAAAAGATAAGTATTATTAACTGAATTAAGTGTGATAAGAACAGTGTACTTAAATTTCTAATTTTTGTGTTTTTTGGATTTCAGCTCATGCAACAACAAAAGAGCGGTTTAACCCAAGACAACCGTGGAATATTGGTGCCAACTGGAGGATACGCTTGTTTAATGCATTGGAAAGAGGAGATAAGATCCTGAACATATTAGATAAGTATTAATTATAGCTAACAAAATTAGAATCTTAATTGTTAAATATCTCATAATATTGTTTTTCTGAATTTTAGCTCACTGCCCGTAGGATTCCAAGGGAACGCATGGTTGGATTGGGCTTAAATTTTGTGAAGATACTTCTTAGAGGAGTACTTTCAGTATGAACGGAGGGATTTTGAATTATACGAGTAGAATTTATTGAACGCCAATAAAAGTTATACAATTATTGCAAAATAGGTGAAATATTGCAATTATTTAAACAAAAATATACTTCTCCTAGCTCAAATAAAAATCCCTCCGTTCATACTGGAAGTATACGTATAAAGAGTATTTCCACAAAATTTAAGCCCAATCCAACCATGCGTACACTTTGAATCTTACGGACTGAAAAAAGTCATCGAAACTAGTCTGCTTTGCCAGGGAGGCATATCAAATTCAAATACATTAAAAATTTAGATATTTAATGTTTATTGTAAGTACTTTTATATGAAAAGACTCTTTTTCAATCATATTTTAAAATTAAAATCTAATGTTGAATTTTTTTTTCAAATTTTAAAGGTGGTTTGTCCCCTTAATAAAGTTATTGTTAGAATGAAGCCGGTGTGTTTGTTTATTGATGCCACCTCGCCACTTCGATTCACGGAGGATGTCTCTGGTAACATAACAATGAAAGATTATGTAGAGTTTAAAAGCTATGGTTTTAAAGAAAAAGTGCCATTTATGATTTATGAATTATGATTTATGAGAGGAGAATGTGGGCAATTGCGTCGAATCAGAGTGAAAATTCGAAAAAGTTGTTTGATTCGAGAAAAGAACACATCGGTATGGAGCGGTGTGAACCAGCAGAGAAGGTACTACGATTTAGCTTGGAAGTGCAATCAGCTGATTTTCCTCCTGCTACTGAGACGAAGACGGGGCAGCCAGCGCACGAGGAGAACGTGTAAGCTGATGTACTCCCGAGAACCAAAGATCCACTGTAAGTGCGGCAACGGTTAAAGCAACGTGGTCTTTAGCATCTTGATTCGAATAGCGCGTTCGCGGATTCGGTGCCACGGATAGATGGCTACTCTGCGTGATCAAAAGACGAGTATTCACATATGGTATTAGAGACGGCCCGATTCGGCCACGGTAAAAAAGACTCGAGGGACAACGAGAAAAAATATTTGAAAATGTGGGGAGGAGAGAGGAGAATTTAAAACCAAATGAGAGTATCGCGAACGACGTGGAGGCTGAGAGTAATATAGAAGAAGGAGACTTTATCTCTAGCATTGTTAAACCCCAGCGCTACTTTATCAATGATCTCGCCGCGTATAGCTGAGCGATATTTTTGGAAAAACTGCCCTTTCGCGATGAATTACTTTTTGAAATAAAAGGGTGAACACAATTATGAATAAATATTTTATTAATAATTTATGTAAACCACATGATGTTGGTGGATATAATTAACGAGCACAGAGCATGTGCGTACGACGTACGTCGCTTCGTGAGGTATGAGGAAGACTGGCTTACAATGAAAATTAGTGCGGAGACACACGCTCTCAATGTCTTTCTCACACAAAAACAAAAATGTCTCTTTCAAGGTATCTGCGAATACATACGTAGGTCTGTACAGGTTCGCTTAATACCGCGATCGTGTATTAGAGCGGCTGAATGCTTTTACATCAATAGATATCAAGCGAGGCTGGAGCCTATCAACATGTGCGTGCGTACGGCAACCGCAAAAATAAGTAAAGTACAGGGAGTCATGCGTGCGGGACTGAAGAGATAGATACCAATGCGAGAGACATAGATTTTAACGTGGTGCCTGATCTAGATCACGACGCGATTCTCAGAATGGATTTTCGAGAGGAATTCGATGTTGATACGAGACACGGAAGAAGCTGTGGCGTGTGTGTGAGGGACCAAGAATAAGAATATGGTTATTTTCGTCGGGAATTTCGGAGGTTGACGATGAGTAGATAGAACGAGTTCAAAGGGTAGTGGATAGAATGCTTGCCGAACAGCTCGATGGTCCGGGATTAACCTGGATGTCCGACCAACATATTTTCGTAACGGATCCGGCCCCGGTAAGACATTTGTGGCGTCAACGATGGCCCAACGTCATGGAATGGCTTATCAAGAAGATTAAACGATTGTATGGCGAGGACATTATTGAGAGGTCCGCGAGCGATTATTTGAGAACACCAGTGCGGGCTTTTAAGGACGACGAGATGTTTCGGTTTTGCGCAGATTATAGAGACCTCAATAAGAAAACGAGGAAAGATGCGTACCCCATGAAAAACATGGACTCGATTTTGGATGCTCGGGGCTTTGGCAATTTAAAAGAATACCCTTCGGTCTTTCCAATGCGCCATTGTCTCTGCAACGTTTGCACGACTTCTTATTCGGGCCCGAATTGGAGCCGTTAGTGTTTAGCTACTTTGCTGATCTCATAATCGCAACGGAAACGTTTAAGGAACATTTAGAGTATACAGAGCGCTTGTTGAGGAAGTTGAACGAACCTGGGTTGGTTGTAAATAAAAAGAAGTGTTTGTTTTGCATAGATAAAATTCAATATCTAGGATTCGTACTAGATACGGACGGACTAAATCCGGACCCGGGGAAAGTAGAACCAGTACTTAATTTTCCGACGCCGCGAAATATGAGGCAGTTGCGTCAGTTTCTGGAGATGGTTGGGTGGTATTTGAAATTCATTGAAGGAGACTCTGAGGTCAAGATACTGTCGATGAAGTTATTGAGAAAGGGATGGCAGTGGCAAGAAGAGCAGCAGGAGGCGTTCGAGGCTTTTGAGCGCGCGCTGACCGAGGCGCCGGTACTCGCACGCCCGAATTTTAGCAAACCTTACAGTGCGACGCCAGTTCAAGCTCGATTGCAGCCTTTTAACACAGCAAGGAGAGGACGGCAAGCATCCGATCCTATACGCTAGTCGTCTCTTAAATCCGGCCGAGAAAAATTATACGGGGACGGAAAAGAAGGCCCTAGGGGTAAGCTAGAGCGCTATAAATTTCGCGTGATTTCCCACCAGGCAGTCGAGTTACAGCAGTGGGAATTTGAAATCGTGTATCGAAACGGAGCGCTTAATCAATTTCCTGACGCACTTCGCCTGCTTATAAGTCAGAAGAGATACTTGCGAGTTTTGGAGAAATCAATCAGGAATATTTAAAATTATTAGGAGAAGTCGAGAAGTTTCCGAGAAAGTACGTAAATTGGCGAGTTGAGGATAGGAGGTTGTATAGATTCCGAAATGAGCCGATGCTGGACCCAATCGTTGATCGAGATGAATGTTGACGATTGGTCTTTCCTGTGGAGCATCGCGAAAGGGTTTTAGAAGAAGCATATTGTACACCTTCCACAAGGCACTTAGGAGTTGAGAAGACTTATGATAGAGTAACTCGTGAGTATTATTGAAAGGGACTTTATGATCTATAACTTTGTGAGGAATTGCCAAACGTGTAAGAGGTATAAGGTGTCGCAGACAGAGCAACAGGGATTATTAAGAAAGAGAATCGTGGAGGGGCCGTCGGTGGTTGTAGCGGCTGACCAGATAGAATTTCCTCCGAGTAAAGTGCAAAATGAATACTTGATTGTTTTTTCAAGATTTATTTACGCGCTGGGTGGAAGTTAAACCAATTGGAAAAGCGGACGGAAAATCAGTAGCGCAAGCGTTCGAGGAGTTAATATTGTTTAGATGGGAGACGCCCGAGTATTTCTTGTCGGATAACGGGAAGGAGTTTGATAATAGATATTCTATAATAAATATCTCGATATAATCATCGAGATAATAGATATCTCGAGGGTTTGTTGAAGGAGTACCGAATCAAACACCTGACTACCCCGCTGTATCATCCGCAAGCTAAGCCGTAGAGGGAAGTAACCGTACGTTAAAAACGATGATAGCTAGCTTCGTTAAAGAGCATCACCGTAATTGGGACGTGCATATGTACGAGTTTCGACACGAGGTCAACATGGCAGTGTAGTCGTCTCTCAAGATCTCACCCGCGTTCTTGAATAATGGGAGACACCCAAAGCCGGTGGCTAGTTTGCGTAGGAAGATCGAAGAGGGTCCGGGGTGAGTAGGATAGAAACGAAAGATTGGGAGGATAGAATGAAGCGTCTCGATGCGTTGAGAGATCTGGTCTCGAAACACATAGGTGATGCACACGAAAAACAAGCGAAGGAGTATACAATACGAAGGACCGTACGTGATAGAGAAAGTTTTGGGGCCGACAGTGTATCGACTGAGCCCGGGACCAGATCAGGGTGCGAGTAGGAGGGTAGCGAAGGCAGACGTTTCAAAGTTACGACGTTGAATACCTCGACGGAACTCCAAGAAATCGCGACCCATGCCTAATTTTCTTTTTAGTTTGCAGATCATCTCGATGGCATAGAAGTTCAGCTTGTGTGGCCAGTCCGAGGCCAAGGAAGACGAGATGAAGGAACGACTGCTCAAAGGCGTCGAGGAGGCTGCCGAAGAGGGAGGGAGGGAGAAAGGGAAGGAGAGAGAGAGTGGAGTCAATTTACTTCAAATTTTAATGGAGCTTAACACATAACCCATCAACATATTTTTTTTCGTGACGTATGATGTTTAGATTCAGAGATATGAATTTTAAAAAAAAACACCTTTTTCATTTTATCCGCGAACGGAGCGATCAATCCCGAGGACCAAACGGGGAAAAATAGGTCATTTTATTATCTTTTAAATGCATTTTAGCTGAATTGTTTGTAACAATGAAATGATTGTAAAAAAGGAAAATAATGTGTTTCGAAAATCGAAAAATGGCCATAAAAAAGTAATTGAAAAAATTAAAATATAAATGTTTTTCCCGAATTTAGAATCTAAAAGCAGATATGCATGTCAAATTTGATTGATATTGACTGAGTAGTTTCAGAAATATCACGATACACAAACACACACACACATCCATACGGATATTTCCTAAAAACACGTAAGTCGAACATCTAACATCTAAAAACATGTTTCTATGAAGTTTTAGCGAAACTGAAAATTTTACTATTACAAAGCTTCCTCTAGGAGGAAGCAAAAAATTTATCAAACATATCTATATTGGGTTCTGTCACGGGGTCGTGGTTAATGTATATATAGTAATGCAGGTTTGACGGACAGTCAACCACGATAAATTTTCAGCCAATCGCGTTAAAAAATTTGAAATTGAAATGCAGGCTCCCAGCGTGAGATGTACGATTGGTAAACTAGATTGCTGCATTAGTAAAAAAAAATATTATTTATACATTGAATCCAAGCGCATGCTGCCCACATAAAGCGGACGGACTAAAAATAGCCTAAAAATTCTGACTATGCTTTTTTAGTTTTAAATATAATTTAAATGTATACCATTTTATAAGTTTGATCAAACCACTTTTATCATGAAAATTTGTTTGATGACTTAAATGCGCTGTTGATACGCACCGTTGCAACATTTTGCAGACTGACATTATAAACATAGATTTTTCAGATTTTATAAATCAGTTATTACACATATATTTTTTTACACGTTTGGAACTTCCCCAGCGACACCTGTTCACGGAACTAGTTGACTGACAGTAGACGACTGATATACATTCATTGCATGACCTAATGATAAAATATCGACCTTTGTAAAACTAGTTGGAATGATTCTTGGTATCTATCAGCCTGCGATTACGGAATGGATAATCAGTCACGAGAGAGGGTGCAATAGTTAATCGCCAATAGGGAAGTCATGTTTCATGTGATGTGCCTAATCTTCTAGTCGTAATAGGTCAGTTCCATATTACCAAAGAAAATAAAATAATAATACAAATAGGCAATTACCTCTTGATCTTAATGGTACACTGGACATCACGACGGTAGCTGGAATATGTTTGCACTTGTGATATTGCCTTTCTAATGTATTTAATACAATTTTAATAAGTCCTTGGAGGGTATTAAACCATTGCTGTTGTCTATACTCATACTGTAAGAAAGTAGCTGTTTGAGTATAATTTAAAAAAAATTTTAATTATATAATATAAATTATACATATTTAAATATTTACTTTATACAATATAACAAGTAAAGCCATTAGCCATGATCGCCTGCAGCAGCTTTCAAGATACCATAAACTGTAGGTAGGTGAAAAAGTATCCACGACAACGGATTTTTGTGGGGGGCATGCACAGTTTTGTAAAATAGTTAAAATTGGCTGTATCATAAACATTCCCATATCATGATTCTGATCCAATAATTGAGGCAAATTTGTAATGAATACACTAAATGCAGCTGAATATCTGTAATGAGAAAAGAAATTATTGTAGTACAAAATTCAAAGTTTATCTAAGTTAATATTAGATACGTTCTCTATTAAAAATACAAATCGATTGAAAATTAACGCTATCAATAATTTTGATTTATTAGCATGTTACAGACGCCCGTGTTGTAGGTATCTATTGCAAAAACTGAAAAAATGCGGAACTTATATTTTATTTATTACATTTTATGATTGTAAATAATAATTCTATTGTATGGTTGAGTTTTTCTCAGCATTCTCTGGCATGATTTGGCAGTTTCCGCTTGCACTTAACTTTTCAAGAACGTATGGATGTTATATCTCAGTCCTTCTGAATTTGCAAACAAATTAAATAGCCATATAACCAATTTAATCAAATACAATCCAAAAGACAAACGAATATTATAATTTTCATAAAAAAACTTTCAGCACTTATAATATATTTCCATGATTATTTATTGAGAACATAAATAAAGAAACTTAGATAGTTTCTTCAGCTGAGAATAAGAGATTCTAAAAGTTTGCTTTATAAACAAGTATTATTTTATAGTATTAATAGTAATTATTTATATATATATATATATTTATATATGTTAAGAGTAATTATTTTTAAATCGCAAGTGTTTTTATTGTATTTCAAAAACTCAACATGGCAGGTAATATCCCCTACAAACATTTCTTGCAAAGTTTATGCTTAAGATTTCTTAGAGCCTGAAAAATAGTAAAAAACAACAAAGCGCCTCGCTTCCTAAAACACAAGCGTAAGCATTTCCTTTGCTCTGTACTATATGGTGATATGGAACACAAATAAGATGCTAACACCTGACTTGATATCTGCTTAATCGATCAACAGGATCGCCTGCTATTGCACTAAAAGAATGACATACTCTGCACAAATGGACTTGGCCTAATTATGGCTACTCTCGATGTACATATTCCATGTTACGTACAATATAAGACAAACCTGACTAGCGCTATCAATCAAAGGTCCCCTTCTTCTCTGAGACTTCAGTAAGGCGCTTGATACTGTGTTTTACGTCAGCCTCCTCAAAAAGCTTTTATTGGGATTTTCTAAACAGGTAATCCGGTGGCTCTCCTTCTACCTCACGGGTAGAGAAGAGGCAGTTGTTGCGTACAACAATCAGCACTCAACTTTTTGTCCACTTAATATCGGAGTACATCAAGGCTCTGTACTGGGATCTTCTATTTGCCCTATATATCAAGGATATAAGTTTCTGCCTTGACTCTGACGTCTCGCACCTGATATACATAGATGATTTTCATAAGATTGCTCACTTATTTTAAATTTTAAAATACGATACATGGCCCCAGGGGCGCATACGTATCTTGTCGAAACATGTTGTGTTATTTCGTCATAATTATACGTACTTTCATTTTCGTTTACGATATTTTGATCGTTATTTTTATGTTCGGTTGTAAATTTTACTAAAGCAGTATCAGGACTTTTGTAAAAATATTTAAATAAATATTTTATAGTTTTTATTATACTAAATATTTCAACATTTATATGACACTCCAATAATAGTAACAAATATGGTTTATATGGTGCAACAAAACCATTATGAGCAACCCTACTTTTTGAATAAATAATACTTTTGCCATTATTTCTTCGACGATAAGATGGATATCCATCAGTTTTGTATTATGTTTCATTGATAAATGGTTTAGGAATTTTGGTTCTGTAAACCCCATGGACCATGAATCATATTTTTTACAATATTATATAGTCTAGAATATCTATTTTCTTCTGGAATTTCAGCACTTATAATGTTAACAATTTAATCTGTATTTCCGAATTTATAATCTGGATATAACCATATTAACATATCAATATGTGGTAAACGACGTATACAAAACCCTTGACCTTACCAAAAACATTTATTTTTGTAAGTTTATTTTTTCACTTTTTATTTTTTCATGAAAGACTCGTGAAATTAAATCTGGGCTATCTAGAGTAATTTCATGAAGTAATAAAGTTTCTTGAATTTCTTTCCAATTTGGATTACAGGTCATTGTTAAAATCCAATTAATCCTTTATACATCTCCGTGCGTAATTGTGCTTGATGACTACATATATAATATAATCAAGAAGCTTCAATTCTTGTCCAAACATCAACAATGAATTGTTGTCATAAATTTTTTTAATTTAAACACGGATTAAATTCATCACGAATACTCAATTTATATGAATAATACTGTAATGTAGATATATTGATATTTCTACTATCTTCTTTCGAATCTTTCATTTTAGGTATCCATCCTGATTCACTAAAAGTAAACACTAAAGGATACATCATTGGGTCAAGATGGTTACTAAGAATATTTATCCTTTGTGGTTTATCAGATTTTAGGTATATATATAAATCTCCCGATCTACGGGTGGTTCGCAGTCATTACCTACATATACGACACCGACTTCATTACATGTTGCAAAATATGATTTATTCTTAGCACAATTATCTCGCGTTAATAACATGATTATTTCTCGAGGTCTAGCATTATTTGTTTGTTTTTGCATTTTCTTCATTTTCTACTCTATACATCATTTTGTAAGCTTCAGTATAAGGACTATTATTGGATATAAATGTTACTAAATATTCTATTAATTTTGAATCAATTTTATCAGATTTACAATCATTTAACCAATGTTTATTTGCAATTTTGTTGTCTATAATATATAATTGACCATATTTTGGATTATCATTATCATTAGTGTAACGTCCCATGTTCATAAAAGATAATTATATGTATGGATATACTGTATACAGAATGATGTATGACGGCGTGTATGTGTACAGGCGCAGGTATACGACGATAATCACAATGTAAGCATTTCCGCAACCGCGTTTACGACATCAAATGCGTCCCACTAATTAAACCAACTGACCCCCGAGTCAGCAATCCCAAAACCTACTTATTCTGCACCATCACCAACCTATATTGTAAGACACTTTCGGTGGCGATCGGTGATTGGTTATTACCCTAATGTTGAGTTCATCCGCCAAGCCTTATAAGCCCCGCACTCAGTCCTCATATTGCCTTTAGCCTTTAGTGAAGTCTCTTTTTACAAGGACAACGAGTATGTACCGCTGGACCTGGTGTGTGAATACGAGTGCCGTTTAGTCCCTTCGCGTCGTCTATTGGGTGCTTAGAAACCACTCAAACTCCGTGGAAGCTAACCGGTGGAATTCTTCATACTCTGGACGTGAGTTGGTACAGTACGAGGCTTAAGGACCGTCAACATATCTGGCGTTAGCTTCGGCAGCTTAGTTAAGGAACTTACTCTCAACACGCCACGGAACCATCCGTGTAGGATAATACTAAACACCGCCCAGTCATCGACCGTGCAATCTACTAGTAGTGTCCGAACGGGATTGTAAGTCGAACCAATATAGAAATAAGTAAATACGTAACATTAAGAACAAACGTAAAGATTAGATTAAAACATCTGTGTAACATCTGTATCAAAGCATTGGGCCTTTGTCTAAATAAAGTCATAACAAAGAAGTACCATAAAGAGACAGTTTATTAGAATCATAACCTACTTAATAGTAACAGAAGACTCTCGAGTCAAGGCTAGTTCACCTATACTCAAATAAACAATTATTCGTATATAGAATTACTGCGCGGTTCAGCATAGTAAATCAGAACCTTACATTAGTATGTGGCGAATATGAATTATGGTATACTTGACCACATATTTTAAATACTTGCGGTCCAGCAATATTAAAATATGTTAATTTAGATCCGAAACTTGCAAAAGCTAAGGAATTATTATATATACGTATATTTTTCCTATAAATGATAGTTTTTGAATTCTCATTTAATAAAAAATGTTTTAATTCAATTAAATAAGCTGATTCAATGCCTAAATGAATTTTATTCTTGTGACAACAATGAATATGTGCTTTATTTTGTGATATTTCTCCTTTAAAATGCTTTGCTTTACAGAATTGACATTTATTGTCTAAATTTCCTATAAAATTTGTCATTATAATATTTTCATCAAATTCTATATTTGCAATTAAACCGATAGATAAAACATCAGGATTCTTTTTATATTGTATGTATAGAACTTCAGTGTTTTCATTTTGTATATTTATGTTGTCTGAATCATTATTTGAATATTTCCTTTTCCTTCTATTTACAGTCACGTATTTTTCTTGTACTATCATATTTGGTACAATAATATTTTCTTTTTTAATTTTCTATATTCGCGTAATCTTTTTTCTTCTTTTTCTTTTAATTTTAAAGTCGCCTTTCCGAATAATTCCGAACAATAACCATTTTTATAAATTTATATAGATTCTAACAGCACCATGTAGACGACAGAAATAATTCCATTTTATCACTCAAAAAGTTGTTTGTTTTAAATAAAATAAAATATAACAATTTCTTTCGTCTACATGGTGCTCTTAGAGCCTATAAAAATATATTTCTATAGTAGATGCTTGAGCCATCCTTTTTATGAATATATCTAAATATTCATTAAAAAATATCCATTTCTATTTCAACATTTTTTGATTATGTTCCCTGCTAAAAAAAGTCCATAGAAATCGATAAGATCTCTTATTAAATTAAATGGTACGTTTTGATCTCAATTTTTGCATTAAAACTCGATTAAGTCGATAGGGTCAACATGAGTCGATTGAAAATCCATAGAAAAATGTATCGATTTTAATTGCTGCTATTCATCTATTGACTTGTGACGTATTCCGTAATGCTGGCCCCCGCGGTGCCAGCATTACGGAATACGTTAGCGGTGTAAAATTTTCAGTTTCGCTAAAACTTCATAGAAACGTGTTTTGAGGTGTTTGGAGTTCGAATCATGTGTCTTTAGAAAATGTCCGTGCGGATGGCTGTGTGTGTGTATGTATGTATGCATGTATACCCTCATATTTCTGGAACTACATGGTCTATAATAATAAAATTTGACAAGCATATGTGCTTTTTAATTCTGAATTCGGAAAAAAATTTTTTTTTAATTTTGACAATTGTGGCCATTTTTTTGGCCATTTTTTGATTTTTAAAAATATCTTTTTTCGTTTTTTTAAATGATATAATTTATACAAACAATTCAGCAATATTGTTTTTGAAAGGGAATAAAATTTCCTACTTTTTCCAGCAAGATTTTCTAAATTGACCGTTTCGTTCAATTATTATGACAAAAAAAGAAATTTTTTTTAAAATACATATCTTCCAAATGATGGTGATTAGTTTTTAAGAAAAAAATCGGTTTTCTATGTACGGTTACGGGAGTAAAAAAGCTTTAATTAACTTGAATTTTGGGAAAAGATAGATCTTTTATTTATCACGGCTAAGTTCTTTGCGCAGCTTATAAAATCTTTTAAAATCGTAGATACAAAAATTTCAATTTTTTTCACCCTGTATACCCTGTATAATTGTTAATCATTATATTTCATTAAATTTTTTGTTAAAACTTGAATCTTTTCTTTAAAATACGAGTACGAATGAAAACTAATTGAAATTTACTTTGGAAAAAGGTAGACTTTCTGTACATTGTGTAAGAGTTTTTTGCACAGCTTTCAGAACCCTATGGGTCTTAAACCATTAACGCCGAGGTGATCAGAATTTTTATTAACTTTTTAACGTACTTAGAATAGGTAAACAATAGCAAAATAATAAAGTTTGAAAATATTTAAAGTAGCATTCACATACTGTATATTCAAAAAATATTTTATTAATAGAAACTATAAATTTAGTTGGAGGAAGCTACGTGCCAATGAATTGGTAGCGGTCTTTTTCCTTTATAGAGTGAGAGGTTAAGGGCAAATCCATTATGGACGATATGACACCGACTGTAACCACCTGCGTGGGACTCTCACCCACTAAACCATTCGCTACCGTTAGCTTTTGAATTTCAACGGCAACAGAATCCTCTCCGTCCTCCTTACCGACTCTAAGTAAGTTGGTCCTGGCTCTTTCTCCAATAAGTCCCCCCCGCGGTAACACCGTTTCAGTATTGCTTCGCGGGGTGACTTTGGGCTACCCCCTCGTCTGTTGATGTGGTCGTCATCACGTTTTCTCTGTTTCTGTCACTTGAACAGCCCTTCGTCGTGTCCGTGTGTGTGTGTATGTGTGTGTGATATATTATAGTTGCATATATATATATTGCAACGAGGTGGCTTCGTCGCCGCCAGGATTTCTTAGGCCAACTTTAATGTTTGCTATTTGCAAATATTAATTGGTAATTTCTTTTTTTAGTGTATGTGTGTGCTCGTCACAACGAGCGAGATAATACACCAGGATATGGAAGTATGGCGTCGGGCCCGGAGACGCAGCTCATTGATATAAGCTGGCCTGATGGGAGGAGGAGAAGGCACTCGATGGCGCGGAAAGGTCGGCTGAGGGCCGGTTAGACCTGCTTGATCCTTCCCGCTCCTTAGCAGGGAAAGGGGCAAGCGAAGCGAAGTGATCCCTTCGTGTTGGTTCGGTGAGCAGGGGAGCGCCCGCTGAGACGCCCTCGATGAGTCCCTCGTCGTCTGCGGCTGTGCTCGTTTCTAGTTGGGCAGTGAGTGCCCGCTGAGGCGTCCTCGGTGCAGTCGCTGCTGGACTTTATCCCTCGTCGGTGCTTCCAGTTTCCTAGAGAGCAGACACAGCTCGGACCTCTCTAGGTCGGCTCTGGGGGAGAGCCTGGACGAGGGAGGGCCGCCCAACCCGGTGAGAACTCACCACAGCTAATGGGGCAAAGGGAAAAGAGAGGCTTATTTTTCTTTCTATTACGGGACAGCCCCAATGAAGGAAACAGCCACACAAAAATGACTAGAGGACGCGGGGCGCCTTAGTCGTCGAGCGTCAGGTCGACTTGCTCCTCAGCCGCTGGCTTTAGAGCCGTCTTCCGCATCGCCAAGAGGAGGGGAGGTACCACGGGAGCGATGCGAATCAGCTTAAGTTTGCCTAGTAGCGGAGGAGCGGTGGACTTTCGCTTGAGCGGAGGAGTGGGCTTCACCGTTCTCTTAGCTCCGATCTTCCGCGAGATGATCTCGAGCCGAGGGGTGGATGGCTTCAGGAGGTCTCGGAGATCCGGCGAGGGCTGGCCACTCTGCACAGAGTGCTTCGTCATCTAGCGGCGACGAGCCTGTGGACTTAGTGAGAGCGGGCGATGAAGCTTTTAGGTCGTCGGCCTGGCTGCTGTTATCCTGGTGAGGGCGCTCAGTCTGGGTGGCGGTGTCGATTGGACTGGCTCAGTGTTGCAAGCGCTCCAAGATGGTGATCCGCCGGTTGGCTACGGCCAGGTAGCCGTGGATCAGCTCCAATTCGGCTCAGTAAGCCGCTCTCTCGTTCTCTTTCATGGACGTGGGAGTGGAGGAGATGGAGGTGAGAGAAAGGTATAATAATTACGGCGGTAATTATTTTAACACAAAAAGAACGGTTTATTCCTCAATTGACTAATACTCGCACTTGCCTAGGCTCGGCTTTCTTTGGTTTATGAGGACCGTTGGGGGAGATACTTGGACCATCTCGGCCGGCCTCTTTATATGCCCCGCGCTGTGCTGCTTCGCTAGCGGGCAACGCGCCGGAGGAGCGTAGCCGCCTAGCGTCGGCGCGCGGTACTAGCGGCGCGGTGTTCGGGGCTGGAGAGGGTGCCGGCGCGTGACGGGTTGTGCGCGTTAAGGGGCTTGTCGCGAGAGGGCCTGTGGGTGCGTTATTACATCATCGAGAACAACGGGCAGCTAAGAAGAAAACATTTCGAAGAACCCGACCTGCGAGAAAAGTGTGAGCGTTGTTTTGCTTCACGGAATTGTAAGCCTGCTACGACAGGCGAAATTCGGGAAATTGTAAGCGCGTGAGGAAGAGGGCGTCGGGAGGCGGAGTATGCAATTGTTAGGCGCGCATGAAAGGGGAGGGAGTCATACGAGTTGTGAGCTGAGGATCATGGGTAACATCGCCGATTTAGGGTCCAGATAGATTCTCAGCGTTCCGAGATCGTTAGCCGAATGAGGAAAGAAGCGCTGATTGGCCGAGTGCGAGCGCGTTACGAAGGAAGCTGACGCGACGACGTCGTCGCGCGACATCTAGCCCGATCGCCGAGCAGAGAGCAACCCTCCGAGCAGTGTCGAGATTTTGTCCTTAGTTTTTCATCACGTGATAGAGAATTAAGCATTATCGCGAGCGGGGGTGTGAGAGAACGAAGAGTGCAGGAGAGAGATTTAGTGTGTGTGTGGTAGAGAGTTAGAGAGAGAAGTAGATAGAGTGCGGGTAGTACGAGTCTGTCTGGTTTCGCCGATGAGTGGCGACCTGTTCAGCTTCTTTGTTGCCGCCGTTACTTCCTGGGGCGACCAACTTCCCAGGATCGTCGATATGCCAACCAAAGAGGGACAAGGAAGGAAAGGAAGAAGACGAGACTTAGCCGGAAGCCGGAAAACAAAGGACGCACTTGGGTATTTGTAGTTTTTTAATCACCACGGCTGCGCGAGAAGACCAGTGCTGATCGGATGTATATATATATGTATAGAGTGTGAGATTGCGATTGTGAGACGGGCAGAGAGAAAGAGAGAGAGAGAGAGAGAGAGAGAGAGAGAGAGAGAGAGAGAGGAGTGCGAGTGAGAGCGAAAATGTATGGGAGGGAAAATCTCGCGTGAAGAAATTCGCGCCGAAACGCGGGTTAGCAACGGGAGATACGCGAGATTTCGAGAGACAAAGCGAGGAAATCGTAGCTACGTCGAAGTTGGGGCACGAGACTTCCCAGAAGGCCACGCGGCGGGATTCGTCGTGAAGTCGAGGGAGAGGGGCTCGGAGAGTGAAGCGAGTCATGCGCGCGCCAGTACAGGCGGCGGCGGTCGAAGATCGCGAGAACTCGAGTCGGTCGGATAGTGTGAGAGTCTTTATCAAGTTCTTTTTATTTTATATAATTACTGTATTAATATTTTGTTTCAAAATAAATTTTTTTTTGTATTCTACGTATTTTACAGATGATTTGGACAGAAATAATTTTTTTAAATATTTCAAGTACTAATAAAGAACCGCTTGAACATGAATCTCAAGTCACTCAAGAACATAATCTTGGTGAATTTCCGATACCCAGTATCACATCAAGTTCCGACATGGGGGAAAAAATACTTACTACATATGATATTGGAAATTACATTAATATATCTGTTGATGATCACGCCAAAACAAAACTTTTGCTCTACCACTGGATTCCGCTAAAAAACTATGCATTTCTGTTTTCTTTACACAATAAAAAGGGTAAAGAAGAAAAAAGGTATGCAAGTCAGAAGTACTTGAATGATTATGAATAGCTCGTTTTTTCTAATACGAAAAAAGTTTTTTTTTTTGTAAGTATTGCCCTTTATTTGTGAATACTTCCGCCGGTAGTTACAGACACGATGTTTAATTAAATAAATTGGTTACGCAGCCATTAACGTTTTTTGCTAAATTATTGGGAAAATGCGGGGATCTTACATAACATGCAAAGTCCGGATATCATATATCTGCTTTGAAATTAGGATTATAGTTTTTGAAGGTCATAGATAATCCGAAACTTGATATAATCAATCAAGTAAATAAAGAACGAATAAAACAAGTCACTGAAAATCGAGAGCGATTAAAACTTATAGTTGAAAGTGTAATTTTTTTGGGGCGTCAAGGTATTCTTTTCCGAGGACACCGCGACGACGGGGCACTAAGTATTAATAGCCCTATAGTTGACGGAAACTTTCGAGAATTGCTAAAATTTAGAATAAAAAGTGGAGATGATAAATTACAAGCTCATCTTGAAAAATCCTCTGCTAGAGCGACTTACATCAGTAAAACTATTCAAAAAGATTTAATTAATTTGTGTGGGCAAGGAATTTTGCATAATATTATAAGCAAGGTTAAATTGTCAAACTTTTATAGTATTTTTTTTATGAAACTACAGATGTGTCTAGAATACCTCAAATGACACTTGTTATAAGATACATTGATAAAAATTGTATTCGAGAAGATATTGTACAATTGTTGA
The DNA here is from genome assembly GCA_020010945.3 of Muscidifurax raptorellus. Classification (NCBI taxonomy): domain Eukaryota; kingdom Metazoa; phylum Arthropoda; class Insecta; order Hymenoptera; family Pteromalidae; genus Muscidifurax; species Muscidifurax raptorellus. The sequence continues at coordinate 31,151,534 of CM052080.1, read as the reverse complement.
TTTAATTGACCAAGTTATTAATTTAAATAAAAATCAAGAAAAATCTGAAGTGAAAGTAACAGGAATTGATCTTGGACAAGTAGTTATCAAAACATAAAAAAAACTGTATCTACTGTAAAAAAGAGACAAAAAATGCAGAATATTCTCCTTGCCACAAACACATACTAAACTTATCGATATCACAGACATCTTCAGTCCAAGCTGTTCGAAATACTATTGGCGTTATGAAGGAAGCTTTTTTATTTTTTAGAGCATCAGCTAAGAGATCTAACATATTGAAACAAATAATGGGCTCCGAACTTTCAGGATTGTGTGAAACTAGGTGAATTGAGAGACATAATGGCGTGCTGCAATTTAGAATTTCACTTCCAAAGATCATTGAAACACTAGATAGTGTATCATCATGGACTGATATTCAAACCTCATCGAAAGCTAGAACGTTAAGGCTAGCTTTAACCGAAACTGCATTTTTAGTCACTGTTATTTGCTTATCTGATCTGATGTCATGTACAATTGCCTCTTAGTCATTCCTTTCAAAAAATACAAATGGATGTTAAAACAGCGCAGTATATGCTTCAAAATACTTTACAACTTTTACGTAAAAAGTGAGATAAAGCAGAGGAAAATTTTAGCGCTATCGTACATTACACTTACCAAGCAAATCTCTCTTTCGTAAAAAGTTCGACATGTACTCTCACTTATTCAAATGTTGCGTCCTGAAAGATTTCTTCATTGTCTATGATTCCAATCTTCTGTAGGTTTATCATGGAATCCCTTCACATCAGGGCTGGCTAGACAGCTAGTCCACTCGCTGCGGCCAGTTGTAACAGGTTCGGAAGGCTGAGACCGGTTGGCGACAGCGTAAGATAGTATGGAATGGCCTGGCCTAAAATCTTTGGTCTGAGATACCGTATATATCTCTCTATTCGTTCAAGCTCTTGATTTATCGATGCAGTGCACTTTCGGTGTCTGATATATTATTTTTATTGATCCTCTGCACACGCGAGTTTATAGTTGTAATTACCTTCCTTACCGTCTGTCTCGCTGTTGTGTTTCTATCGAAGCTGCTTTCTACTTTCCCGAAGTATCTCTGGTAAGTAGGTTGCAGGGGATAGTCAGTGGATTTGATGAATTTCTTTATTTTAAATTTGAGAATTTCGCACATTTGGCTGTCTATGGCACTATGATTTGTATTATATTTGGTCTTGTATTTATTATTGTGAAAATCACAATTAGGACATTTGAGCGGGTCACTTTTGCACTCTGACGCTATATGATCGCCAGCGCATTTGTGACACGTTGCGTTATTTTCGCAATTCTTGCCACCGTGTCCGAATCTCGCGCATTTGTTGCATGGACTTGTATTTATGATATCAAATACTTCACAGTTTTGATATGCGATGAACATTTTACTTCTGTTTTCTTTTATTGTTGTATATATGTTAGATGTCACCTCAATAATAGCACCAATTGTATTTTTTGCACTATTGAAACTATGTAGAACTTTACATTTATCTTCCATGTTGCTAAAGTTTCTTTGGTTAATATCATTTTCGAGTTCTTCTTTGTTTTTAAACACATTGTCTATTCCTATCACTTTCATTATTGGTTTTTTAATTTGTTCTGTTTCAATTTTGCAACTGTTTTTTAATTTGTCTGTTAGAGCACTTTCAATCTTTTGCACACTTTCTAGATTCATGTAGTTTATTATTAACAGATCATTGTTTTTATTTGTAACTTTTTTTGTTTGTATTGTTTTGTCCTTTGTAATGCAGTTATACACTGTTTTACTTATGTTAGTATTGTCATTTTTATCTGTTTTCTTTATAATTAGTTTTGACACTTTTTTGTCTCTAGGTTTAGCAGGTATTTGTTTGACACTATCAGCGTATGACACTTTTTTGATAAAATTAGCACTGTTATTGCTTGCTTTTTCTTTTGTTAACAAGTCGTTTAATAACTTATTTTTATCTTGCACTTCTATCAGTAGTTGTTTAAGAAGGCTGTTCTCCACTTTTAGTGTTTCAACTTCATTTAAATCTTCAAAAACAGTATCATTTAGTCCTTTGGTTTTATTTAAACCGATTTCCTCGATTTCCGAGAGCAATTCTTGTTTTGTCGCTTCTTTGTCAACACTTTTCAGCTGGGCAATGAACTCAGCTGTTTCTGCTGACAGCTTACCATATGGCAGCTTCGAAGTCAAAGCCAGGTTAGAATGTTCTTGACAAATAACAAACGAGTTATTCAGGAACTTTACGGGAACTCCAGCATTATATTTTGCTACAAATTCGTTTGTATGGAAAAATTGACCACACACAATGCACACTACCGATCCTACTTTAGTACTAGGATGACATTTGTAATATTTTTCTAGCGGAGCATCAGGAGGCCGACTGCCCCCCGACGCCATTTTTATTTATTTTTGTTTTTTATTGATTTTTGTTAATTTATAAGTCATATATGCGTCATGCAGCAGTGAAAGGGTTAAGATTACTATACGTGGGGTAAAGATTAATATTATATTACTTCATAAGACTATCAAACGTAGCATCATGAAATGCTTTACCTCTATCTGTTTCAAAGTTTTTCGGTATTCGACTTTGACGTTGCGATATGGCACATGCCCACAGATATGCAAGCATGTACCTGCGCACACACAAGCATAAACACTCATGCACACATCAACACGGTGCGGCAGGAGCCGCACGCGAAGAAAAGTAAGAAAGGGGGGAACAATCTAGGAATGAGTGCGAGAGAGAAATGATGCGCGCTACGAATAAGCGCGCACAGAGAAAGAGAGGGCCAGAGAAGCCGAGCGGCACGTGAGCCGAAGAAACCCGAAGGGATACGAGGCTGCAAAGGGAGATCGAGAGGTAAGAAAGCTCACTCTCTCTCGATCGAACCAGTCTAGCGACAAGACGCATCAATCAAAGGCCGCGATTCGGCCTTCGATTACGAGGCCATGCATCGGTCTCATCCAGCAACATCCGTACCGGGGAGAAGCACCAATGGCAACCCTGGCTCGGACATCGGCGGCGACCCGCCCCAGCGGCAGCGCACCGAGCCAACGACGCGGCGACGCAACGACAACACGAAGTGAGTTCCCACTGTAACACTTTGGCGGAAACGGCGCACGCCCGACTTCCTGGGGCAAAGCGACTTACACTCTTGCCGTCCTTCTCTCTTTCTCGCGCGGAATCGCGAAAAAGGCGCGTAGCTTAGGGTTTGAGGCGCGATCGTTCGAAGCGAGTTAATCACCATCCCGTCGTTGACGATGTGTGCACGCGCAACTACCCGCGATCCAGTAGCGACTTCGCACGCGAAACAACAACTTTTGTCAACTACCAATGAACGAATAAAGTACAGGTGGGCAAAATCAGCCCACACTGGGTTAAAAAAGGTAAATACTGTGTCATTCATTTAAAGCATGCATTGCTGCCCGTACGCGAAATATCCAAGCTCCTAAAGGATCCCGCCACTCTCCGCAGTCCGACCAGCTAGAAGCTGTCGGAGATGCTGATCAGCCGCGCTCAACGAATGTGAGTTCCTCCGGGAAACTTTGTTGACGATGAAAGCTTGTACCCCCTAGCTCCAGGCTTGGAGGAGCACATCCTGTCCCGCATGTACAAGGGCTAGCTCACCACATCACATCGGTGCCCATTGTGCATTCTGTAAGCTCACCGCGTTACAACGCAATACAGATTTCATTGCTGCGGTAACATTTTTGCCAGTTTTTTGCTTAATCGGCACAGTCCATGCATACTTTGAAAATACATCGATGATTGTAAACATGTATTTCTAATCTTTATTCTTTTGAACGTATGGTATCATTTCGACCAAATCAGTCTGCCAAATTTCATTGAGACCTCGCACACCGACGTGGATAGTTTCGACGAACAATGCTCACTATTAAACGTTTGATGAGTGAATGCAATTAGATATAGTGAGTATGATATCTTTTATAGTCATTATCTCATTGTCTAGATTTCTAGCATCTATTTCATTTCTATGAACCTCTATAATGTCATCTAAATTGTTCTGATCAGTTCTTAATCTTGATGTGATATCAAGCACTATATAACTTTCAATTATGATTCAATGTAGAGTATCTAGAATAACTGCTTCATTCAGTTAGTTTGGTGGGCAAGGTTACAGAGTCTTTCATTCTCTATGTCATAATGACCTTCAGCCGTGACTTTAAAACTGATGCCTGGATGACCGCGATTGCCCTCACTTCTCTTGAGGTTACGTCGGAACGCTTCAACGCTTATGATTGAAATGAATGTAACTATAGTACGGAGCTATATATATAGCCAGCCTCACGAAGCTCCTCTACGAATGAAGAATGAATCTCATTGACGTGACTAGGATTTACAGCTCACTTTTCAGCAGTCAATTTTGGTGTCACGTCTTGCGATTTTGTATGACGATAGTTTATGTCTTTGTAACAGACGGCCTCTTTTAGACGTAGTTTTTAGATTAAGTTCCAAATCGTTTGCCGCCATTGTCATAAAAAGGAAAGAAATAAATTCACTATATTTTTTACTGTTATACGTGCGAATAGCAAATTATTGTTATATAATCTAAATTAGCATACTTTGATATGAGTAAGTAAGATATTAATCCTCGAGTTTTAGCATATTTTTTATCGTTCACTTCGACATGTGTATAATCCGAATGTATCGAAGAATTTCCAATCATGTATTCATCTTTCTCCTTGCGAACTCCATAAATTTTATCCAGATTTTTGTTATATCTTGGGTCAAGGTTAGATGTATGTGTATTGTCTTCATTTAAGATATACTTTAAGATATTGATTTTTCTTAAATTTGACATAATGTGTAAACAATTTTTCTAGATAATAATATAGTATATAGTAGAAGTGGAAGAGGATGAAGTATCTTCAGAAGATTTAGATAACGAATTTTCAAATAAAAAAAAAATCATTGTAGAAGAAGAACCATCTCATGATGAGTCTTATACATCAGATGAAACATCAGATGAAATGGTCTATTCTGATGAAGCATCATCAGATAGCTCAGGATTTTTGGGAGAATATGAAACTGTACTGAATGCTCTTATAATTGAGAGAATATATTGCGAATGAGCATTAGATCATGAAACTGTATATATAGAAGATGGTGAAAATGACAAATTTGCAATGTTTTACCTAAATTTTTCGAACGACCAAGCCCATATATTGAATGTATAACTGTAGATTAATTTAGATTATTTTAATTAATTCTTTTTCTAATTAATAAATTATCTTGAACGAAATATGAAAGTATAAATAATTTTTATCAAACAAAAAACCACTGCTAACTCTTTGGCACATAGCTTCTTTTAAGATTATGTATTTCTTTAGGATCAGAATTTTTTTTAATTCATATAATTCTATATAGTTTTTGTACTTTTTCATATGATAGATAAATATATTAGTAAAAAACAGGACGAGAAAAACATTTTGAAGCTTAATATCTTTGAAACTAACTGCTTTCATAAACAACCTAAAAATAGGAATCATAGTGCTGTATAATACTAAACAAAATTAAAATTTAAACTTTATTAAAAAAAGTTTTAATTATTCAATCGTGTATTTAAACACGTTTATGATTTTATAATGTATTCACATAAATAAATAATAATACAGTAATGTTTATACTTAAAACCTTTTTCAAGTAAAAGTGTTTCTGTAGAACGGAGGATGGTATGAGGTGGAGTCTTATAGGAGAAGGATCCGTATATAAGACTGCCGTTGTTATATGACTCTAGGTGATGAATCTACGGTTTTTTTAGATTATTGGATTAAAATTGTAATTGCTAAAAATGAATCAGTAATAATCATTTTGTTAATAAATGCACAATGATTAGAACAAAATTAATTTTTGAGAATAACCATAATTTTATATAATTCGATCATATCATTAAATCATATAAAATAATTGGTGATTTTTATACAATAAAGAAAAAAAACAAAAATCAAAACACCTGAAGTATATTGTATTATAACTCTAATATAATATGCTTCTGACACGTATTGGGCGGTGTGGAAATCTGTCATCTAAAATATAAATTTTACAAAAATATTAAATATTTTACCATGCGAGATCGATTATCGTATGATCTAACATTTGTATGATGTAACGTAAAATATTCTCTTCTACAGCAAATAATTGGAATAGCTAACTGTCATATCGTCGTACGAGTTCACTTGGCGACCTTAATATAAACCCATTATCTTTAAGAGATCTGACAAAACTTTCATAATTTACTAACTTACTTATATTTGTTTGGGATTCTCAAATTTCGTCATTAGATTCATCTTATCCTTTAAATTTCACTTACTAATGTAATTAGGATACTGTTAATGCGGTCATATTTTAATATTTACGTAGTAAAAGTATGACAGTTTCAAACCCGATAACGCAGAGAAGTTTTTATTCTATTGAGAACAATCGACTCTAGAAGGAAGTAAATGACTTTGTTAAACAATTTAACGTTAGAGATAAATATCTGAAGATATTTTGTTTTCTTAAATTTCTTCTACATATTACATTATATATTTATTTATTTATCAAACCACTTACAATGCTTTTAGAAGGCATCCTATAGAGGTAAATAACATTATCTGTAGATAGGAAATGGTACAAAATAGAAGCTTAAAAACTAACCTAAAACTAAATATACTAGTATGTACCTTGCATACTTGTTGTGCTCCTCACTTTTCCAGTCTTTTCATACTGTTGTTGTAAAAATTGTTACTCATGATTGTGTTTATTAGTATTTTCTAGCTACTAAAATTCATTTCAAAATACACTCAGTTGAATAGAAGTTTTTGAATTTGATTACCTAAATAATGATGATATACTGTTTAATGGTTAAAAAAATACTTATCAATAATATATTTATATATAATTTATCCTATAACTTTCAAAAATACTATATTTACCTAAATGTCTATTTGAGATCACTTACATTGCGTTGATTAATTTTCAAGTTCCAAGTATTAAGACGGTTAGCACTGCTAACGTCATAAACGTCTTTTTACTTAATCTAGCTATAACAAGCGTAGCCTACCGTATATTTATTTATTTATTGTATATTATTTAATCGCTCAGTATTTATTGGCTCTCCAAGATTGTTCGAGGCTCTTGTGAGAAATGCAAAAAGACTACGCGCTCTGGAGCGGTTATGCGGTACTGCAAGACGTGCACCGCGGCATTCCATAACCAATGCATGGAATGGCATGAGATAAAAAAAAATGTATATATCTGCCTGGCGTGCAATTCGAAAAAACCAAGCAAAACACAAAACAGCAGTATTATCAGTGAGAATAATAATATAAATAACAATAACAAAAGTAATAATAGCAATAGCAATATCAACAATAACAATAAAGGTATAAGTCGAACAACGAAAAGTCCATCACAAAAAGCAACAACAACCTTAGCAGTAGCAATAACAATAGTAACAACAATAATAACAATAGTAGTAGTATAATCAAAAATAATTACAAAAACAATAGTAGCAACAACAACATAACAAACAAATTGCAGCGAAACAATATTGTAGACGGCTAAAAAAGTAATAACAAAATATCCGCGCCAACTGTAAAAAATAATACTGTCATAAACATAACTAGCCAATACTCCAAAAGTGAAAATAGCATTAGCAGCGCTAATAATACTGATTGTAATACTGAGAATGTAACCAACGATAATACTGATAGGAATACTGATAAGTCTACAACCGCGTCGGATATTATAAATATGACGCAAAACTATGATAGGTTCAGGAAGTTAGCACCCATAAGTATCATTCAAGTCAATAATTTTTATTAAAAAAATATATTAAAGGCCAGAGGTTATATACTGTAGACAAGATGAATATTGCTGGCCAGGGTACATTGAACAGCTTGGCAACATATACTCCAAATATGCTGGAGTAGTCAAAGTTGTAAAAAATGACAACGTTATACAATATATGTGTTTTATTTGATCATAGAACTATAAACGGTTGATGAATAATTATTTTTCCAATTTACCGACATGCATCGTTGAAGTGCATGGAATGACAGATCAAAGCATCGTACCTGTCCCTGGAGACATAGTCACAGCAATGGTTACAATTGTTAATTAGCGGTTCTGCAAGTGCACGATTAAGTGTATTGGTGATATTGTTTTGAGTCATCCATACAGAGGAATTCTACGGAAAGAAGATGTCAGAGTGACAGAGAAAGACAAGGTTGCCTAATGATTGGATCGTCGTCACCGATTTTATAATGTTTATTAATAAATTTTGCACTAAGCTAATATTTATTTCTCCCAAATTAAGTCGAACTCGACGGAACCAGACATATAATTCAACGTTGACATTATTATAATTTTGCTCACAGCTGAAGCCGCTGCGCGCGCTGGGGGTATGGGCGCTTTGGTGTATTTAGAACAATTATTATACTTTATTATTTACATAGTATTTCTAACTTCGAAGTTCGGGTGCCATACGAGCACATTTCGCGTAATCGAATCACACTATTAATAATTTTTTTGATCACTAGTTTGAAAGAAAATAGGCTAAAAGAAAATTGGGCGCTGTAGCGGCAGCGCCCAAACTTTATTGCTTTATTTCTCGAAAACTAAGGTTCGCGCAAAAAAATTATATTGATAAATAATTTATATTTTTTTGGTGCGCAATCATCTCAGGTAAGTGATTTTGTTATATGATACTTATGGGTGCTAACTTCCTGAACCTATCCGCGTCAGGTCGAGTCCAAAGATGGTGGCAGGCATGAGGTCTACATAAACTCCAGCGACAATGATTGTAACGGATCTCAGGTATTCGTCCCGCTACGTGACATTGACACGCCGACTTTGGTGACTGATAGCGAGTGCACTAGGCTAAGTTAGGTAAATAGTGATAGTAATAGTCTTAGATTTAATATTAAGGAAGTGGATAACAACGCGGAGCACAATGTGGTTATAAACGATGATACTGGACTCGCTTCTGACGGTTTCCGTGTTCAGAGAAAACGGAGGCGGGGACGGCGCGTTCGCCCGGGAGAAGTGATCGCCCCGGAGCTGAGGGGCAGCAAATTCCGTACGGAAGGGGCGCGTCGTAGAGAGGACACAGCCGAGATTGTTGTTTCTAATATTTGTGAGGGTCCTGACGCCATGCAGTCAGAAGTAATGCATGCTGTCCTCACCACGATTGACGTGACCGTCGCGAAAGAAGGCCTAGTGTCTATGTTGCCGCTCAGACCCGGGACGGGGCTGAATACCGGGGCGGGGGCGGGGGTACCGGCTCCGTCCAGCCGTCGGTCGCCTCGGATAGCTCGCTTCTCTCACCGCGACATATTAGCTAAAATCATGCGCTCAAAAAATAGGATCACTGCTTTCAGTACGAGAAACATAGACGTAACTCCGCTTAGTGAGGAAACGCGTAATAGTTTAGTACAGAGTAAAATATTTATTAATGAATATTTAGATAGAGAAGATTTTGTACGCTTTAGCAACCTAAAGCAAATTGCGCGTGGTTTGAATTTTAAATACGTATGGCATAGAAGCGGGCGATTCTTCACTAAGAGGGGAGACGGTGAGAAAACGCATGAGTTCGAGACGACGGCGGACCTGCATGCCCTGGCGGCCTCGTATGTAGCGCCAACGGGCGAGCGAGGCGGTGACGGCGCCCCAGAAGGCCATGTTCAAGCGGAGGTGGGCGTGAGGACGGTGGGATCCGTCTGTGAGGCTTGACTAGGCCGCGCGAAAGTGAGGGAGGCTGGCGGAGATGTACTCAAGGCGGGCTTCCTGAAAGCAACCTCGCTCTACGCGCATATGGGGATGTTTCGCGAGTTCCTGCAGTGCGCTCGCCCTTCTTATCATCTATTTGGCGTGGCGGAAACGCGGTTTGGTCACGAGGTCGACGGTGTGTTCATTCAGGTCGATGGGTACTCTGTCCTTCGTCAGGATAGAAATAAGCGGGGTGGGGGGATCGCTCTGTACATCCGGAATGATTACAAGGCTACGCTACTATGTTCATCGCCCACTCAGGTGGAAGGAAAGCCAGGCATTCCGGAGTTTCTAATGTGTAGCGTTCAGCAGGGCAACTCACCGCCGGTATTCATAGCCTTGGTCTACCGCCCTCCGGGTATCCCAGTCGCGGATGAGTCAGACCTGCTCAGTGATCTACGCAAATACTCCGTAAATTATACGTGTAGAATATTTATGGGTGACCTGAATGCCAACATGCTGTCGAGCTCTCGGGACGCTGAATTCTTCCGTGAGCTCGGTTGCGAGCTGAATCTTGATTTAGTGGATCACAGCGCGACGCACCATTTGGGTTATTCTCACACATGGATTGATGTGATCTACGTGGACAGTGACAGTACGGTTTTGGGTGCCACTAACTCGCTGGCGACGTTTCCAAGCAGACATAATATCATAGACGTTGAGATAGATTTACAAACCGCAAAGCCTCCAGCTCTCAATGGGTTCAAATACAGGGACTTCAAATCAATCATACCGGAGGAACTTTTATCCCTGCTGTTTGCTTGTGACTGGTCGCTGGTCTGTTGCGAGATAACGGAATAGACGCGCGAATAGAACATCTAAATCAGAACACCATGCGCGTCATAGATGAACTTGCTCCGTTAAAAGAATTCAAGCCGCGTAGTAAAGGTCACCCCCCTTGGGTCGACTCCGACTTTCGGGAAATTTATAACAGACGAGACGCGACACATAGACGTTACAAAAGAACTCGACGTGTGGACCTATCGACGGAGTACCAATCCCTGGCTGATGAAGCCGACAGGCGTACTGTCCAGGCGAGGGAAGCATTTGTGAGTGATAGAATCTTTGATGCACTTGGAAGTAATAAGAACGTGTAGAAGGAGCTACGTAATCTCGGTCTTGTCCCACAAGCCAAGAACGACCTACACGGCTTTACACCAGACGAGTTAAATAGCTATTTCGCGCGTGTATCAATACTAAGCCTTGAGCGCGAGGCAGATCTGGACGCAGTCGTGTCGGCAGCTGGCGAGGATGGCTTCACTTTTCGTGAGGTCACCTTTGCTGACGTCGTGCTCGCTGTTGCTCATTTCTCGTCTCAAGCAAAGGGTGATGATAGCATATCACAAAATGTTATCGCGAAATCACTGCCAATACTTGGACATCATTTGGCAGCGCTATTTAATTCTCTTCTATCGATGAGGTAACAAACCTCGGAGTGATCATGGACTCAAAGATGACGTGAAAATCGCAGGTGGATTCAGTTAGCCGAAAGGTTAACAGAGCCCTTTTATGGCTTACGATCTTTTAGATCCTGTACCTCCGAGGCCTTGCGGAAGCAGCTGGCTGCCGCTCTTGTCATATCTCACCTAGACTATTGCTCTGTAGTGTACCTTGATGTGTCGGTAGAACTACAGACACGACTACAACGACTGCAAAATGCATGTGTGAGGTATGTTAAGGGTGTGGGAAGGACTGAGCGCATTACTCCTTACAGAAAGGACCTAGGCTGGTTAAGCATTAAACACAGAAGGGCCTATTTCGCGGCGGTACTGATCTATAAGGCCTACACTATCGGAGAGCCGCCGCATCTCTCCACATTATTCGAGAAAAACCAGTGCAGGACTTCTGGTAGGACATCCAGGGACCTGGCGGTGCCGAACTCGCGAACGGACGTCGGTCTGAAATCGTTTAGATCTTATGGCGCGCGTCTGTGGAACTCCCTGCCGATGGAAGTGCGCACCATGGCCTCGCTCACGGGCTTTAAGGCGGCGGTGCGCAATCATCTGTTGCAATGTGCGGAAGACTGAGGCCGCTCCAGTATATTCTAGTCTGTGTTGTTACTAGAGACGCGATAGATTAAGTATTTAACTATATCTGTAATAATGTGTGAATTACTGACTGTGATCTTGTGATCCCTAGCGTAAAGACTGCTGCGATACCCAGCGATGAAGACTGACTGAGATGTAAAATTATTTTGACATGTCAAATAAAGCTTATTCTATTCTATTCTAAACACCCCAGCATGCGATTACTTTTAAATATTATATATGTTTACTATAAGCTCTATAGCCATGTTACAGGTGACAACGGACGGGAGAGCGGGAGAGCGCACAAAATGGAGAGAGAGAGAGAGAGAGGGAGAGAGGGCTTCGCGCAGATACATGCGACAGCGCGATAGATTGGGGAGATACGTTCCGACCGTGTGAGGAGGCGCATATAGATTCCGGATACGAATTGTCAAGGCGCGAGATAGGTTTGATAAGCCGAGACTTTGGAGAGTACGATCCGTGTGCGACGACGCCGGCGACGGATGTGCCAGTGCACTCAACGATATCCGCATTCGCAACCTCCAAGGTCCTAGCAGCTAGCGCTTACGCATCGCCCGGACCTTTTGACGAGTAAACAGCGATCATCGCCCAGGGACTCGAGCGTTCTACTATCATGGAGGGCCACGCCGACGAGCTGTTTTTGTAAGTACCGGTTCTTCTGGCTTCTACGATCTCTCTGTCTCTCACCAGCTCTTCCCCGTTCTCTCGTGACGTCTATCACCCGCGCTGAGCGCGTGTGTGTATTAGAATATTTGCAGAACTTCATAGTAAATTACATCAATTCACTGCTTCACAATAATTTACGTTTATCTTTGTGCTTCGCCTTGTTTCGCCTTGCCCGATTTCCCGTCATTACATGACTGAACCCTGCCGCCTCCGCGGGTACGTGCTTAATATTGTTTTTTTTGTTTTTTTTTTATAATATAACCAACCTGTTTATCCCTTTTCATATTAAAATCGAAGATTAGTCCTAAATATTTATGGAATTCCACTCTTTTTAACGATTCGCTATTTAGCCTTATATCAACTATTATTTGTACACTATCACTGTAATTTGCATATGTCATAACAACGGTTTTATCTACATTTAAAGACAATTTATTTACTGCTAGTCATTAAGCTTCGATTTTAAAATATTCATTCAGCCTTTCCTCTGCCTTAGCCCGCGTATCGTCACTCGAGATGACGATGGTGTCGTCAGCGTAGGACAGGATGGAAGCATTTGGAATATCTCTCAGTAGATCATTCACGTACATTATAACTAGTAACGGTGTTTCTTACGGAACTCCAGTTGTTACGGTTTTATCTTCACTTATATAATTTAGAATTTTTACTCTTTGTTTCCTACTGTCGAGATAGCTGATAAAAAATGTTAAAGCAGTTCCTTTTATACCATATTGTTCTAATTTTTTAAGTAGAATATTGTGATTTACCGTATCAGAAGCTTTGGATAGGTCTAAAAAAGTAGTTATAAGAGGTTTTCTTTTATCTAAATTGTTGTAAATTAAATTTGTTATGTAATTTAGACAGTCAGTGGTGCCTTTATTACTAACAAAACCAAATTGTTAGTCCAATGTTATATTACGTTTTTAACACTTATATCATCCGCTCCACTTGCTTTTTTCATGGAGCATATTATTTCATGTTCTCTATCGCATCTGTAACTCTTATAAACATTGATTTTTTATTACTGATTCAAAGTTTTACCTCATTTTCGTCCAATACGACAATTTGATTACTTAATGTTTCTTCTATTGTACAGAAATACTCATTCAAAGTGTTTGCTATTCCCGCCTTATTTTCAGGCATTACGTTATTGTCATATATACATTAAATTTGTTCCTTTCTATGTGCAGTTGATTTGCCTATCTTAGCCATAATTGTTTTCCACAGTTTCTTTGGGTTATCCCTGTTTTGCTTTATGGTTTCTGAATCGTATTTTATCTTAGCCTCTTTGATGACTTTATTTAATATTTTCGAATAATTAATATATTCCTGTTTCAAGATTTGACACGAAGGTTTGCTCTTCATTAAATTATACAAGTTTTCTTTTGTTTTGCAAGAAATTATTATCGCACTTGATATCCAGTTTTTGCGTAGTACAGAATCTTTCTTTTTGTTTTTGTTAGCTTTGTTTATAATCGTAGCTTTATCAATACAGTTTTGTATTATTTCTATTAAAGATTCTATAGATCAGTCCGGGTCATCAATGCCCAAGATAAAGTTCCAATCAATTATACTACTCTCTCCTTAGTTTTTTGTGACTAATCAATTATGCTATAGGTAAATTCTATTCTCTGGTCTAACATGAATTTTTTAATGCTATGGGTAAATTCTATTTTACGTGATCTGTAGATCGCGGAGACTTTAAAGGCTTCACCAGTTATTAGTTTTATATTTATGCTTATTATCTTTAGTCTATCTATCTCAACTATACTAGTACTTTCAAATATTTTATTTTTTATATAAAGCATTACCCCATCAGATTTATTGATTACACTATTATTATAATAACTCTTATAACCACCTAGGTGGAAGTACTCTGGATGTTTTAGATTCCATGTCTTCATGCCTATTACTATCACAGGTTTCCTAGCTAGTCGCTCAATAAAAGTCTCCAATTTCTCAAAGTTTTCATTTAGACTTCTTACATTTATACATAATATTAAGAATTTAGTGTTATTATCATTGAGACCTTTATCGAGGGCTCGCATGTTATTATATTCTATCTCACAATTGCTTATTTCAATAAAGTCAATGTCTTCCGTTATGCGCTTTGTTGTTTCTTTTGCTCACTAATCCAGCTGATAGTGTTGTCGTCGTCTGGTAATGTTGTTCTATTTTGCGGAGGTATCTTCGAATGATAGGGAGTACACTGTAGTCAGTTGTTTCAATCATTCCCTTATTTTAGATTTTAGAACTTTACATTCATGACTGTCAAATGCCAAGTGTTCTGTATTGTATTCTCTGTTATAATTGTTATTATTATGTAGACAGTTTGTGCATTTATAGCTATTTGTATGGCACTCATTTGTTTGCTGTTTTCCAGAACATTTTAGACACGCTACTTCATTCTGACACTTTGTTCCTTTATGACCATATTTACCACATTTAAAACAGTATTTTACACTAATGTGATCAAAGACTCTGCAGCTTCGATGCCCTATGAAAACTCTGTTACTGTTTTCTCCGATGTTCTTGTAGATTTCATCAGTTACCTTCAAGATGAGCGTTTGAATGTTAGTTCTAGGATTTTTGTATGTGTGTAGGACTGTTCTCTTTTTCTTCATGTCGTTGAAATTTCTAGTATTAATATCAAATTCCAAGGCGTCATTTCAAAATTATTTATGCCAACAACTCTTACTTTTGGATTCAGCATTTCTTCTTTCTTTACGTTGCATATGCTGGTAACTTGGCTAATGCTTTTATCGCTTTGTCAGTACTTTCTTTGTCTTTGCAGCTAATTATTAATCCCTCTTCATTTTTTTATTACTATTTTTGTTTGAGATAATTTATCTTTAATTAAATTATGATTTACTCTATCCGTAATTATTTCTAATTTGTCCTTTTTCTCGTTTTTCTGATAATAATTTTTGGTACACGTTTTTGAACTCTTTTTTCATTGGCTGCTGTTATTTCAGCAAAACTTTTTTTTCTTAGCGTTGGAATGATAAATTTCTCCGTATTAATCTTTTCTCTTAAGAGGGCTGTATATCCCGATCGAAGCGCCACACTATGGTCAAATGGCATTTTCTGTAACGGAAATCTAATCTCTCAAGATTAAATCGAGATAACGACCCAAAAATTTTGGTTAAAGGTGAAGTAATTCGGATTAAGGGAAAATTATTTAAATTGTCATCATTCCTATTTTGGGGGGTGAGAAACATGGTTAAAGTATACACCTTTCGAAAATCAATTTTTTTATTTTCTTCTTTATGGTGTATTGTAAAGAAAAATAGAGATATCGATATTATTTTTTTTAACTTTGACCAAAAAAATATAGATTCAGAAAATATTTATTAGAATGCCATTATCCTCCCTCTTGGGGGGAGGGGGTAGGAGGTAAGTGGACGAAAAATCGAAAAATCGCCGAAAAATATTGTACAGGGTTTACTTGGATGCTGGAAACGATTCGAACAAGCATTTGAAAATCAGTCGCAACCTAAGGTATGATGTTCTATCATCATCCCCTACTCTGGATGATGATATGGGGGGTTAGAGGGCCAAAATTCGAAAAATCGATTTAAAATCGCTGAAAAATATTGTACTGGGTTTTCGTATATAAAAATACACAACGTAATTAATAAAAACCTTAACATGCATCGATTTATTATTATCTTTATAATTTTTTAACTTCTTCTTAAGGATTTTAATCGCTATTTCTATTACTTTTATATGATTGTATAGTTTAACATTCGATGATTTTATTGCATGAATCTTTAATGTAATAGCAGATGCTGTATTATCAGTGATGGTATTTAGCAGCATTCATCCTGATTATCGCTTTTTTTGTTTTGCCCACTTTCATTTTATAAAGCTTATTTGAGGTTCTAGAATTTCTTTTTCTTTCTTTTATACTCTTAGGTGCATTTAACAACAATTTAAGTTCAGGGATTGAAAATGTTATTAAAAAAAGTGTCTATATAAAAAAGGTTCAATATAAAAAATAATCTCTTCTAAAAAATGATCTTTATTTAAATTTTTTGTCGTGCTGGGCTAAATACTATAATTATCAATGGTTTTATCAAGAATGGTATTATTTTTCAGTGCAAAGAAAAATTATAACACAATTTTTTTCTATTTTTATGATATTAGACTTGATTAGTTATTTAATTATGAGTCTGGTTATTTATTCTTACAAGGAAAGTAATTAAACATACATCATGCTACTTATACCTATAAAAGAGTGGCCCAAATAAAATCAAATTTCGCCCTTACGACTGCCATTTTTTTCAAAACATAAAAAATAAAGTTCCTCTAAAGAAAAACTTAAGAACGATTTTTTTAATTAGCGATCATTGTTAAAATATGGATCTGATTTTATGTATGCTCAAAAACAGGAAATATTAAATTATAAAGATAATCGTCAAAAATTAGTTACCTTACTATAATACTATGGTGTATTATAACAATAAAAACATTAATTTAAGGAAAAATTTTTCAAATTTATTTTTCTTTTAATATTTAGTATATTGCCATTTTTTAATATTATATATAATACAAATCATTATAGACGAATATCTGTATATATAAATGTTTGTGTGTGTGTGTGTGTGTCAATAGGTATTATGTGTATAAATAATTAGAAGTTTGAAATTCGAAATATTAATATTGTCTAAGTATACACATTTTCAGTCTGTAATAAAAGTAAGTACGTATTTCAACGAATTTTGAACGATTATTATTGAAACGAAACCGCAGTCCGATCTACACGTGGGTAAACTTAAATATATTAGGAAATAATTTTTAAACGTTTGCGCGGAAAAAGCTTTATTGCAAATTATTGAAACTTGAAGTAAAAATGATACGAAATAATCAAGTATTCCGTCGAGAAAAATGTGATTTCAATACGCTTGCGGTATATATACATATATATATATATATATATTAAAACGGGCGGTGAGCCACGCACCTCGGCGATGGTAGCAAAAACGCGGGAAGGCCTATAGAGGGGACTCGCAATTAGAGGAAAAATTCGAGTTCAGTTAACTTTGGTTCGCGAGAGAGGGTAGTAGTGTTCCTCGAGTGGTCCAAAGGAGTGAGCAGCGGCAGCAGCAACAACATCAACAGCAACCACAGCAGCTGAGCAGCAACGGCAACCTCAGCAGCAGAGAGCAGAAAAGGCAGCGCAGCATCCTCATCAGGAGCCCAGCATCAACGGCGAGGTTGAGAAAGGAACTCCCTGGCCAGTGCAAAGGACAAGGATCATCGCATCGTAAAAGTAGGGACATAATATTTAATTACGCGTGATCGACTGGCGAGGCATTTGGCTCCAGTCGCAGATCCGGGCTTGATTTTACGGCCTTCTCGCGACGCGAAATCGCGGAACACGCGTAGACGTTTATTGAATAAACGCTATTCTATATCGGAAACGGCAATGTACTTATTTGATTAGCGCCTTATTTGATTAGCGCCTCGATTCCTTTTCCTATTCCAACCGCCGAATACCGCCGCCTCCGCGGGTACTACACAGCAATGTAGGGGATACTGAGCACCGGAGCATCGTCGCTGGTAAGCGACCACACGAGCGAGATCCGCATCTCGCAGAAGCAAAGTCTAGGAGTACTTTGCATTTGTACGGTGGCCATAGGAATTTATCCGCCTAGAAACAGCCCCGTTACAATATATATATATATATATATATATTGTAACGGGCGGCGAGACGCGCACGTCGGCGCGGGGAGCCAAAGCGCGGGAAGGCCGGTAGTGATCTCGCAATTCGAGGGAAATTCGAGACAGTTAACTTTTGACCGCTCTCGCGAATAGTACTGACGTCGCGCGCAAAAGTTATAGCTACAGCAGCAGCAAAGAGAGCAGTCCAAGCAGCAACCACAGCACAGCAGCCCTAGCAGCAACAGCAGCCCTAGAAGCGACAGCAGCATCTGGAGCAGCAACAGCAGCAACTGCAGCAACCCAACGCTACCACAGCCCAAGGATACGGCAAGGTCGAGCAGAGGACTCCCTGGCCAAAGTACAACGAGGATCGTCGTATAAGCTAAAGTAGGATCTCATTTTCCTTTTTATTTATACGCGATCGACTGGCGAGGCATTTGGCCCCAGTCGTTGTTCCGGGATATTTTGTGGCCTTCTCGCGACGCGAATACGCGCAATACGGACGCCGGATTGTTTAACTGAATAAACGCCTTTTTATTAGAATCGGTAGTGTGTTCATTCAATCGTCGTCCCGATCCCTCTTCCTATCTAAACCGCCGAATACCGCCGCCTCCGCGGGCACTACACAGGAGTGTAGTACATACTGAGCACCGGGACATCGTCGCAGGTAGGCGACCACACGAGCGAGTACAGCATCTCGCAAAAGCAAAGTACAGGAGGACTTTGCATTTGTACGGGGTACATAGGCAGATAGCCGCCTAAAAACCACCCCGTTACAATATATATATATATATATATATATATATATATATATATATATATATATATATATATCATTATAGCCGATAAAGTAGAGCAAAATATAGTAATTATACTACTTCATAAATGGTGTTGTCGTCCATCCCCAGTACCCTACCTAGTTCTCGAAACAGCTTGGCACAATTTTTTTACAACTACTATAAAATATTACTTGTTATTACCTGAAATTTAAATTTCTTCCGAGTATTTTAATTTGTAGTTTTAATATGGGTGGGATGGTACAAAAAATATACTAATAATTAAAAAAATACTCTTTATTTTACATTCTCTCTAATCAAAATTTATTTCTTTCATATCCCTTATTTTCTATTTTATTTTCAGTCTCCTTTTCTTTTCCTTTTTCGTTTTTTCTTCTCCTATTCTCATCTTCTTTATCTCTCTCGCTCTTTTCTTTTTTTCTCCAGCTACTCTGGTAAATCGTCCGTATTTCCTTTTTCCGTCTGAAATAAAAATTAATTAAGAATCATTATTGCACATTACACACACACACACACACTTATGTATCGTTACATGTATGGAGACTTCCGGACTGCCGCAAATAAGCATAGAACACAGCACACAAGAGTAGCATTGGTTAGTATATCTATACAGCTCATAACACACCACACAAGATCTTGTCCTTCATATCTCATATAATAACCAATGCAAATCGTGTGTATTGGGCTGTATGCTTTATTATCTCTCTTGGCCCTAAGTCCAAGTGGAAAGGATACAATGAACTTGACGTCTGTGTGTTGGTATGCATGAGAGAAACATAGTTGCACATATACATGATAGCCAGGATATACTTACATCACTTCTCTGCGCCGCTTTTTTGCCAGCATTTTATCCCGAAACGCTGTAGCACGGAGAAAGCGACCTATGCCACCACTTCGATTTCTTCTTGGTGCCATGCTATTTGTAATGTCTCACGTTTATAATACGTACATGTATGGCGTCTGTGAGATAGCATTCATGTGCACGCACAGACGACGTTACCGAGACCGATTGCGACATAGTAAAATCGATCGCCGAAAATCGGAGCGGTGCTTCACCTGCGAGTCAGCACTGCTCGCGCGCGGTTGATTGCAAAACTGGGATGCGCGTGTCCTCGTGGTGGCGGATGCTGATTGGTCGCGTAGTGCCTTTTCAGTGGAATCAGGCCAGCTACTTGCATCGTCACCGAGGAATTAAAAACCACGGAGCCCATCTACGCAGTGCTTTTTCACGTAAATTATTCCTACTAACAACTGGACCTAGCGATTGAATACGAGTGCTGTATTCTTGCTCGCATCGCTTATTGAGTGCTTAGAAACCAGTCAAACTCTGTGAGTAAAGTACAGTGTAACTCTTGGTCACTAGACAGGAGTCGGAGGTAGAACAGTCATAGTGAAGGACCGCCGTGTGTATCTCCGGCGAAAGCTAGATGAAGAGATCTTCATCTGTGCAGTAGACCAACTTTATTAAATATTGCCATGAAACTTCGTGTAAATATAAGTCTAATCAACATCCGCCGTACCGACGAAGGAGTTTATTAACATCCAGCGTGCTGTCGATAAGATATTCATTGTAAGTCGCCTAGTATAATCATCTAGAAAAATAATATTATAACAACATCATAGTTAAGTCAAGTGAACATCTAAATCTGTAACATAACAACTGTGTATGAAATCAAGTGCTCCGGCCCTAAGCCAATAAAACAATCCATAACAATCTAAATAAATCTTGTGTTCAATTATTCTAAAATAATAAAAATCAATAATACACCAAAAACCCTAATAAACCCGAGTACCGGACTAAGCAGGACAATCGCCGTCAAGGTAAGAGACACTGGGACAACAGTAGCAGAAGCGGACAGACAAGCGTCCGCGCGTAAGTAAAAGCGGACTCGACATCGTCCGCGTAAACGTACAGAGCGGACAGACTACCGTCCGCATACGAGAGAGTGTCCAAGCAAGTCCCACGGCCGCGGCAGTCACGCGCATCCCCCAGCCTCTTTAGATTATTAGATTATTAGATTCATACCTCTAGTAACATAAGGCTCACGAGCCGACGGTTAGTTTCTACTAAATTAAATAATTATTTGTACGAACTGCGCCGCCCGCATTTAACCCTAAATACGGTCTTTACAAAATGGCATCCCTTGTGGGGAACTAGCCATTGTTACTAGAGCAACAATTAGACATATTCAACAATTATACTAGATTTTAATTGGAAATTTTTAGAGGATTAAAAGATTAGAAGTCTATATATAATTAGAGATTTCTAGAGGATTGAAAAAGTAAACGTGGTTTTCGAACTTAGAAATTTTGAAACTAGAATTGAACCTGATTTAATTTTTTTTTTTTTTTGTTGCTATAAATTGATTTGACATTAAAAATGGCAGATTTAAATCAAACCAGAGAGGAAATTCTTGCCATCCCTGACGTGACAGCTAGATTAAAAGCTTTGGACGAGCTATACCGTGTCCAGCAAGCTGAACGAGATCAACAACTGCTGGACGTGTCCCGTAGTGTGCTGGAATCTAATCAGACACAAACCATATCAAGAGCAGTCATGCATATACCAGAGTATGACGGGACAAATATGAATTTGAAAGAGTTCCTGCAGGACGTCGAGAATGGTTTCACATTGCTGCCAGCGGAACAGGAACCACAGTTCCTGTTTGTGATATCCAGACTAAAGGGCAAGGCGAGACAAACGCTGGAAGGGAATACTTTTCAGACGCTAGCCGCTCTTAAAAAACATCTCAGAGATGGTTTTGCCCCCTCGAGATTGTACAGATATTACCTAAACGAAATTCAAATAGCTACAATGAAGCAGGGTGAGAATGTCCGACAATTTTATGGGTGTTTAAATACTTTGATAAACAATGCAATTGCAGCCGTAAAGGAAGGACTGACGGAGGCGCAAACCAAAGGCCACCCTTGGAGCTGCTAGCACGTGAGTCATTCGTCAACGAACTACCCGACGGATGAAGAACGGGGATCACAGATGCTGCACCACAAACACTCGCAGCAGCATACAATACGGCTCTTAAATACGAGAAAACTAGGATTAGAATGTTCAGTAACAGTTACGGCCAACCTAGGGTACATTACGTATATTGCAAACCGGACAAAGATCCTCCCAGAAGAGATGATACTGCGGCTTACCAACTGTCTACGCAGTACCGAAATTATGACGACTTTGAAAGTAACATCCCTAAGAAAGTCAATTTTCACGATTCGGAGCCGAAACGAAATGAAATACAGTATTCATACGAAACGAACGACACGTACTTTTCCAAAACAACTATTGAGAATGGGAGAATAAATGCTCCTCCTCAGTTTAGCTACGCTAAGGCACCCGAACCCACGGATCCTATAAGTATTTTAAAATGGACACCAGGCCAATCCCGAAGCAGATCAGTGTCGCCGAATCGAGTACTTTTCTGTTTTCGATTTGGCGATGGGGTTCCATCAGATTGAACTGGAACCCGTTGATATACAGAAGACCGCTTTTAACACAAAGTATGGCCACTTTGAATACCTATGCATGCCCTTCGGACATACCAACGCACCTCCGACCTTCCAGCGGTTAATGGATTGTGTTTTATCAGGGTTACAAGGAGTGGAGATGTATGTTTTTCTTGACGATATAGTAATTTATGCAAATACGTTAGAAGAATACGAAGAAAAAGTGAATAAAGTGTTTGAGAGACTTTCGGAGGCAGGCCTACGCCTGCAAATCGATAAGTGCCAATTCCTAACGCCTCAATAATAATTTTAGGTTACATAATTGATAAGAATGGGGTGAGGCCAGATCCATAAAAAATTTCGGCAGTTAAGGAATTTCCAGCACCGACGACCCAAACGGAAGTCCGTCAATTTCTCGGATTGGCAGGATATTATCGACGATTTATTCTCAAGTTTTCGGAGAAGGCTCAACCACTAAATACCTTGCTCCAGAAAAATAAGAAATGGGAATGAACCGATGAGCAAAAACAAAGTTTTGAAACCTTGAAACAGACTCTCTGTGAAGCGCCGGTGTTAGCCTCTGTGGATCTCAATAAACCCTTTATTTTGACTACTGACGCTAGTGATGGAGCAATTGGCGTTGTCCTCAGTCAAGGGGAACCGGGCGAAGATCATCCGGTCGCGTATATGTCCCGGTCCCTCAACAAATCGGAAAAGAATTACTCAATCACTGAAAAGGAATGTCTAGCGGTGATAGATGCTGTAGATTACTTTAGGCACTATGTATACGGTAGACACTTCACCATCTATGGAGATTACAAACCATTGACGTGGATTGACTCGCTAAAGGATCCCATGAGCAGATTGAACCGCTGGAGAATGCGACTAAGAGGTTATTACTATACATTTCGGTATAAACCTGGGAAATTAAATACTAACGTGGACGCGTTGTCCCGAAACCCTATAGACAAGAGGACTCTGGAGGGAGAAGACCTGATTAAGCCTGTCCCGAGCGAAGTCGTGGGAGGGGAGGCTAGAGTCTTACCAATAGATCCGAAACCGACTAAAACTTCCCTAGCTAGATCGAGCACTCCGGACGGGCCGAAGAGGAAACCGGGAAGAAAGCCGGGTTCCAAGAATGCAGTACTAACAGTACCCAAGGGTATGGAGGGCGGCCAAGCTAGTTTGGACGCCAGCACCACAGCGAAGCGATTGAAACGGAGAAAGGCGGACGCACCTAAGGTGGTAGCCTTCTCAGAACCACTAGTAACTTCATCGGAGTTTTCGTCCAGACGTCGTGATGACTCATCGGACGTCACACTTACAGAGGACAACTGTACTGAAACTTCAGAACCACCACCCATACCACTGTATAACAAATCTATCCTTCCTAGTCTAGTACTTAATGACGCCGTGTCGGAAGTCGAAACAGAAGGTACTGAAGCTGAGGAAAACGACAAAAGCCTAGGCGAAAGCGAGGTGGAAGAAGTTGTAGAAGGAAAAAGCGGACAAGTCAAACAAGTCGGACAAAAAAACATATCCGACGAAGAGGGTGATACAATCACCCTTAAAAGATTCTTCCTCATCCAGCAGCGAGGGAGAATTAGTAGAGCCCCAATTGCAGTCAACCATGAGAAGATCTATGCCTGGACAAGTGATGGACAACAGTCAGTTGCCCGAAGGACGGTATCGATATCAGCAACGGCATAGTAGACCAGGACATTAATAGAGGTGAAGAAACTGCGCTTAACCAGAAATCATCATTATGTTGGGACAACTATATGGAGCAACATCCAGAGTCCTCGTATGGCCAAGGACAAGAAAGTAGGAACATGAACGACGAAGCGTGGGACATACAAAATGCGTCCAGCTGGATTCCCGCTAGGAAAACTAAGTCATTGTCCCCCTCACCTTCGAAGCCAGATGATGCACTACTCGAAGAATTTGGTAAATCCAAGCATGACAAGACCGTGCCTAGCAGTACTTTAAGAGAGTGGATGCTAGAGTATGCTGAAAGTCAGGCCAGTCCAATACGTGCGAAATCTCCTCTAAAGGCCACGAAAGCAAGCTCCACTGCTTGGAACGATGAGACGTTGCATACTACAAATTGGCACAATATATCCACCATAGAACAAGAAGATAGTGAGGAGGAGACAGATGAAGAGGTACCATCGTTAAAAATTAAACAACCAGATCAAGTCGCAGAAAAGAAAACAATAGTTGAGGACAAGACAGGTACTATCAACCAAAGTGACTCAGGTCATTCGAGCGAAAGAGCCAAGCAAGTGGCGGACCAAGCCACCGCCTTACCACCAACACCAACTTTAACTACAGATATTACCAACTCCAAAAACATAAAAGTACCAGTAACTGCACCCTTGCCACACATTGTGGAACCTATGGAGGTGAAGGGGAGGTTAAAGTTGCTGAGTACCAGGGAATACGTAACCTACTTAAAAGATAATATAGTTCACATTGTCTCCAAAGACAGGACATGTCCCATAGCAAAATGTTATTGACATGTTAACATACCACTGCCACCTGAGTACCGCTTAGCGACATTAGAGGACTATCACAATAGCTTATTTGGAGGACACAGAGGAATGAGAAAAATCTATAGACGCGTCCGGGAAAAATACTATTGGAAAGGAATGAAGGAGGACATACACGAGTATGTCCGCAAATGCCAAATATGCCAAGAACAGAAACTGGTTAGAATTAAAACACGGGAACCAATGGTAATCACGGATACACCGAGTAAAATCTTCCATAAGGTAGCAATCGATACAGTGGGACCACTCTGCAAAACTACGGAAGGAAATCTGCATATCTTAACCATGCAATGTCTATTTTCGAAATTTTGTATGGCAGTGCCCGTCCCAAATATAAAAGCGATCACCATCGCAGATGCCTTATCCAGACATCTATTCGCACAGTATGGAGTACCTCGTATTATTTTGAGTGATAGAGGGAGAAGCTTTCGAAATAAGATATTATCTGAACTGCCCGACATCTATCAATTTAAACTAAATACGACAACAGCATATCATCCTCAAGCTAACAGATCGTTGGAAAGAAGCCACATGGTCTTGGCGGATTTCTTGAGAAACAAGGCGTCTAGCAAACAGGAGTGGGACAAGGTGGTACCGTTCGCTATGCACGAGTACAACACTTCACTACATGCATCGACAGAATACACGCCGTCCGAGCTAGCATACGGACATCCGACTAGATCTCCAAACCTGATGAGTTACCTGATGAGTATGAGTTAGAAACGTATAACGCATATATACAAGATCTTACAGAATGTTTAAGAGAAATGCAGATCGTAGCTCGAGGCAACCTTATCAATTCCAAGTATAAAAACAAACAATATTACGACAGAAAGGCAAGATCACTAAACATAGAGGTAGGAGACGAAGTAAGAGTACTCAAGGAGCCTAGATATGGGAAATTAGATAAATATTACAATGGCCAATTCATAGTAAAAGAGATCAGAGATAATAATAATGTAATAGTTGAATCAACAAACGGAAAATTAATAGTAAAACATAAGGATAAACTAGAGAAATTTTATAAATAAACCTTCAGTAAAACTCCGTTGTCTTTTTATTACAGAAAGATGGTCCGGACAGTTTCACTGGCGGTGTTCCTTATGCTCTCGTGGGTGCCATTCTGTCAAGGCAAGGATGAAGACGGTCCACCCTACTACAAGCTAACACCACTAACGCAAAATCCTGGAATATATTATGAATACATGGGAGAGGTGAGGATCGAGAGAGTAAAATGGAGAATTGTGGTCACCTTGGATTACAGCAAATGGAATGATCCGATAATTTGGAGGGAAAAACAAATGTTCAAAATGATTACCACCCGCAATGATCAGCTAAGTAAACAAGAATGCAACGAATTTATTTTAATTTATAAGTACGATTTAGAATTGAAATCATTGCAAGAGGACCTTCACATATTCTTCGTACCGTCATTAGTTATTTCAGACGACAGCTTCACTCCATACACCCACACTTTAGCTAAGCGTTGGACTCCGTTCGAGTTTGTTGGCTGGACTAGCCGACAACTCTTCGGAACAATAGACGCAGGAGATAGAGAGCAGCTGAATCAGGACGTGGACAGACTCTATGAGAGGACGGCCAATATATCAAATTTAGTAGCCAGTCAGACTCACATAGTGAGATCTAACCTAGAGTCGTTGCATGAAAAACTCGACGACGTTCAGCGAACATTACATGAGCAACAATTACAATTCCTACGGCTCGCAAATAGGACGAACCAACTCGACACCTTTGCTAATCGGACAGTAACAGTCCAGACTTTACTTAGGTGGGTTCATCAATTTGATCAATCACTAGAGCACAGTATCAACTCGTATAAAACTCTTGTGAACACCGTAGAAACGACTCCACAAGGTCACTTACACCCACTGCTTTTTACACTGTAACAGTAGAGATGTTACACGCGATGTCTAAAATTAATGTGAATATGGTCGGAGGAAAATTAATGTTAATTTTAGAATTTCCACTTTCGAACAAAGCAAGATACTTCCAGTATAAAATACATCCGTTACCAATCCCCCAAGAAATCATGACTAATTTGACGTCCTATGTAACGTTATTCCGACAGTATTCATACTTAATAGTGTCACATGACATGCAAAATTATTTATTGGCTACGAAAAAGTATATTGATACGTGAAAGACGTATCAAAAAGTATTTATGTGTCCACCAACTTTACCATTCAACATAGAAAATGAGAGTAGTCCGTGCGAGTTTGCACTACTAGCAAGGCCTACGCCAGCTACGCTGAGGAAGTGTAAGCTAGCTATATCTTCCAAGTCCACTCCTCACTGGAACAAGCTCAGTAGTACCGACGAATGGCTGTATTCGGTCATCAAACCGACTCAAATGCGTATTATGTGTAACGATGAACGCAAGGCCGAATTAACAATAAGTGGGACAGGCATACTTACGTTACGCGAACAGTGTTGCGGTCACACTACCCAAAATATACTATACGGTGTAAACATTGTACAAACAAACGAAACCTACCTGTATAACCTAGGACTCAGACTCAACCTGACATTCGCAACTGATAGCATTATGAAAAGCTATGCCTCTTTTGACGAAGTCCCGGACATTACAAACGTGGAGAAACAACATATCCGCAGATGGGCAGAAAGCGAGGATGCGATCACGATCCAGCAACTTAAAGATAAGTTTACTGAGATTGTAGCCCAAAAGAGGGAAAAATACCTGTATATGTCGTACATCTCTTCGGCGGCGGTAAGCCCGCTAATTATAGTAGCTTTAATAGTTGTGGTATACAAGTATTGTTGCCCAACAAAGGGATGCAACTTGTGCACCAGAAAGAGTAAACGCAGTCACAAGAAAAATGCCAAAACACCAGAGTATACTAAAGACGAAATTCTTGAGTTCCCAACGGTTAGACCTCTTCTGGCTTATAATCCCAAAAACACGGTCCACAACTTCGAGGAGGTAACGACACAGTTTAACATGCCTCAGTCTCCAGCCACAGAAACGGTCATCCATATACCACCTACAAAGAATTCCAAATTGTACACAGCTGACAGTCTACCAAGGTCAGGAAACATCAGCATCACACCAGCAATTAGTAGAAAGAGGAAGAATTTCCAGCGTAGACTCCTTGAATTACTACGTAAGACCGTTGTCGATTCAAGGCAGTTCTTTACATTGATGGGCAGAATTAATTTTTATTTCTTTCACTCTCATAAAAATTTAGATATTAGGAAAAATCGAAAAATAACTACTAATCGGCGCAAAATGTAAAAAAAAAAGAGTGACAATACAGTCATTATTACGAGGTTGTTATAGCTTTTACAAATAGGTAATTTTTTTTAAATTGTATATAGTTGAAGTATACTTACATAGCAAATTAGGAATAAAGATAACAATCGCTAAAA
Source organism: Muscidifurax raptorellus (assembly GCA_020010945.3). NCBI lineage: Eukaryota > Metazoa > Arthropoda > Insecta > Hymenoptera > Pteromalidae > Muscidifurax > Muscidifurax raptorellus. Next base: position 31,123,152 of record CM052080.1, on the reverse strand, counting down.
TGCAAGTTTGTTAAAAATAAACTTATAAACAATGGTTTATAAACTTGGTGATTTTATTATATCGTTTAGCGTTAATAACGCCAATATGGTAAGAAAAATAAAAAGTTCAGTGAAAAAGTAAAGTAAATGTAAATCATTTATTGAAATCGAAATATTTTGTACAGAATATTGAAAATATAAATAACGCAATAATCGAAGTCGATAATCGAGTAAGTGCTGCCATGGTTCGAATTAAAAACGACATACAGAAGCGATACAACTAAATCCAAAGTCGCAACGCATACAAAAACGAAGTCAAGTGGAAAGAGCATTGCCCGGCAAAATGCTGACCTTAGCACTGTGCCGTCGTACGATTCAGCTAAGCCACAAGCTTCAGTATACGTTGCAACCGCATATCGTACGCATCAAAACTACATCACTATGGAAGGAATAAATTTTGAATCAGAAGTAGTAGCAATGGCAAAGGACATCCTAGACAAAGCCATAGGACAATTGGAAAGAGCGCAACTTGCCGTGAACGCAGCCCAAGAAAATTTCTGGGAAGCGGTAAATCATTACCGTTTGTGTTCGCGTAAAAATAAGAAAAGTGAAGCCCAAGAGTGTCTAAATACTAGTGAAGTGACTGTTGAGGGAAGTTTACCTAAGGGCTCCAAAGCAGCACAAATACAACTACTGATCCCACTTGGACAAGCATCAAAACATGTACCTGCAAAAAGAGACGGACCGGTAAATAGCGAGAACGAAAACAGTCTGCCAGTGTGTGTAGTGGACTTGATATCAGACGAGGAGTGGGACACACAGCCGAGTCCGCCGGGTCCACCGACACAGCTGAGCCCGCGAACTACGCCGTGTCTGCTGAGTCAGTGCAAAGAAATAAAAACCAATATCGTCAATAAAAAGAGGACTAAACATCATATACACCAGCCAACGCCTTGCGTGGGAGAACCTAGAAAGAAAATATCAAAAACAGAAACCCGGTTCGTCCTCGCGGACAAACAGCCGAATTTGTCCATACCAGCGGAAATACTTGTCGGCTGGATAACTTGGCTCTGGAAAAGACCAGCTACCAGCGGAATTGAATATAACGAGAAAACAAGCACACCACGTAAAGATAAAACATCGAAAGGAAAAGCTGTTAAGAAAATTCCATTATAAAAATCATCTAGCAAGAAATGAAATAAAAAAAAATCAAGCAAGCATATAGAAACGAAAGAGGAACAAGCAACAAGACGAGAGAAAGATAGAATCAGAAAACGAGAGCAGAGAATGAATATCACCTATAATTGTATTACCTGGACTAATTTCTTGTTAATAAACATGGGACTTTATTAACTTTAAATTTATTTTACGAATTTATTTTTTTGCGCCGGCTCCATTGCCGAGGACAGCCATATTCTGGGGGGGAGGTGTAATGTCCCACGTTTATAATACGTATATGTATGGCGTCTGTGCGATAGCATTCATGTGCACGCTCAGACGACGTTACCGAGACCGATTGCGACATAGTAAAATCGATCGCCGAAAATCGGAGCGGTGCTTCACCTGCGAGTCAGCACTGCTCGCGCGCGGTTGATTGCAAAACTGGGATGCGCGTGTCCTCGTGGTGGCGGATGCTGATTGGTCGCGTAGTGCCTTTTCAGTGGAATCAGGCCAGCTACTTGCATCGTCACCGAGGAATTAAAAACCACGGAGCCCATCTACGCAGTGCTTTTTCACGTAAATTATTCCTACTAACAACTGGACCTAGCGATTGAATACGAGTGCTGTATTCTTGCTCGCATCGCTTATTGAGTGCTTAGAAACCAGTCAAACTCTGTGAGTAAAGTACAGTGTAACTCTTGGTCACTAGACAGGAGTCGGAGGTAGAACAGTCATAGTGAAGGACCGCCGTGTGTATCTCCGGCGAAAGCTAGATGAAGAGATCTTCATCTGTGCAGTAGACCAACTTTATTAAATATTGCCACGAAACTTCGTGTAAATATAAGTCCAATCAACATCCGCCGTACCGACGAAGGAGTTTATTAACATCCAGCGTGCTTACGATAAGATATTCATTGTAAGTCGCCTAGTATAATCATCTAGAAAAATAATATTATAACAACATCTTAGTTAAGTCAAGTGAACATCTAAATCTGTAACATAACAACTGTGTATGAAATCAAGTGCTCCGGCCCTAAGCCAATAAAACATTCCATAACAATCTAAATAAATCTTGTGTTCAATCATTCTAAAATAATAAAAATCAATAATACACCAAAAACCCTAATAAACCCGAGTACCGGACTAAGCAGGACAATTGCCGTCAAGGTATGAGACGTTGGGACAACAGTAGCAGAAGCGGACAGACAAGCGTCCGCGCGTAAGTAAAAGCGGACTCGACATCGTCCGCGTAAACGTACAGAGCGGACAGACTACCGTCCGCATACGAGAGAGTGTCCAAGCAAGTCCCACGGCCGCGGCAGTCACGCGCATCCCCCAGCCTCTTTAGATTATTAGATTATTAGATTCATACCTCTAGTAACATAAGGCTCACGAGCCGACGGTTAGTTTCTACTAAATTAAATAATTATTTGTACTAACTGCGCAGCCCGCATTTAACCCTAAATACGGTCTTTACACTATTAATAGTTTAAAAAATTGTTTTGAATTATAATTAAATGCCTAAACATTGAATAAATAAAATAAATATAAATATTATGTGTGTATTCTTTATTTACTTACCTTTCCTACTCGAAAAATCCGTCACACGAGAACAACGTGTACCGATTATAATTTTTTTCGTCTTCTACTGCTTCTCTACTCGTGATGGAAATTTTTGATGAGCACACTACGCATTTAATAAACATTTTTTCGCGGGCTGTGATAGGTCTGAGTTGCCACTTGACCCGTGACAAACTAATACGTGCATATTGGCGATTACACATTCGATTTTTAATCATTCGACATTACGCATTGCATCCAAAATCTGTTACTAAGAAACTGTATTTATTATACAACATAAGTAATAATCTCAAGGAAGTAAAGTAGTGCAGTGCCATGGCTGGGATTCCAGAAAATCAGACGATTTCCTCGAGCGAGAGGAAGGCTAGCCGAAAAAACGCTGGCATGCAAAGCTAATTTATATAAATATAACTCTCTTTAAAAAGTAATATATTATATATATATATATATATATATATATATATATATATATATATATATATATATATATATATTGTAACGGGGTGGTTTCTAGGCGGCTAACTGCCTATGTACCCCGTACAAATGCAAAGTTCTCCTGCACTTTGCTTTTGCGAGATGCTGTACTCACTAGTGTGGTCGCCTACCTGCGACGATGCTCCGGTGCTCAGTATGCTCTACACTCCTGTGTAGTGCCCGCGGAGGCGGCGGTATTCGGCGGTTTGAATAGGAAGAGGGATCGGGACAACAATCAAATGAACACACTACCGATTCTAATAAAAAGGCGTTTATTCAGTAAGGAATCCGTCGTCCGTGTTGCGCGTATTCGCGTCGCGAGAAGGCCACAAAATATACGACCGGATTAGCGACCGAACTAGCACGGTTGCGTGAGCCCTTAGGCCGACCAGGCTTTCTCTTAGCCGTGCCTGTCGCGCTAGCCTCGTTCATCAGCTGTGCGGGCACCGGTAGAGTCGCGTACTGGGCCTTCCGAGGCCTACCGCGCGGCCTGGCTACTGGCCGCCCTGTAACTAGACCTCCCATCTGCTGCGTAGCGTTGCGTTGCCCGCGCAACCTACGAGGGGACGGGGTCGAGTCTCCTACGTCGTCACCTTGACCCTCCGCGATACATTGAGGGGGGCTCACACGTCGAGCACCGCTGTGCTGCGATCTATCGTTACGCGCATTGCCACTCTGATCGCCTCCAGAGCGGTCTTCGTTCGCTCCCAGTTCACGTCGCGTGTCTGTTCTAACTTCCCTAGAACAGTCTGCATTACCTGCTACAGTCTTCTCTTCTCGAGATATTGCCCTCGCCGGATAAAATCGTTTGGGTTGATTGGCATGTACCAAGTCTATCACTTGTCCTTCTTCGTCCTTTAAACGATACGTGTTGGTCCCCAAGACATCTATAATCCTATATGGTCCAACATATGATGGGGCGAACTTGGCTGACCGTTTATCCGCTGTGGAAGAAAGCACATAATTGCGTTTCCATACCAAGTAGTCGACTTTGAACTCCGCATCTCTGCGTCGAGCGTCATAGTATCCAACTTGTCCCTCTTGCTCGCGCTTGGCTCGTTCAGCTGCATTCTCATGCACTTGGCTTAGCCCTTTCATGCGGTTCAACCAGTCGGCGTATGCACTATTTTGTAACTCCTCTGCAGCCGCTATATCTTGGATGCGCCTGGCAGATGACGGATTTGGTGGTTGCCTGCCGTATAATATCATCGCTGGACTAACCCTAGTTGCTGAATGCGGAACTGTGTTATATCCGAAGATTATTTCGCTCAAGTGCTCATCCCATTTGGAATGGTTTTCGTCTATGAGCGCTCGTATCCTACTGGTACTTACCGTCTTATTGACTCGCTCCACTGGATTAGCTTGAGGATGGTACACCGGCGTTGTTTCATGTTTGACACCATCGACTCCAGATATCTGTCTGCGACATGGTTTTTAAACTCCGTACCGTTATCTGAGAGAAATACTTCTGGAGCGCCATACCTCAAAACTATCCTTTCCTAGGTGTTTTACTATGGTAGGACTGTTTGCTCGCTTTACGGGAATACACTTAACCCATCGAGTAAACAGATCTTCGAATACGAGGATATATTCGTTCCCATGTACCGTTTTTGGTTTAGGATGTATCATATCACTAGCCACCATTTGCCATGGCCTTGTGATGATCCTACGTCCCATAAGTCCAGCTGGAGGACGCTGTTCAACCTTAGTCTGTTGGCAGACCATGCACTGTCGTACATATTGCTCGACGTCGCTATACATTTTCGGCCAGTAATAGTACATGGCTACTCGAGCATACGTCTTGTCACGTCCTTGGTGACCAGCTGATGGTTCATCATGGCACTCGTGTAACACCTTTTCGCGCTTTTCGCACGGTACGACGATTTTCCATGCCTCGTCGTCTTCAATCGAGGGTGGCGAGTTTTTGTCTGGGCGATAAGTATACAATTGTCCCCCATGAAGTTTGAATCGAGGTACATCTTGTGGTCTGGTTTGTACCTTCCTGACCCTTTCCTAATACCACTCATCCTGAGTCTCATTGGCCCATTTGACCACCGAAATTGGTACCGCGCTGTTTTCGTACATCCTTGATAAGGCATCAGGTACGGCGTTCAGTGAGCCTTTCCTATGCTCCACTGTATAACTATGTACTTGCATTTCCAAAGTCCAACGAGCTAATCTTCCAGTTGGATTTTGAAGGTTTCATAGCCAGCGCAAACTGCTATGGTCAGTTATGACTTTAAATTCATATCACGACGAACTGTGCGTTGAAGTCTGGTCGATGTAAGATTGTCGCTGACGCCATCAGCGCTTTAATCTTTGTGAAAGCATCTTATTGTGCTTCATTCCACTCATACTTCCTTTCCTTCTTGGTCAATGCAAAAAGAGGTTCAGCGATGCTCGCAAAGTCTTTTAAAAACTTGCGATACCATGACGCCATTCCTAAGAATCGCCTTAGCTGCTTCAATTTTTTCGGTACCGGATAGTCCACTACCGGGGCTATCTTACCTGGATCAGGCCGAAACCCGTCATGATTGACTAGGACGCCTAGGTACTTGACCTCACCTTGGCAAAGGACACTTTTCTCTTGGTTGATTACTAGACCTGCTTCTTTCACCCTTGTCAAGACCTTTTCTAGGTACTTGATATGTTCCTCGAACGTCTCTGTGACCACAATTATGTCATCGAGGTATGAATAAGCGTATGCTTATATATATATATATATATATATATATATATATATATTGTAACGGGGTGGGATTGCCTTCGAGAGGGGGAAAATAGAAAAGGAGACGCCGGGACCGAGAATCGATCCGGCGCCCCCGAGATCTCTAGGCGCACGCTCTATCCATTGAGCCAATGCCGCCTTATGCCATCACCCTCGTCCCTGCTCCGATCACCGGCATAGCGAGAACTTGAACCTCGTTACAATATATATACAGGGTGTCCCATTTTAATTTACCACCCCCTAAAACTGGTTAATAATTTGCTCTGAGAAAAAAATGTTTCAAATAAAATTTGTTGGGTTCGAAGGGGGGCATCTTTTGGCTATTTTAGCTGCGACCTTGAACATGACCTTCAAGGTCATTTGAAAGTCAAGACCAAATTTTCATATGAAATGTGCATATTTTTATGGCGGATTCGGATTCTACTAAAAAAGAGAAACACTTTTTGTCCGAATCATTTTTTGAAAAAATCCTAAATTTTTGTTGCAAACGGCTTTAAAAAAGTTGAAAAAATTACTAATATCTCTTATTGCTCCACCCTTTAAAAGAAGTTAAAAATTTGCTCTGAGAAAAAAATGTTTCAAATAAAATTTGTTGGGTTAGAAGGGGGGCATCTTTTGGCTATTCCAGCTGTGACCTTGAACATGACCTTCAAGGTCATTTGAATAAGATTTATCACAGATTCGGGTTCTACTAAAAAAGTAACACTTTGATCATCAATAGGTAGCTCTCCCTTTAACTGAAAAGAGAATTGGTCCCAGAAATAAGCTGTTTTAGATGAATGTTACTAGCTTCAAACAAAGACAGAGGTATCCTTTGGATCACTTAAAGCAAGACATTCACGTCCAGCCACTTAAGGCAAGACCCCGTCCAGCCACTTAAGGCAAGACCCTATCCAGCCACTTAAGGCAAGACCTTCACGTCCAGCCAAGGCAAGACCCCTTCGTTCAGCTAGTCACGGAAATTTCAACGTCTCAAGTGCTCTATCAATTGCCCATTTTGTTGAATGCACATTTGTATTCTCTGCCGAAAACTTCTTTGGACATCTATTAATGTTTGTGGGGTGAACGCCCGGAATGCTGCAACAATTCTCTCCATCATATTTTGTGCCGTCGTCGGGGCTTCCGCGTAAACTCTCTGCTTCACGGCCCCCCACAGAAAGAAGTCCAATGGGGTCAAATCTGGCGATCGCGCAGGGAATTCACAGATTGGACTACCAATTCCAATCCAACTATTTGGGTATGTCGCGTTCAGAAATCTCCTGACAAGTAGTCTACGATGAGCGGGAGCACCATCTTGCTGGAACCACATGTCTCGCCTTATTTCTAGCGGAATGTTTTCTAGAAGAGGTGGAATTTGGTTCTCGAGAATATCTAAATAAAGCTCGCCGTTTAAATTACGGTCATAAAAAATTGGACTCACAACGTATTCCCCAACTATGCCCGCCCAAACATTAATTGACCACCGTCTTTGTGTACGGTGATCTCGCTGCCAATGTGGATTTTCTTCTGCATAATAATGCGCGTTATGAAGATTAACTCCTCCCATATTGTCGAACTTTGCCTCGTCTGTAAAGAGAGTCCGATCAAAGAAAAATGGATCTATGCGCATTCGTGTTTCCGCCCATTGACAGAATCTAAGTCGCCTGGCAGGATCACCAGGCTCAATGGCATGTGTAAGGTGCAAGTGATATGGATGAAATCTAAAATGACGCAATACACGGGAAACTGTTGATCTGGGTACCTCGGCAATTACAGCACGAACCCCAAGCGCAATATGCTCTCTTGGGCCCGTCCGTCGCCTCTTCCTTCTTAAGTTACCTCCTTGAGCTCTTATCATTAGAAGTTTAATATTCCTCCTACTAGGATGACGAGCGTCCGGATACCTTTCAGCGTACAGCCTCGCTGCAGCCTTATAATTGTCGTGACATTCTCCCAGAATCTTGATCATGTTGACTATCTCTACTGGCGTGTAGTCAGCCATTATCTGTTGTAGGTAGATTTTTTAGGGAATATTTAATCTTACTAGAAATAATTTATTACAAGTATGTTTCTGCTCTGAAATTCAGAAAGTCAATGAAAACCTAATGATGAGAAGCTTTGAGGAGCTGTAAGAATTTACAAGCTTTACTAATAGAACGATAACGAAGCAAAAAAATGTCTTTTAGCGAGAAATAAAGCATTTACGAGAAAAATATTTCTTAAAAAGATGCGTACTTTATCAGAGAATCTGAATATGATTTAAAATATGTACAATTTTACTTTATCAGAGAATCTGAATATGATTTAAAATATGTACAATTTTCATTAAAAAAACTAAGCTTGATTTTGATTCTCAGTTGAAAACATGCCCCTTACTGCTCAAACTTGCCCCAGATGATGTCAAACTTGTCCCAGTTGTGACCGTAAACTTGCCCCAGATGATGTCAAATTTTCCGCAGATGACGTAAAATTTGCCCCAGAGAATGCCAAACATACCCCGAAGATTGCAAACTTGCCCCAGAGAATGTCAAACATACCACGAAGATTGCAAACTTCCCCCATGTGATAAAAAATGAATCAGATTAGCGTTCTAATGAACTTTGGTTCTGTTGATAAATTTTTTGGTAATTTCATTTCTTTGAAAAAGAGAGTATTTTCCATTAAAGTGATGGTTCTTTCTTAAAATGAATTTAAGGTTCGAGGTCAAGGTCATAGCCAAGCTTCAATTGCCGGAATAAAAATCGAGGATTACCGTTAAATAAATTGACTGACCTTCGAATGACCTTGTTGGTTAAGGACAAGTTCATGGCTAAGGTCATACTTGGACTTAAATTTGTAAAATTGTGTACGTTTCTAATTCCTCGGATAAAATGTAAAATTTTTAACTTCTTTTAAAGGGTGGGGCAATAAGAGATATCTAGTGATTTTTTCAACATTTTTAAAGCCGTTTACAACAAAAATTTGGGATTTTTCAAAAAATGATTCGAACAAAAAGTGTTTCTCTTTTTTAGTAGAATCCGAATCCGCCATAAAAATATGCACATTTCATATGAAAATTTGGTCTTGACTTTCAAATGACCTCGAAGGTCATGTTCAAGGTTGCAGCTAAAATAGCCAAAAGATGCCCCCCTTCAAACCCAACAAATTTTATTTGAAACATTTTTTTCTCAGAGCAAATTATTAACCAGTTTTAGGGGGTGGTAAATTAAAATGGGACACCCTGTATATATATATATATATATATATATATATTCATAATTATGTATATGTAGACAAAATACATAGCAAAAAATATTATAATTCAACAAAATAGTAATAGTATTTCTAAATTATATTTTCTATTTTTAATAATACTTAAATAAACTAATATACTCATCACGTTTCAAAATTTTATATAAAATATTAGTAGATAAACAACGCGGGTTCGGGACCCCCCACCACTCCACCCTCAGCACACCTGTGCAGGTGAGAATAGGCCCCGCCCACTTTGAATGTTCTGGAAGCTTTGTGCCATGACGTCATCAGCCCACCTGTAAAGTCGGTCGGTAAAGAAGGGCTCTGCAAACAGGTATGCATCTATGGCAGAGGCTAGCACCAGGAGTTGGCTGCTGCGCGACGGGGAGGCGGCAGCGCTGGGGGTCGGGCAGCATACTCCGGGCGGTATACTCCGGGCAGCATACTCCGGGCGGTATACTCCGGGCAGCATACTCCGGGCGGTACACTCCAGGAAGCTTACTCAAGGTCACAGACGGCACCAGCATCTCGGTGGGCTGCAGCGCAGTGAAGTCAGCTGCCGGTACAGCCGTGGTGAGTCGCGCATTGAGATAGCGCGGATCGGGTTACATCTGCTTGTTGTTCTTTTCTTCGCTCCTCTTTATATCTTCATATTCGTACTTTTATCGAATACGATACCAGATACGCATCTTCTTAACGCAATATAGCTGCTGCGTATTATCGGGAGCTCTCTCTTTTTCTCTTTCTCTTTCGTGCACGCTACAGGTATAATATGCACGGCTACCGTGCAACGTTTAACGATGACGTCAGCGGCCTATGAGCTGCATCACGTTACAATAGCCAGCATCTTTACGCCATAACTTGGAACTTGTTGACAGCCAAAGTATTTCGTTATGGAACGAATTTTCTAGAGCACGTGTGCTTTTCTACGAATTAGCTTGATGACTTTATACCATAGCGGGTTTCTGGTTTCACGCGTTTATTAAATACAGCTACATATTGGTTGGCAATATCAGTCGGGGGTGACAGATTGCTGCATCTTTACGACGTGATTGGTGTTATTCGTTATCTTCTACGAATATATAGTTTAAATGATTGCATGCATAGGGAAATAATAATAATAGTCGCATGTAAACCACATCTTTGTTTATTGATCGATATAACCAAATGCTATCTCATTCATTACACCTCCGATATACTGCAAGTATATTTTTTTAATTGTACATTCTGAGCAAAATCGTTTTAAAAAATCTTCAGCTATTATTTTACTCATTCTTGAGGGTAAAAAGACGCCAAACGAATTCTCCAGTTCCACAAAGACTTTGCTCCCATACTTTGTCTTGAGTTCTTTCATACTAGTTATTTGATATTTTTTGTCCAGCTCAAGACCCGATAGCTCCTTCATCGGAAGGAGCTCCTTGCGTCCAAGACGATTAATCTCGTTTTAATCCATATTCATTAGATACAATGTTAAGCAATGAACGATGGATGAAGAACTGATTGAAGTTAATGAGTTTGATACACTTATATAGTCGCACAATTTTATAGTGGAGGGGGTAGCATTGGTATACTCCTCCCACCATGAGAAGTAATTTTGTTAACTTAGAGCTTAGCGTTTTACAGACTCACCCCACCACAAACGCTTAATAAATGTTTTAAAGGAGACTTATTTCTTATTTTTTTTTATCAAATCTCTTGTAGTTGTCACGCTCAGGAAAAGATTTTGTATTTGTCGAATATTTCTCGGTAAACGATTTCCAGTGCGATGTTTCTTCTTTCTTCTCCTCGTTCTTACACGTAGAAAGAGGCTCATATTTAATATTACTCGTATTATGATCCATCTTCGTTGACGTCCAGAGTGAGAATGGAATGAATTGCGCTACTCAAACGATATTTATTTTACTGTATCCATAGGGATAAAGGATTAAAATGCAGTAGTCACAATCAAAATGAATAATATATTTATTCAATATTACTTTATATACAGCTGATTTAATTTTTTCTTAAGTACAGACAGGATAATTTTACCAGTTCTTTCAATTCTAAACCTAAAACGCTCTCCATCTCGGGCAGCTTGCTCCCACTCTCCACATCGTGCACGTTTATGCGCATATGTCCAAGTATACATCAAATGAACAGTAGGCTGTTCTTGGAAACGAACCCGCTTATCCATGCTGCTATTTATTAATAACATTGAATTTACACTGTATGCAATCTCTTCTCAAAGGTGGAGTTCCATTTTCGATGCTATCGTGCTCATGACAACGTAGAAACTTTAAAATTTCAGAGTCCAGCTTCTAATATTCTGGCAGTTTATTCCAAGTTTGCTCGATACTATTTGCCGCAAATATTATGAGAAATTCTCTCGGTAAGAAAGCAATATTCGTGGGAGTCATAAATGATAGGTGCTCTGTGCGATAAAATTGTTTAAGTGATCTCTCTAGAGATGGCGTATTGTCCCGATAAAATTTTTTAAGCAATAATATGTTTCTGTGCGCACAGTTTGCCTTGAATGCTAATTTGTGATGTGGACAGAGAGGCTCCAAAATATCATATTTCAGCCTTTGTAGTGAAGGAAAGCCAATCTCACCCATGTCGAGCACATGAAAATTGAATTTCTCGAGCCACTGTTTTTTCTCAGCTCCTTTTACGTACACTGTACTTGCGTCATGTAAAACAGTTTTCAACACATTTTCACGCTTCTCATAGGCTAAATTCTCCGAACTCCAGGATAATCCATGATAATTGCACTCCAACCAGAGATTTTTACACCTGTACTTGGCGGTGAGTCTGCACCACGATGTAGGCGGTTTGAAGAAAAATACCAAGGGCTTGAGATATGTGTTGAGTGGAACTATGGCAAGTTCCTTCACGACAAACTCGTTTACAGGCTTTTTGAAACCTTGTACATCGAGTACGTATTCCATTTTGACTAACTGCCTACCACAAGTTGCTTTAAACGAGTTTTCGTACATCCCTACTTATGGGATTATACTCATCTATACGATCATGTAGGATCAGGCAGTATGCAGAGGTATTAAGTGGAAAATTTACTCTAGTCTGAAACTCGAGACGTACATGCACTGGAGCTTGCTTCAGTGACTCATTTTGTTTCGAACAATCAATCACAACAAGAGGAGCATACTCGAGGTAATCGGTCTTGTTCAGCATTAGTTCAGCCTCTTCGTTGTAGTAGGCATTTTGATAATTGGCATACATGTCGTATAGAACAGTGTAATGATTATTCGTTATATTAAGATTGAGGTTTCCATAGGGATAGTGTTGAGAATTGAGAAAAAGTGTTGCGTTGCTAATGTTGCAATGATCAAAGCGACTGATATTAACCGTTTTTCGTCCTCTGCGATATTTCTGAAGGCCGAGAATAACGAAGCGAGGCTTCTCCAGTTGGCTAGCAGTCTTTACAGTCCACACATGTTTCGATGTACTGGGCAGTAACAGATACTCATATAGTTCCCAACTACAAAAACTCATGGTGACAGGTCTATCCTTTTCCAGGTAGTTAAGCAATTTAATTTTATGCTTATCCGAGAGTACTACATACGGCATCAGCCATTCAATTTTGGTGATTTCAATTTTAAAATCCTCGTAAACTTGTGCACCAGACACTGCTATTTGTGTCTGTATAACTAAATTTACATCAGAATTCGTTTTTGTGAAAATGAGCTAATGTTTGGCATTCACAACGATTTTGCGATAATCCTCAGCAAAGCCTAGGATCATACTGAGTGGAATTGATACGTCAAAGTTGCCGTTATTATCTACTAATTGCCGTTGAGTCTCTGTAATATCGAGCCAGCCAGCATTTTCAATCACTGAGCTCTGACTAGGGCTGAACGATACGAATCCTTTCATAAGACTTGTCAAGCCCACATTCTTGCATTTATCAATCTCGATGGCGTTAAGTTCGTAACGAATTTCTTCAAACAGATGACATATGGCGTTGTTTACGAACGTTGTACCGACGACGGCAGTGCCATCTGCTTTTTGCAATTTTCCACATATGTGCAATGAACTACGTGAAGGCAGCACACATAGATCTTGATGTTGTATACCTATGCGAATTTCATCGCTGTTGTTGAAATTTGACAAAGTATAAGGCTGATACGCATGAATCTCGTAATGCGCAACAGATTCGTCAAATATGACAGGTGACTGTATGCTTAGCACCTCCTCCATTTCGTTGAAAACAGCAAAATAGTATACAGCTTAATTTTTTACGACTCTTAGACCCACACTTTTTAGAAACTGTATGTTTTGACGTGTTAGCGTTTTCAGCACTCGTTGACGACTGATTGCCCGACGGCATTGCAAGTTATTATAAATAGCCTTTATCAACTTTGGTATTGTACACAATGCCCATTATGCTTAGACTGATTTGATGTGTAATCTAATTGTTATGACTTCACCGCGAAAATTAACTAAATGTCCGTCTTGATCGATAAGGTGCAGCTGCAAGTTATCTATAGTCTTGACAGTGACTGGCAGGTAAATAATAGGTGATGGAACTTTGATGATGTTATAGCCTGGCGAGATAGCTGGGAAGAATTCGTGTATGGTGTGCACCTTATGCTTATTGATGTATGCTCCAGAAGTAATATTACATTTAACGTGTAACGCGTTAACTTTCAATATGGCTACTGACAAATCAGATTAGTGATTAATATTTGGCGGTAATACGCGACTTGTGAAACCCAACAATTTTCTAATAGAATCTTCTGGACGGAAATCAATTGATTGGCTACACTTAACCATGCAACGAAGGGTGTTACTGTTGGGCTTGAGTTTAATTTTTATACTTTTTGATGCTAGAGCCTCTTTCAGAGTCTTCTCAATATCTTTAATTTCGTAGCTGCCTGTAGGCAAATGAAGACTTCCTCTCCCACGTAAAACTTGTTATTGCCTCTGCCTATGTTAGGTATCGAATCAAATGTGAGCAGTTCCACAAGTGTAAGAACGTAATTTTTAGTTGGCGAGAGTTCAAGCGTTGGAAAAAATTGAGCTTTCAATACAGAAGATGTTCCAGATAGGCGCAGTATTAGTGAGTCTTCCATGACTATTCGAACAATACTGAGTAAACCGGAATCTCAACCAATACTTCTATAGCATTCTATAGTTGTAGGCGTTGTAGTCTTGGTAATGTTTCTGATTGTACTTGACTCCGTTCACATTCCAGTATTCCTTAAGATCCTGAGGTGGCTGTAAATCTCCAAAACTATCAAAATACACTACATCGTTGCCTCGTTTTCGATATGCGACCCAATGCGTGCTTGGTCCACTATCATCGTCGAGATTGACGATAGCTGATTCACGATAATGTGGTCCACACAAAATATGGAATTTTCAAGATGCGTGCATATTTTATCAGATCAGCGTCAGTTAATGCACGTTGTGGTAATTTGAAGTTTTTTTTCCACAAGCCTTGTCCATATTTTTTCAAGTACATACCATAGCCCTTTTTGTAAGGTCGCATCCATTGTTTTGTTATGTCTTTGACTTTCCTCAAGCTGTCGCTTAGCAGCACTAGCATCGTTCACTGCTTTGGCGATACCTGCAGCGCCACCTGCTAATGCACCTGTTGCACTCAAACCAGCAATTATCGGTATAAGGAATGGTAGAAATCCTCCAATTTTGGATGGGACTGATAGCATACGTGGAATGCAGACATTCTTCTTGCCTCCAGCTTTGTTTACAGCTTGACGAGTAGCCTTCAGAGCGCTAGGAATGACTGTGTGCGAGCTGTTGCTTGGAATAGCAGAAGTGGAAGCAGCTTTGATCACTTTGGCCAATGAAATAGATGGCTTCTTTTTCTTCTTCTGCTTCATTATTTGCCTTTTAAGACCCATTCCAAACTTGGATTTTGCCTTCATGGTGCCCGCTATGGCGAGAGCAGCTGCTTTTTCTCCAACACCGGCGTCTGACGCCCGGACTCTTTCCCAAGCTTTTGCAGCCAAAATCTTATCTGCAGCGTTTCTTGCTTCAATGTTTTCTCGATTTTGTGAGTAGGCAATATTGTGCTCTTTACAAGCTCTATCAAGAGCATTGATTCCGGGATCTCCACGTGCTAGTCGTTTTGCTAGTTTAGTACCGGTCTTAAGTTTGTATATATGCTTAAACATATATACAAACTTCAAAGATTTATGCTCAGCATGTTGGAATGATGGTCAGCATGGATTTCTTTTTATCGACAAGGAGCGAGCACTCAGCGATGGACGTTACAGAAAAGGCTTTGATTGCTTTGCCATAAATATATAACCTACAGCCGACCCTGAGTATTTGCAGTGGACTGTAAATAGTCGAAGAGTCAACATGGCAGACATTCGACGTGAAAAAGGCATTCTTCAACAAATTACAAAAGCTCGCGAATCAATTAGACGCAAACATAGATTGCTAAAGCAAGGTAAAGCTAGCATGGGAAAAGCTCTTGGTAAAACTTTTAAACCTATAGTAGATCCGCTGGAAAAGCTAGTGAAAGTAAAGCAAGAGATTAAGCTAGAATCTCAAAAAGAAGACTTTTTGAGGACCATGATGATTTCGATGATGCACTACTCAATGAAACAGTTGATGCTTCATTTAGAAGTGCCAAAACTGATAGTGAGGAAGAGGATGAGAAGAATATTGATACAAACGACAAGTATATTCAGCTGCTCAAACAAAATAAGCAACAACGATACTTTGATCATATCTTTGGAATTCGTAAAAATGGTGAAATACTAAAGATCGATGATTCATCCATAGAAATCCACAAAAAATATGTTAGCATTTTAGATAGAAAAGGGAGTTTGTTAAAGTATGTGAAAACTGAAGGTCTGCAAGAACTGCTTTTTAAACTAAGCCCAGATATGTCATTGATTCAGCTTGATGATTTGCAAAATTATAAGAAAATTCTCGAAGCTACAAACGCACATCGAAAACATTACAGTTTCGATCAACCTATACGTCAGCAAAACAGCAATAAATATAATACCATAATTGTCCCTCTATTTAAGTTGCAAAGCCCTGTAAAGTATGGTCGTGGACTCTTACCTCGATATAAAATTGCAAGAAAGCGTACTCTCATGGACTATGTTTATTGGGACGATCCTAACGAACTAGTCGATCTTCTACGTTTACTCATTGCTGGAAGATTAGCTGGTAATAATAGCCACCTAAATGAGATTCAGTCCATTATCGAAGAATTGCGTGAAGCCTAAATCATATATTAATTGCTATAACCAACAAATTCAAGTCGGTAACAAGATGAGCGTTGATGTGTTTGGACATCAATTAAATCGCTCCAAAGGTCGACGTGGTCCTCCTGGTGTTGGCTATAAACTCACTGCCGACGGTCATCTCGACATTGAAAGCAATTATTGTGTAATATAGCAGAACCAGAGCAACCAAACGATGCGGTGAATTTAGCAGTGCTTCAACGTTTAATTCAATCAGGGATTCATACTGTTCACGCAATCACGAGTGATCTGAGAAAAGCAATTAACGCTATAGAATTAACTATACAAATCGTCAAGGATGAGAATGCGGAGAAACAGAGAAAAATAGATTTGGCTATTAGTGAATTATATGAAATTTACAACTGCTTCTTATGTTTACAACTGCTCAGAATAATGACACATCAAAAGGTTAGACTAGTAGAGGAGCTTCATAAACCAGCTCGACGTAATTATCAGCGGCGAAGGTTTATGATACGTGGTTCAGATGATACCTGGCAAACTGATTCGGTAGAGATACTACCTTACACACAAGAAAATAGAGGTTATAAATTCATACTGACAGTCATCGATGTATTCTCAAAGTACGCCTGGGCCGTACCTTTAAAGCAGAAAATGGGAAACGAAGTTTCAGCAGCAATGAAATCTATTCTAGAGCAAGGTCGAGTGCCAAACAACTTGCATACCGATCGAGGGAAAGAATTTTACAACTCTTCGTTTGAAGGTCTCGTGAAATGTTATGGCATCAATCTCTACTCAACATATAGCAATTTAAAAGCTTCCATCTGTGAGCGCTTCAATCACACGCTCAAAAACAAGATGTAGGAGTAATTTAGTTTACGAGGAAACTATAAATGGGTCGATATCTTACCTGATTAACTGGCAGAGTACAATCACAGCATACATCGCACCATCGGTATGAAACCGAAAGATGTCAGTAGAGAGAATGAAGCTAAAGTCCTTAAACGTTTCTCTCACCAAAAAAGCAAGAAGAAAGCTAAATTTAAAGTTGGGGATAAGGTACGAGTGAGCAAAATGAAGCAAGTATTTGAAAAGGGTTATACGCCCAACTGGTTGACAGAAAATTTTACAATTAGTCAAATTGTGCCAACGTATCCAGTACTAACGTACAAGCTCAAGGACTATCAAGATCAACCCATCGCTGGCGGTTTTTATGAACACGAATTGCTTAAAGCCAAATATCCAGATGTTTATCTTGTAGAGAAAGTATTGAAAAAACAAGGAAATAAGCTTTATGTAAAATGATTAGGGTTTGATAATACGCACAATAGTTGGATAAATAAATCAGATTTATAAATAAATATTTACAAATTGTCTTTTTATTCTATACAATTTATTCTTAATCTGTCTCCTTAATCTTATAATGGCCCCAAGGTAAAGCATCAGTTTCGCCTCGTAGCAAATACCTTTTATCATCGTGTAGGCTTAAAGCTACTTTTATTTGCTTTTCACTAAATACATTATGCGTGTGAGACCGAATAGTACATTGAACACGAAACTGTGTAGACATGTTCTGTAAACACTGTATATAATAATCAAAAGTTACTGAATTTTGTACAGCAGTTTTTACACCTTTCACTTTTTTTCACCTTGTCCTGACCTTTCACTCGAATACTGTACATTTTACTGCGCAAACCAACAAATCCAGTCATTATGCGTCCATTGCACTCGTCTTACATTAAGCCAATTACCTTCTTGTTTGCCAGTGGCATTCCAAAGGTATTGTTCTCCGAATAGTCCGAAGTGTCAAAATGTTCAATATCTCGCTTCATAACTTCATATATATCTATTATACGTAAATTGTATATTAAACTATCCGTGTCTGTATACAGCAGCTTACACATCACCAAACTGCTTTTTTATATAATCATAGTGAAAGCTGTATACTAACGTTTTTGATAAATCAAGTACACAGAGTCCAACATAAATAGGTTTATTCATATTGACTTCAGTTTTACTCAGTTCTATAATTGCCAAATTTTCATCTAGTATGGTGCGACTGTGAAAATTAGATTGAACAATAAGGGCTTCAGCACTGTATCTGCCGTCCCATTTAGTTACAATTTTGAGGTTAACCCGCTTTCTCACATTTTCCATAGTTCTGCCAAAAACTGCATTATTCATTAACTTGTAAAGATTTTTTTCAAATTCATGTTTTACTTCCTTTCTCATGCTACTATTCAAATCTATATGCGTATTTAGCCATGGTTTTTGATTAAACTGTAAGACTCTATGTATTCGTTGAAGTTGTAACCCATTAGCCAAAGCTTGCTTTAAATTTCTATAATGCAGAACATATCTCTCTTTTAAGTGTAAAGTCGTCATAAGCTTCGAGTATGTTGAACCTGATTGCTTCATATGCTGAGGACATAGACGCAAGTCTCTATAATCGTCGTGAAGCTGCTCTGGGTAGTCCAAGTCCACTTTAAGAATGTAGCCAATTGGTGAATAATCATCTATGCTGGAAAAGTCAGTTTGGCTGATTGCTTTCTCTGTCATCCACTTAAGACCACCTTATGGTAGTGATTGTTGTATCGCCCATCCATACAAATTATTAACATCGTAATACATTAAATATTTTGTATCTTTATCACTATCATAATCAGCGCCCATATAAATGTTATTTGCTCGAGAATAACGGTTACATCACCAACTTATTCCTCCTCTTATTCCACGCTCAATAAACATTACTTTGCCAATGTCGGTGAGTAGTTCTAGTCCGATTTTTGTAAATTTGAGCATTGCGTCTCAAGTTATGTCAGGAGTTGTGTAATAGTGTGCTGGATCTAATCCGTATGCTTTCAGACAGCTGATACGAAAATTTTCAAAAATTTCAGCTAGCAGTAGTACATCTGTTTTCAAATAAAGGTCTGAATATTCACTTAAGTTAGCGATTTCAAATTTATTCCAAATGTTTTGAGCGTGTTTATAATCTTCATCTAAAATGTGACAGTTATTTAATTTATTGTAAAATGCATCTTTTGACGGTAGCTCGAAAACGTTGAGTTTTTCCAATGAATTTTTAATAACCATAAGGAAAAATGCCTTTTCTTCTTAGCAATTGATATTTTTCTTCACTTAGCTAGTTATCTTTGCTAAACTCTTGCTTGAGTATATTCAGATCTTCGAGATAAGATGACAGCTTGTCTAGTGACGATGCCATAAATCGAAAGGAGTCGATAAATTTGAAATTGACATCGCTACCATGAATCCATTTAGTGAATGATATAAATTTCTCCTTGTTTATAGGTAATAGGTTGACTCTGCCAGGTATACATTGAGCAATATCTCTGATTAAAATGTGTGAATCATATCCACTCAAATTATGGAAAATCACAGGAACAGAGCGAGAATCTTGATAGTTTAGATTTCACTTCTCATGAGCTGCTCTTCGATATCTGAAACATATTTAAGTATATAATACTTGACATAAAGGTGCTATCGCTCTTGTTACGTGAAGAAATTACCTTCCAGTGAGATGACAGTGATCACGTACTCTATCATGATCCAGACGTTTCTCACAAATGTGGCAAGATGTAGCTTGCAGGAAATACTAGTCTTGCTCCCAACTCAATGACTCAATAGGTATCAGACACCAAAATACTATTTCAATATTTTTAGCAAGTTGTAGGAGCTCGCCAACAAACCATTTTGCAGGATTAGATCCTCTATAGCTACGGTAATATGAAATTGAATTATCGTAACTACATTTCACGTAATATCCTATTCTAAAAGCTTCAGGCTGCTGATAAGCATTTCCATCTTTTATATCTTTAAGGATGCACTCAAAGTCAGCATAAACTGCAAATGGCACTTTTTCTTTATTCTTGAAATTTTTAAATTGCAGAATTGAGTTTCTGGAATTTGGCAAGTTTACTCGACATTTGTTTAGTTCTGAACAGTCACGTTCATGTGCGTGTAATTGCGATTCAGTTCGGAAATAATGTAAGCACCGATTACAGATGTGTAGTTTAACCTTCTGTCTTGAAAGTTGGCTAGATACTAAACGGGATAAATCATGGATCCAAACGTAATGATAAACTATAAGTTGGTCATCAACCTCCTCTTCTCATCTGCGTAATAATTTTGTGCAAGTAAAAGATTAACGTGAATTTCTCTTTTACATGACGTCAAGTGCGTTGGCACAACTTTGAATGATCCTCCTTTTTTTTTTAAAGTATAAACATTCACTGAAATACCACTTTGTTTTTCAAATTTAGGTATATGTTTTGGTAGCACAGGGTATTGTAGATCTTTGAAAATTGGGTCGTTTTCATAAGCCTTATATGATAATACTCTATCAGAATGTACTTTTGCTGGATGCAATGCTGAAAGAATAGCCCATTTGAAACAGGCGTCATCGAAATTCTTCACGTTGACACAACCTTTTTTCCTTTTTATTACGTATGATAGTTCTACGTATGAACTACCTCTCATTGCATTATATTTATTACTGTGTACACACAGATTAAGAATTGATCGAAGTGTCCAGCTTGAGTCAGGTTCCTGGAATTCTTACATATCTCGCTGGATAGGCTGTTGAATAATCGAAGTAAACCACTGTTTAAGATTGGTATTATGAAAAATAGGCTCAGCCTTCGTGTTGAAATATTTTATTTCCGTAATTTCTTTGTTAGCTTTGGTGATGACGTATTCAGCTGCTACTACAGCATACACTTTCACAGTAGTCTCTTTCTTAAGAGCAGTCTTGATTCGGCTTTGAAATAAAACTTGAGCATCTTTCATAAATCCTACCAGATCTAACTGTTTCAAATTTGTAATCACTCCTGATCTCATACGATTATTGAATGGTGCTTTTAAAGCCTGCCATTTTATTCTATCACTTCGTCGTTCACGCCGCACACCTTCACCACGTTTCAGCAGACACTTTAATTTGTCCTTGAAACCTTTGAGAAACGCGATTGTTGATAGAAACTTTTATTTTTCGGGAGCAGTTGCAGCACTTTGAAGCAATAATCTCAAATGTCTCAAAGTTTTGTTATTAATCTTGATCCACTTATCCACTTTTTCAGGGACGTTTCTGGATCTTTGAGCTATAACAAGCCCATGGGTTTTTAGCATAATATTCACAAGCTCCTTGCAATCGTACGCAGACATGATGATCACTCTCTGAATGCACTAATTAGAATGAAAAACAATGAATTCGCTTCCCTTTTATAAGGACTGCAAAACATGCGCAAATCCCCTTTGATGTCTCGAAACACGTACGATATTCTGGAAGGTAGTGTCTTATTTCAAGTAAATAAGTTTCACTATATACGTTCTTCTTATTGAGAAAAATAATTCGTAGAAAATGAATCACTCTCTGAATACACTAATTAGAATGAAAAACAATGAATTCTGAAAATGAGTAGAATTTAAAAAATATAGATAAAATCAATGTACGATTGTAAAATTTATTCTACATGCTCATGCTGCTCATTGTTCATGCTATGTCATAGCGTAAGTTAATTTTAATATTAACATATTTTCGTTAAATGTGCTTTATTTTCTGTCGTAATGTCGTTGATATAAATGTTTTATTAATTCTTAGTTGATCTTACTAATATTTATAATTGTATATAGGAAACCATGCAAGAGGATCTTTTATGCCGTATTTTATTAAATATCAGTAAAGTTTGCAAATACTTTACAAAATGTTACTATTAAGAACATATTTATCGAAAATAATACAAATTTTACTAAAATATATTATTATTAAATTTAACTTATGCTATGACACAGTATAAGGTAGAAGCCATCATAAGTAACAGTGGCCCAATGGTAGAGTAAAGGACTCTGAATCTAAAGGTACCGGGTTCAAGTCTCGGTGACAACAGTTTTTTAATATTTTTTTTTCTACTTTTGAGATTAATTCTTGTTTTTAAATATTATATAATACCCAAAAATACATTATTAATGCACAAGAATTTGTTTTAAAAAATTTATTATTATAATTCAAGATGGAAACTTTGGTTAATCATATGAGTACTCATATGAGCTTTCATGAGTACTCATATGAGAATTTGGTCGAAATTATCATATGAGCACTCATATGAGTATTTTCAGCCGGGCTTGCGGGAAACTTAATATATTTACGTATAGAAACAGAAAATCGCTCAGGGCAAAGACTAGTTTAAATTTTTTTTCCGCCCACCCTAATGTTTATTAACTCCTTGATGTTTCACTAAATAATGTTATTAGGAATCGCTACTGTTTGTAGTAAAGTATGACGCTCTCAAGCCCGTTAACGGAGAGAGAAGATTTGATTCCATTCCGAATATTCGAACAACTGACCCTAGGGAGAAGTCCATCCATAATTTGCTATACAGGGTGTCCCATTTTAATTTACCACCCCCTAAAACTGGTTAATTTGCTCTGAGAAAAAAATGTTTCAAATAAAATTTGTTGGGTTCGAAGGGGGGCATCTTTTGGCTATTTTAGCTGCGACCTTGAACATGACCTTCAAGGTCATTTGAAAGTCAAGACCAAATTTTCATATGAAATGTGCATATTTTTATGGCGGATTCGGATTCTACTAAAAAAGAGAAACACTTTTTGTTCGAATCATTTTTTGAAAAAATCCCAAATTTTTGTTGTAAACGGCTTTAAAAAAGTTGAAAAAATCACTAGATATCTCTTATTGCACCACCCTTTAAAAGAAGTTAAAAATTTTACATTTTATCCGAGAAATTAGAAACGTACACAATTTTACAAATTTAAGTCCAAGTATGACCTTAGCCATGAACTTGTCCTTAACCAACAAGGTCATTCGAAGGTCAGTCAATTTATTTAACGGTAATCCTCGATTTTTATTCCGGCAATTGAAGCTTGGCTATGACCTTGACCTCGAACCTTAAATTCATTTTAAGAAAGAACCATCACTTTAATGGAAAATACTCTCTTTTTCAAAGAAATGAAATTACCAAAAAATTTATCAACAGAACCAAAGTTCATTAGAACGCTAATCTGATTCATTTTTTATCACATGGGGGAAGTTTGCAATCTTCGTGGTATGTTTGACATTCTCTGGGGCAAGTTTGCAATCTTCGGGGTATGTTTGGCATTCTCTGGGGCAAATTTTACGTCATCTGCGGAAAATTTGACATCATCTGGGGCAAGTTTACGGTCACAACTGGGACAAGTTTGACATCATCTGGGGCAAGTTTGAGCAGTAAGGGGCATGTTTTCAACTGAGAATCAAAATCAAGCTTAGTTTTTTTAATGAAAATTGTACATATTTTAAATCATATTCAGATTCTCTGATAAAGTAAAATTGTACATATTTTAAATCATATTCAGATTCTCTGATAAAGTAAAATTGTACATATTTTAAATCATATTCAGATTCTCTGATAAAGTAAAATTGTACATATTTTAAATCATATTCAGATTCTCTGATAAAGTAAAATTGTACATATTTTAAATCATATTCAGATTCTCTGATAGAGTACGCATCTTTTTAAGAAATATTTTTCTCGTAAATGCTTTATTTCTCGCTAAAAGACATTTTTTTGCTTCGTTATCGTTCTATTGGTAAGTCTTGTAAATTCTTACAGCTCCTCAAAGCTTCTCATCATTAGGTTTTCATTGACTTTCTGAATTTCAGAGCAGAAAAATACTTATAATAAATTATTTCTAGTAAGATTAAATATTCCCTAAAAAATCTACCTACAACAGATAATGGCTGTCTACACGCCAGTAGAGATAGTCAATATGATCAAGATTCTGGGAGAATGTCACGACAATTACAAGGCTGCAGCGAGGCTGTACGCTGAAAGGTATCCGGATGCTCGTCATCCTAGTAGGAGGAATATTAAACTTCTAACGATAAGAGTTCAAGGAGGTAACTTAAGAAGGAAGAGGCGACGGACGGGCCCAAGAGAGCATATTGCGCTTGGGGTTCGTGCTGTAATTGCCGAGGATCCTCATATTTCGACGCGACAAATTCAGCGAATGCATGGAGTACCCAGATCAACAGTTTCCCGTGTATTGCGTCATTTTAGATTTCATCCATATCACTTGCACCTTACACATGCCATTGAGCCTGGTGATCCTGCCAGGCGACTTAGATTCTGTCAATGGGCGGAAACACGAATGCGCATAGATCCATTTTTCTTTGATCGGACTCTCTTTACAGACGAGGCAAAGTTCGACAATATGGGAGGAGTTAATCTTCATAACGCGCATTATTATGCAGAAGAAAATCCACATTGGCAGCGAGATCACCGTACACAAAGACGGTGGTCAATTAATGTTTGGGCGGGCATAGTTGGGGAATACGTTGTGGGTCCAATTTTTTATGACCGTAATTTAAACGGCGAGCTTTATTTAGATATTCTCGAGAACCAAATTCCACCTCTTCTAGAAAACATTCCGCTAGAAATAAGGCGAGACATGTGGTTCCAGCAAGATGGTGCTCCCGCTCATCGTAGATTACTTGTCAGGAGATTTCTGAACGCGACATACCCAAATAGTTGGATTGGAATTGGTAGTCCAATCTGTGAATTCCCTGCGCGATCGCCATATTTGACCCCATTGGACTTCTTTCTGTGGGGGGCCGTGAAGCAGAGAGTTTACGCGGAAGCCCCGACGACGCCACAAAATATGATGGAGAGAATTGTTGCAGCATTCCGGGCGTTCACCCCACAAACATTAATAGATGTCCAAAGAAGTTTTCGGCAGAGAATACTAATGTGCATTCAACAAAATGGGCAATTGATAGAGCACTTGAGACGTTGAAATTTCCGTGACTAGCTGAACGAAGGGGTCTTGCCTTGGCTGGACGTGAAGGTCTTGCCTTAAGTGGCTGGATAGGGTCTTGCCTTAAGTGGCTGGATAGGGTCTTGCCTTAAGTGGTTGGACGGGGTCTTGCCTTAAGTGGCTGGACGTGAAGGTCTTGCTTTAAGTGATCCAAAGGATACCTCTGTCTTTATTTGAAGCTAGTAACATTCATCTAAAACAGCTTATTTCTAGGACAAATTCTCTTTTCAGTTAAAGGGAGAGCTACCTATTGATGATCAAAAAATGGTTAAGACAAAAAGTGTTACTTTTTTAGTAGAACCCGAATCTGTGATAAATCTTATTCAAATGACCTTGAAGGTCATGTTCAAGGTTGCAGCTAAAATAGCCAAAAGATGCCCCCCTTCGAACCCAACAAATTTTATTTGAAACATTTTTTTCTCAGAGCAAATTATTAACCAGTTTCAGGGGGTGGTAAATTAAAATGGGACACCCTGTATAATACATTTAACAATTATGTAACTCATAAATATGCTATATAACAATGTTATGATGGGGGCGGAGAAACGGCTTCCATAGGACAAGTTTCGAGATAGGGCGTTCTGTAATCCGGCTCTATTCTATACTTCTCTATACGGCGTTCTCGAACCGGGCTCTAATATAGGGCGTTATTCCTTTCATCCCTTGGTATGTGTTAATTATGAATTATATATATATATATACGAGTATATTTTGTACTACTTTCACTTACCTTAGTTTTTGTGGAGCGATATAGAAATGTTTATCAACATAGTTATATCCAAGTAGGAGATACAAGTGACGAAGTACAATGCCTTGTGTTTTTAATAAAAACTTTTCATCAGTAGGATATGCCTAGAACATACAAAGATTATATTTTCAGAGCAATTACTTTAATTTGAAGTTAAAGAAGTCCGTAGAAAACTAAAGGTCCAAAATTTTAATATTTTTAATTAAAGCAAAGAAAACTTTTTGCAAAGTGATGATCGCATACATCGTGCTGTTTCATTTCTTAATAATAAGACTGTATTAAGAGTGTTCTGTACCTGTTTCGTCGAAAATATCGTGCCAGGGAACAAAGGTAGCGTGAATGTAGCGATGTGAAGATGGGCGCGATCTAATTTTGCGAGATAGGGAGAGGCGAGAAATCTGATTGGTCGTTGCGGAGCGAATCGAACCGAGCTAAGGAAAACGAGCGTTGAGCGCGGCGTAATGAGAGTTGAGTTGGATAGAAGCAAGCTAGCGGCAATGTCCAAGGGTGTTTTGGTAAACAAGAGATCGTATCGCCAGAACAAAGGCACTGGAGGACCCCGAAAGAATCCACGAGGGCTGGTAGTAGTTGATAAGATCCATCGCCTCGTGTCGGTGCGCATCTCAAATCGTCCCGCTTAGAGACCTGATGCTTGCCTGATTTCGTCTTAGAACGATATTCTCGGAACCTTCGCAATTGCAAGGTAAAAATCCGCAATAGCACACCTCATCGCTGATTGTCTTCGTTCGCTCACCGACGACTCGAGAAAGACGATTTCTTGAGATCAACAATCTTCAAGTGTTCTACGCGTCGCTGAACGTGTAAGATGTCTTACATTTAGGTCTTGGTGATTCGGTTTCGGTTGCTCGTGACATGTGTGAGTTACTTAGATTCGTGGTAATTCGGGTTTAATCCAAAATTAAAAATCGCAACTAATGTTACGATTAGTTTGAGACTCGCAAATACGAAGAAAGAGGTTACACGAGACGACATTGAAAACACGGG